>CM040243.1:49064725-49138918 GCA_022545495.1 Chrysanthemum lavandulifolium
TGGTTCTATCTATAGGCCTCATTTTATCAAATACAAAATTACCGATTTAACATGCTACGTAGAGAATCATGCATGTGTAGTCTTATATCTATAATTCATAAAGTTATATATAACTAGGGTCACTTAAACTGATACATAGCGTATAATCTTTATAAGAGTGAGGTTCATGATATACCTTCGTGTCAACAGAGAGTTCGAGATCGATCACAAACCCGAGTCGTACAACACCAACTTGAACACAAACACGAGGGTACAACTAAACATAATCGAACCTCCAAGTGAAAAAGTGGCTGATCGAGACGAACAAGAAGGAGGTGACGAGCTCGAACATGAATGCGAATACTAAGACACCACATAATTCTGATCAAAACTGAACACAAACGAAGAAAACACAGCCCTGATCATGAACTGAAAATTAGCCACACGCCTTCGAGTATCAGCGAACGTGTGTGTCATAATCACCCTCGAAAACCAACCATACATACGAATGGTCGAACCCCAAAACGAAGCCCTACCTGTGACCCAACCCAAAGACGACACAAACTCCAGCCAACCATGGACCAAAACCAACCTCTCGAACCGATATCCCACGAAAACAGCCTCCTCTAGACACCCTACGAATCTCCTTTTTCGCCTTGAAATCGAAGTGAAAAATAGGAAGAAGAAAAAAAAAGTTTCATCGGCCACTGTTATCAGTTATCAAAAGGGCTCAAGTATCATTTGTTGCTCAAACAATAGGGATCAATACGTCTTGTCACATGGTTGATACGGAAGTTACATTACAGTTACATTTGACTACTTAACATAGATTGCTTCATTAGTTGATTGAAAGTTTTCTTGTCGTATGATATTTTTGTGCCGTCACTTTGAATACCTAGGGTTCGTATGTGTTATTTGAATTGAGAAAGTGTGGTGTAATATGTAAAGTATAAATGATATTAATTAGAAAGAATATAATGAGGAGGGGGCGTTATCTTTGGCCGATAAAAGGGGAAACACAATCAATGACCCATAATAAAAATTTAATTACCTTTATGATGATTAAAATTAGTTTTAATTGCCCTTTATAATTTTGTGTATAATTATTTGGTCCAAAATAACTTGTAATGTGTGATAAGTGTAAATAAAATTTTATCATCTTGCATAATTCAACTACAAGTTAAGTGTTAAAGTTAGTTAACGAGCTTGACGTGTTTTACGAGTTTTCGTAATTATTTAGTTTGAAGGGCAAAATGGTCATTTCACACGTTTACGATTTTTAGGGTTTTACACACGTCATCAAAATGTACAGATTGAAACACTTATGAAAGTTCGTTGCTATTGCACATCTTTTAATCATTTTACATACCAAAACGAGACAACGAAGAAAGTTCGCTATTGTATGACTTAACCCTAAAAACTATAGTGAAAAATTTCGCCCAATGATGTATCTACGGTTTGAAACAATCAGTCAACCCAAAACCATAATAACGAAGAATAAATTAAATTTAAGAATACGTAAATGCATTTCAGTGTTGTATTTGATTGTTCAAGTTGTTCATTTTTTAACTTTAATAAGGAAATCTATATGATTAAGGGGGTTGTAGGATCGAAAAGATTGATACTTTATGTGGCTCGGGAGGTCGAGGTTGGTGACTAAACATGATATACATGATGTTAGTTTCTAGTGAGAGAAAGTTGAGAGGGTGAAGAAAACAAAGTTTATTAGATTAAAACAAATGAAAGCTTAAAATGATTTTCCACACCCCTCATGGGATGTCATGAGAGGTATTTATATACTCATTACAATATAACTATCCTACTTGTACAATAGTAGTCCCTATGCAGCACAACTAACTACGTATCTAGTCCAATTCACGTGTAAGACGTTATATTTACAAATAAGCGAGGCTAACAATCTTCCTCCAAGATATTGTCACACGTGAATGGTTACAATGAGACCTATAAACAAAGTAAATTACAATAAGAATAAACAATGTTGACGTTGTTGAAGCGCAAAGTCTCTGTAGTCTAGATAATGAGGATGACTTGAATTTCTCTCTTCCGACGATCTCAGCATTTGATCTTTGTAGCTCTGAACTTCAACTGTAATGGTCTAGTTAGGTTATTACTACCTCCTAACTAGTGAGCCTTTTTTCTTTTATATGCTCCCTCCTGAATCGACAACTCTCTTTCATAGAATCTCTTTAGTCTTCAAACAGGCAGCGGAGAAATTAGACTGTAGAGTGTAGCACAATGGTTGTCGTTCGAGGAGCATCATAACAACATAACTCACTTAGTATTGCATCCAAGTTGGTAAAAAAGCCCCAATGTACACACACTACTTCTCCCTTCAAGATATTAAGCACAGTTCCCTCAATCAATCCAATCACGGAAAGTGAAACACGACCTTTACTTCATGTACTTCTCCTTCCTGATTGTTGCGAGTTATCGGAATCATCATAATGTTGTGCACATGCCGTAGGATTACCATGTACTTGATGCAATATTAAAGCCATAGTTTGTTTAAGCATAAATCTATGAGAATATGTCGAAAAAATACTCTCAATACTTCTCTCAAACCTACTTATAATCGAACCTCCTTTTGATTCAGCGACTGTTTGATTCACCGACTAATAGTAATGACCACAAATGGAGAAAACCTGATACAACCAACTTGAAAAAGAAGTAAACATCCCAACTTTGTGACTTAATGCTTTTACTATCTTCTTGAACAATTAACAACTCCGTGTGACACTGAGTACTACAACGTAACTCCTTAAAATGATAGATGTACACTGTGAGCACTACAACATAACTCCTTACATCAGTTATAACTAGATAGTCAAGTATTAATCACTTATAAAAAATGCCCAGACAAGTTATCTTGAGACATGCAACCAACCAGCCAACTTCTCAAAGATAAATAAGTACACCCGTGAAACGTCACTTCAAAATCAAATAGGCAATATCGTACAAAAACTCTGTAGTCATGTTGTTAAATTAATAACTTTTCTAGCCGTAAAATAAGTATCCTTGTGAAATTTATGAGACCAAAATACCACTCATAGACCAAGTAATATTAAAACTTATATATCAAATATATTTGTATAATCATTTTTTCCCATGTTTTAATAATAATTTGGATTACCATTCAAAGATAATCAAACACTCGCGGCCTAATCCAATGAAATAACCTAATCCATTCACACGAGCCCATAACCAATCCAAACACTCCATTCGGGTAAAATGCCCATTTTAAATTCGACAACACCATCTCGTAGTCCTATAACAAGTCCAATAGGGTAAAGTGATATAACAGTTTTAACTTGAAACCTAATCTCATTTTATAACCCTAAATCACATCATCGCCTCTTTCTTATCTCCCACCTAGAAACTCTCCCAATCTCTTCTTGCATTTTTTCAAACTCATCTCATCTTTTTTTCAATCTCATCATAACCGTATCACACAAACGCAATCAAATATTTTCTTTCAACATAAGCCCATAACCAAACACATAAACACCATTTCGTGTTCCATTCTTGTAGAAAATCGAACCTCAAACCTTGTTCATTATATCTGTTGTGACAACGAAGCATGCACTATAGTTTTGTTAGATTCTCACTCGTCTTGGCTTTAAAGAATACGGCTTCAAGGTCATTTCAAATGGCCTCGGGTAGGTGAAGGTTTATGTTGTTGCATTTTTTTGGTGATGAACGAACCAAAGAAAGGAAGTAACATTCTTGTTATTATACTTTCTTTATATTCGAATAAAAAGAATTCAAACTTCTTATAGATCGATGATAATGATGATTCAACTAAAAAAATCTTTAAGAGACTAGACCAAAGTTGAATCGATTCTGAGATATGTTTGATTGTTGTCGTATCTTTTTTGTATGATGTGAGTTGTGGAGTGACTTGTGAGGGTCCTTGGTAGTGTCATAGATGTAGGATTTGTTGGATTTGACTTGGTTTGAGGGATGTGGTTGACCCGGTCACTATATAAGTCGCGTTTGATTTGTTATCTTTTGGTTAGGATATGGACTGATGATGGTATATAACCTGAAGTCACTTTTGAGTTTGGTATATGGTTTGTGGTCAAGTTTCATCATCTTCTTCTTATTTTTCATTTTGGCCAACTTTCGAATAAGTTACTCGAAAATATGTCACAAGACATACTCGAAACTTTGTCAATATGACTTACTCGAAACTTGTTCGAACAACTTGCTCGAAAGTTGTTTGAAAAGGCTTGTTCGAAAAGTTTAGGGTTTTCGAATAACTTTACAAGTTATTCAAAAGTTTAGGGTTTTCGAATAACTTTACAAGTTATTCGAAAGTTTAGGGTTGCCTTTTCGAATAACTTTATAAGTTACTCGAAAGTTTAGGGTTTTGTGACAGATATAAAACCTCCTTTTCCGATCACTTTTCTGACCAAAAAACTCCGACCACGTTTTTTACCACAAGACTTCACGGTGATGGTACAAAATAACTCACAAATATGAGTTGTTATAAAACTGTTATGTAACATCCCGATATTTATAGAAAATAATAGCGGGTTTATCTAAAATCCTACTGGTCACGCCAAGTAAATTAGAGGAATAAATAGAAAAGTCCCACTATTGGCGGAATTAATAATATAAGTAGTCGGGACTTAGCAACTAATATGAGATATATAGTTCGGATTCAGTTTGTAACACGATTTTACTACGAGGGCTAAATGTGACAAATATCCAAACTATAAAAAAAAAGAGTTCCAGATTTATTTTTAACTAAAAGTCGGTTTAGGAAGATATATACTCCTCCATACCACGTGATACACAAAAAAAAAAGAGCATGATCATATTTCTTCAAGATGAAGAATTCCAAGTTCATGGTAAGTTCCATCAATTATAAACAAGGCTTAATAAAGAATTAAAATAAGCTTATCAAGGATTAAGGAGCATCAAGGTCTTATGTGTTCTTCCCTAATTCAAGGTAAGTGGTGAATGATGTGTTATTTATGATTATGAGCTATGAGGTTATGATTAGTAATTGTTTTACATGATTATGTGATGAATTCATGGTTTATGATTCAAGGGTTATGCATATGATTATTAGGGTTTATGATGGGATTATGTTAATGATCAATTTATGATGTTTAGGAGGTGTTTATGTTGATTATTGAGTTGAACCAAACACCACTTTATGTGATATATGATGTCAAACAAGTTGCTGAAATTTTCAGCAATGATTAGTCGTGTTTGAAAAATCATATAAAATTTATAGAAGCTCGGATTGAATCATGGCCGGAATTTCTGGAAAGCCTAAGGTGTCTACTTCAGTTGTTATTCATAAAGTTTTGCTCATTTAGTAGTTAAGTTGGTCTAAACGTGATTTGGTACGACAAAGGTGGTCGGTATTGAAATGTGCGACAAACCGAACTTTAAAAATTCATGCCGGATAGACCGTAGCTCCGTTTGGAGCGTTCCATACCTTTTCGGAAAGTGAAAATAGTATACTTTCATGAAAAATAGCCTCATGGCCTGTTTCAGTAGTTAAGTGAGTCAAAATGATGTATTTGCAGGCTGCTGCAGAAAATCAGCAAATGTGTTGTTAAGTGTTTTGATGATTATGACATGATATGATGTTTTTGCAAGTCCCGGGTGATTATATGCTATGATAGCTTATGTTCTCAGCCTATATGGTTATAATTCATGTTATGAAAGTATAGAACCAGTGACAAGACTTGGTTAGCTTAGCTCGAGTTCGCGAACATACTAGTGCATGTTTGGCGAGATTTATGCCATAACTAGTTTATGAGTTTATGCATTATAGTTAGTTTATGTGTGCTTAGTTCCAGTTATATTTTCATTATCATGTTATATTCATGCTTAGTTGTTATGTGTTAACGTTGTACGTGTGCATCTATCATGATATAGGTGTTCGAGGCATATTCAGAATTATTCATCTTGCATTATACGGCCCAGGTGAGTAACGGATTTTCAGTTAACATGTTTTGTAGATTAAGCGTGTTTAGTATATAATACCTTGCTATATCTCCAGTATGATGCAAGTTATGTATCAATTTGACCCGTTGGGTCATATAAAGTATCATGTTGACCACTTTGGTCATATAAAGTATCAAGTTGACATGTTGGGTCATATTAGTATCATGTTGACCCGTGTGGTCATATTCAAGATCATGTTGACCCGCTGGTCATATTTAGTATCATCTTGACCCGTGTGGTCATATTAAGCATCAAGTTGACCACCGGTTCATATTAAGTATCATGTTGACATGTTTGGTCATATTAAGTATTATCTTGACATGTTTGGTCATATAAAGTATCAAGTTGACCCGTTGGGTCATATTAAATATCATGTTGACCTCTTTGGTCATATAAAGTATCAAGTTGACCCATTGAGTCATATTAAGTATCATGTTGACATGTTTGGTCATATTAAGTATCAAGTTGACCCGTTGGTCATATTAAGCATTAATTTGACCCAAGTTGACCCGTTTGGTCATATTAATTATCATGTTGACTGTTTGGCCATATTTAGTATTAAGTAGACCCGATTGGTCTTACTCAGAGTATGTTGCGCTCAACCTCAAGATATTTATAGCGAAAACTTAGCTATATGTCATAGCGGTCTCAGCATTTTGTTTATAGTAGTTCAGCTTTATATTATAGTTCAGCTAGAGTATCAAGTTATAGCTCATCCTTGGTTTATGTTATAGTACAATTTTAGTAATTAATTCAATTTTAGTATCATGTCTTAGTTTAATCTCATAACCATATTATTGCTCAGTTTTTATATTCAGCCTAGTCTCATCTCCAGCTCAGCTTAGTATGATGTTGTAGTCAAGCGTGAGTATTTAGCTTAACCCTAAATTATATATGAATGTTATATTTGTTTAGTAATGTGTGCAAAATGCTTTATGCACTTCTAGCATGTGATGCGTTTATATATATGCATGTCAAATTCTATTAGGTATATACTTATGCAGGTTTTAAGGCGCGCCAAGTGCTTTATGCACTTAATTAGTCAGAATGGTACTTTATGCATTACTCAAATGTATTTAGTACTATCAGTATACACTCAATTATGTGATCACACATGTGTTCCATACAAAGTTGGAACTTATACCTCCTTAGTGGAGAATTGAGCCTTAGAATAGTGAGTGTTCCAAAATTGGAACTCAAACATCTTATATGGATGATTAACATGCTTATGTGGCTCGTCAGTTATGTATTCAGCCAGTATAGTACTATAAGTACTTAGTCAGTATGTGCTTATGCACTCAGTCAATATGTGCTTTACGTACTCACTATGTGCTTATGTACTCAGTCAGTTATGCACTAAGTATGTGCTTATTTATGCAGTTAGTTATGCACTCAATATACTTATGTACTCGGTCAGTAACATGGTGTATCATGTATTTAATCAGCCAATGTCATGCTTATGCAGTTAGTTAATATTATGATTCATGTAGTCAGAATAGTACTATATATACTTATTCAGCATCATGCTTATGTTCAGTTTATGATTTAATTCAGTTTCGTTATCTCACTAAGTCTTATAGACTTACCGTTCTCAGTTTATATTTTTGTAGGTATGCAAGATGAGACCATGTACATGTTAAATGAGGCATAATAGGTTAAAATGGTGTAGCTCGCGGGTTAGGTAACGAGCTTCTCATTTCCATCATTTGTTATCAGTTTGGAATGCCCCTAAATCAAGAACAAGCTTCTTTACCAAGTTTAAAGAGTTATCGTTATGTATTTTTGTAAAGTTTAGTATTTTAACGGGACGTCTGGGATAAGCCCGCATGATGTAAAAAATACGCTTCCGCTAGTTTTATCAATGTGTACAGTTTACGGATTTTTATATTAAAAAAATAAAATAATAAAAAAAATAAAAAATTAATAAAAATATGGGCGTTTCATGTTAACTGAAAAAGTAACAACTATATTGAACTGAATAAGAAAGTTTAAGACTTTTTGAACAAAAAGATACTCTAAAACTTGTAAGAAACTATTAAAGGATGGTTATATCAAAAATTTGCTCGGTACCAAAAGAAATGGAAAAAACGGTTTCAAACAAGTGTCAAACCACAAAAAAATCAACAAGTAACAACCTGGCTAGTTATGCCAATTATAAGACCGTGAAGCTTGATACTTTATGTGGTTTGGGAGGCCGAGGTTGGTGATTAAATATGATATACATGATGTTAGTTTCTAATGAGAGACAATAGAGAGAGGGTGAAGAAAACAAAGTTTATTAGATTAAAACAAAAGAAAGCTTACAATAATTTCCCACACCCCTCATAGAGAGTCATGAGGAGTATTTATAGGCTCATTACAATATAACTATCCTACTTGTACAATAGTAGTCCCTGCGGGCACAACAAACTACGTATCCAGTCCAATTCACGTGTCAGACGTTATCTTTACAAATAAGCGAGACTAAGAGGGGTTGATTGCAAAAGTTATTAAGAAACTAGCTACTATATCAAACAACTAATGAATAATATGAGTTAATTAAAGGTATGCTAAACACCCACTAATTACATCCTGACTAGTTTTTCGCCTCTAATCACGGGACACCATATTCACGAGAAGTGTTGGATTTTCTAGAAAACCAAACATTAATACATTTGCCGCCACTTGCTACTACTCTTCTTCACAAAGACGTGACAATCGAAAGCGTATTTTTTTTAAACGAATAAATATATTAAAACAAAACTACTAACAAAATACTAGAAGCTAAAAAGTACAGTTATAATTTAAAAAATAAACAAAGCAACACTATCTAGATTTCTTCCAAAACTTTAACTACAAGAACTGAAAAAGATTAAAACTCTTTATCAATTACAGAGAATTGAGGAAAAGAAATATCCCGCCAAAAAATCAAAATATATGATGTACAAAATGAAAAATACAAAATACAATTGAAAACATATCAACATCGTTAGCCAAGTTGATCGATATCACCCACAAGTTTAATCTCTGACAATTCTTCACATTAACAATTTATTATTTGAATAATAAAATAAAATACGAATAAAACAAACTAGATAAACAATTTATTATAAACTAATACAAACATGAAGCTGAAGAAGTATAATCATCCGCCAAATTGATATCACCCACAACTTTAATCTTTGACAATTCTTCACATTAAGGTTCACATATATTGTAAAATTAGTTCTCAAAAAATATACAAAGAAATGAAAGAGATTGATGTTCTACAAGATTTTATATTTATATCATATATGCATAGTTTGAAAATCAATAACTTTAACGAAGTGACATGTACTTGCTATCGTTTAACCTTTGGTGATGCACATCAGCACATGAAGGATAGATTTATTTATGTACGTAGTACATTATTTTGGAGACCTACTTGCTCCCTACCCATCTTATAATTATTCTATTTTTACCTTTTATAAGTAAGCTTGTAAAATAAATTAAAAGATTAATAAACATGGTAATACAACTATTACTAATTAATCATTCATTGATGCATGTGTATTTACTTAATGATCATTGATTTGACTAAGATCCACTATGTACTTGAGCTATGGTATACACTATAAGGTGCGCTATCTATGTGGAATAATGAATATGGCATTATGGCACTTATGTCCTAAACTTGATAAAGCACCGCAATATAGTTATGTTTGACACAAAATTATAAAGAGATTATATTTATTTTATGAAAATTGGTTCTATCAGCTACATTTTCAGTTCCATCAACAATTATTTTCGCTAAAGATACCTTACATCAAGACTTGTTTGTCGTTTAAGGGTTTAAATGAGCCTGCACAATGTAAACAATTTAGAAATTTTACATATTTTTAATATGTGCAACACCTTATTATATTTTGTGATGCTTTGGACTCTTTCCATTCAGTGAATCAAGACAACTCTACTAACTTCTTTATTATTTTATATACTATTCTATTTTTTAATTTACATTTGTAGGCTTTCTTATTTTATTTTTATTTTGTGCTACACCTGTCTTAAATTTCAAGACACATCGGTAAGAGAAATAGAAATAATAATTTTAAATATAGCTTTGTTTTCCTGCAAAAATGTTTAAGGGTCCTTCTATTGCTACACGGGCTACCTGTCTGCCAATATTCCCTTCGTCTCCTTTTCCAAGACAACATGGTTTTTGTGATTTACATTAGTATTTTTGTGAGTTTTAAGCGTTTATTAAACTTTATATTCTGATTCGATTTCGGTTATAGGCTTTTGATATAAACAAAATTAAAAAAAAATAAATAAATAAATAAAAAAAAAAGGGGGTATTAATAACCAAATGGGGGGTATTAATAAGGGTCCTTCATTAATTACTGGCTACGTAAGCGCCAATATGTCCCCTTTGTCCTCCGCTTTTTTTCAAGACTGTGTGAGTTTTTATCGGTTTATTAAGTATTTTTAGCGGTTTTAATCGTTTCATTTATTAAACTTTATATTTACTGATTCGCGTTTCGATTTATAAACTTTTGATATAAACAAAATTATAAAAAATAAAAATAAAAAAAAAAAAAAAAAAAAAAGGGGGTATTAATAACCAAATTGGGGTATTAATAACTCAACCCATTAATAACTCAACCCTTTAAAAACTGTATATATTATGAAAATTTATGACAAGTAAAACTTGTAAATGCGTTGGTAGCAAATGGAATTCAAACTGTCCAAGTGTCATAGCTAGCTACTATGAGAGCAAGACAAAAATTAAGAGACAATCTAGAAAAACAAAATTTCAACAACTTAATTTCATAGTCCTTATAAACTATTATAGTAAACCAATGAATGATTGTGTTAAATATTAGTATATCTAAGGTCCTACTATTCATACGGTAGCTCTTTGGGTTTACTGCTGAGAATATTTTTTTTTGTCTCCGTCTGTCCAAGAGTTTACGTCGGTTTTGTTCAGATTCAGCAGTTTTAAAAGCGTTTTATTAAACTTTATATTTACTGATTCGCATTTTCGCGGTTTATAGCTTTTGATATAAACAAAATTATAAAAAAAAAAAAAAATTAAAAAAAAAAAAAAAATAACCACTGTATGAATAAAAACATATCCACAGTATTAATAACTCATCCCTATCTAAAACCTTTACTCTTTTCAACTTTTGGACTGCATGATTGTAAATATTTTTTATATTATAAAATTTTATCTCTTAGACTTTTGAATACAAAAAGTATTCACAATAATGATATCAAAAGTTAGACTAGTAATTTATCAATCATAAGTGATTAAGTGGGTTGTGGCAAAAGCATTCATAAAATTTGCTAGTGGTATGTTGAGCTATAATGCTACTCCCTCCGTCTTAAAATTATAGTCTCTTTTTAATTTTTTCGGTCTTTTTTTTACAACTTTAACTTTAAGTATTTTTGTTTGTGTTATATAATACTTGATGCAAAATATATGAATGGGTTGAGTTTTTAATGTATTTTCACTTAGTATAATTTTCATCAACTATTGTACAACATAAACAAAAATATTTAAGGTGAAAGTTGAAAAAGAAATACTGAAAAAGTCATACGGGAATTATAATTTTGAGAGGGAGTTAATATATAGTAATAGTTCAAAAGTGGTTATGACATGATCTTGGCACTTTATTTGTGGCTATCTCTTTGTTTGTGTTAATGTTAAGTGGTAACACCTGCAACTGTTTAAGCCCCTACTCAAAAGGCAACAGTTAATATAGGGCCAGAGAATATTTTCAAGTGAGAAATGATTTATGAGGTTAATAAATGTCTAATAATGTTTAGATATGAAAATCTGTTAAATGAGTTGTTGGTTTTAGGGTATTCACTACGGTATATTTTTCTAAAGGTTTATAATTGTCTTTGACATTAATTTATAAACTTTTTAGTTTTATAAATATATCCGCATTATGTATAAATCTTTTCAAGTATTATAAAATCTCACATAATTCAATCGTTAAATTATGAAAGGTTCAATATTTTAGGCCTTTTCACGATACAAAAAAATAGATGTTAATCCATGGTTTCTGAGTTTTAGGACTCTTCATAACTTTATAAACCTTTTCATAAATTATTATAGATTACAGTGGACGCTCTCTTAATAAGGAGGAAATAACCATGGCACGTCGTGTCAATCTCTATTACCTTATAATGCACTTAAGACATTTCGGCCGTGTGAGGTTTAAAATTGATTCAACAAATTACTTGTAATGAAAGAATTATATTAATTGTGCTATTAAATCAATACATACTCATAAAATAGAAGTTACATTATATTACGGTAATTAAATATCTTTCAATTTGAATTAAATAACCCTTTAATATTAATACAACTCATTAACTTGCAAGTTGTAACAACACATTTCAACTATCATCAACATCGCAGTAACAACCCTCCAGCCATCCATAAAGGCTGAAATCATATATAAACCAAATTTAAACCTAAAAACAATCTAAAAAACACAAAGTACACTCTCGTCTTCTTTCTATAGTATAACTTCTATTGGACCTAAGTTATTTGGACTCCAAGTTATAGGGACAGGACTCCAAAATTATTTGGACCTAAGTTTCAATTATATTTAATTGAAGGAACAATGAATGAGATCTCGACCAAGACTCCTATTGCTTCATTGTTGAGGATAATCCCAAAATACTTGAAAAGCAATGAAGTATTAGGATGTTGCTTTACGGAAAGAAGCAATAAATGATTAGATGGATTTCATCATGGAAACAACAATTGGGTGTTGGTGATCTACCACCGGTTGTAAACCTCAGGTTGCAAATGAATTTTCAAAGGAGCAATAGGACGGGACTCAAAGTTATTTAGACCTAAGTTTCAATTATATTTAATTGAAGGAACAATGAATGAGATCTCGACCAAGACTTCTATTGCTTCATTGTTGAGGATGATCCCAAAATACTTGAAGAAGCAATGAAGTATTAGGATGTTGCTTTCTGGAAAGAAACAATAAATGATTAGATGAATTCCATCATGGGCAACAACAAATGGGTGTTGGTTGATCTACCACCTGGTTGTAAACCTCTAGGCTGCAAATGAATTTTAAAAAAGAAAATGAAGGTAGATGAAACTATTGAAAAGTTCAAGGCTATACTAGTCATTCAGGGCGTTAAACAAAAGTCAGGGATAGACTACTTTGATACTTATGCCCATGTGGCACGTATCAGTACCATACGATTGATGAATGCTTTGGCATCAATTCACAATCTGATTATTTATTAGATGGATGTGAAGATGCTTTCTTGAATGATGACTTACATGAGAGGTTTATGAACCAACCTCATGGCTTCATCATGCGTGCAATGAAAACAAGGTGTAAAGCGATTATGTTTCAGTATAGACTAAAGCATGCACCTAAACAATGGCATCAAAATTTTGATGAAGTGGTTTTGTCTAGTGGTTATTTACTTAACCAAGCTAACAAAGGTGTGTATAGCAAATTTGATGAATCTGGTAAATGAGTCATCATTTGTTTATATGTTGATGACATGCTAATCTTTGGCACTGACCAAAATTAAGTTAACCTGACAAAGGAATTTTTATCATCAAGGTTCTCTATGAAGGCCATGGGGGAGGCTGATGTTATCCTTAGTATAAGGATTAAACATGAAAGTAAAAGAATTTGTATATCTCAGTCTCGTTATATTGAGAAGGTGTTGAAGAAATTTAATTACTTTGATTGTACTCCATTGAGTAATCCCATGGATACAAGTGAGAAGCTGACGCCTAATACTGGTAAGGCTGTATCTCAACTTGAGTATTCTAGGGTGATTGGTTGCATGATGTATGCCATGACATGTACAAGACATGATATTGCTTTTCCAGTGGGTAAAATGAGCAGATATACTAGTAATCCTAGTGCTCATCACTAGTAAGCAGTTCAGATAGTACTAAAGTATCTGAAGAAGACTATGGATTATAGTCTCTCATATACTGGTTATCCTTCATTATTAGAAGGATACAATGGTGCAAGTTGGATCAGTAATACTGAAGACAATTCATCTACCAGTGGCTGGGTATTCTTACTTGCTGGAGGTGCAATTTCTTGGGCATCAAAGAAGCAAACTTGCATCACCAGTTCAACAATGGAATCTAAATTTGTGACTTTAGCAGTTGTTGGTAAAGAAGTTGAATGGTTGAAAACTTGCTTTTTGAGATTCCATTGTGGCCTAAACCTATAACACCTATTTCTATCCGTTGTGATAATGTTGATACATTGGCTAAAGCTTATAGCCAAATGTACAATGGGAAGTCTATACACTTATGTTTCATGCATAGCATGATTCGTGAGCTTATCATGAATGGGGTGGTATCTATAGAGTTTGTTAGATCTCAACAAAATTTAGCTGATCACTTGACGAAGTGTTTGGCTAGAGACTTGGTTTTAAAGTCTGCTAAAGCGATGGGTTTAAAGTCCAACTTAGTCACTGAATGCTAAGACACCCAACCCCCTCATGAGGAAACTTGGGAGCTGAGTTCAATGTGGAAAGCTGAAAATTTAGTGAACTGAGGCACATGTTTTACAATCATCCCAAGGTTGTGCTTGGAACTTGCTGAAAAAGAGGATGAAGTCTTTACTTCTTAATGGTTAATTTCTTTGAAAAAGTGCTAAGCAGTAGCATGAATAAATAGGAACCGCCTATGTGAGTGTTGAAATGTTGCCGCTTCATGGAGCTTTGAATTTATGGCTCTTACAACATTTATGAATTGGATATGGACAAATAGCTTATTTAGTGTTAGGAGCGTTTAAGTGTTTGAAAGCTTGTGTGTATGTTATCTTCAGGTATTCACATGGGTTGATGGGTTCAATTCTTAGAACACCCTGATTTTCTAGTATTTGAACGTGTGATGTACTAATATGGGAATTCAATCTTTAAGATATTTTCATTTATGCACATGTTTTGTGTTATGTTTATTTTCATGCAAAAGAAATTGTACTAAATTGGAGAGGATTGTTGGAAATTTTGTTCAATTGAGGGATACGATAATACTCGGAAATGGGTTTGGAGGTACGGAGTGTACACCCATTAAGTCTATGATTACCATGACTCTAATAGTGGTTTGTAGTTACTATTGCTAGTACTAATGTTAAGACTGCTTGTGCTAATGTTACTAATGTTGGCCAAGTTACTACTGCTAGTACTAATGTTACAATTGTTGGAAGAGTTACTACTTAGTATCTTCTTTGGTATTAGTTTGTAACTACTTTGACCTATTAATAGGTAGTTTCAAACTCGTAATTAAGACCATAATAACTTGGTCTTGTAACCACTATGGCTATAATGGAGGAACATTATGAGGAGATTAATTTGCCTATTAATTCTCATAATTCCATTGACTAAAATGTCGATCCTATAAAGAGGATACACATCGCATGAAAATACATAAAAACATAAACACTTGAAAGCGAGTTGGTTCTTGATTTGTGCCTAAAACAAGAACACCACTTGATCTTATCCCATAGAGATATTCCTGTAACCCAGGTATAGGGTCGAATAATTTCTATTTGAAAGTGATAACACGATTTCAAATGATATCTAGTACTCATTGATTATCTATATCCAACTAGGAACACATCGAAAAGAAACCAACATGAAGAACAACATTTCATATATTAAACATTTGTAAATATCTACTAATGTATAAAGCATTTGGGACTAATCCATAATTAGCAATGCTTAAAAATTCAGACTCTTAAACTTACTTGTTATGAAAGCATTTCAAAACTTGGTCAATACTTGTAATTGTGATATTAATGATAAAATAACTGATTGAATGGGAAAAAATGTATAACTACCATATAAATATTTGTAACATATAAAACTGAAACAAAAGTTATTGATATAGATTAAAATGCAAGTTATGAAATCCTAATATAAAAAGAACTCATGGTTTATGAAAGAATAAAAAAAGCTTCAACACAAACTAATCATAATTCACACACAAGAAATTCAACCATCCTAGGTTTGGATGGAGCAATCTCTTTCTGATTATCTGCTTATTTGGGCCTCAATAACATTTGTTCGTTTCAAAATATAGTCACATGGTACCTGCTACCGCATTACACAAGTACCCTGCTAGTTAACGATAATATAGATATAATTTTTGATTGATTTTTATTTTATCATCACTCTTTTATATTTACTTTGTTTATATAAGTTTAATTTGCATAGTAAACCACTCAATAACTTGGTTGATTCTAATGGCAAAGATCGAGAATTCTATCCTCTTGTCAATCTATCATGATGATGATGAGCAAAATCATCACATATTTAACTATTAGTCTAATCTTGTTGGTAATTCAAAAGACAAAGCAAAAACAAAATCGACAAACTAAACGAAAACTTTATTCAAATCATCAAGTTAAATGCAAAATCAAATTCATAAGTAACAATACAAAATTCTAATTCTAATTTACCAAACTCAAAATTCCAATTCAAAAATACAAAGAATTCTAAAGTTATTAATCTTTATTTATAAGCTAAACTAACCGTTATTGAATAGTTTCATAATTCTAACCAAACTTGTAGTACAAGTCACACATATTATAAAATTTACCAAACAACCTATAGAGTTTAAGTCGGTTTTTTAATAATCTTCACTGTGACTTGAACTCCTCCACATGTTCAAATCAAATTCCAAATTCAAATTTCCATACGCTAGAGATACTAGCCTAATTCAAAACGAACGATCGATTCCCAAACCGATTCAAAACAAATGCCGATGACTTCAAAATAGATAATCAAACATTAAACGAAGAATTTAAAACGGTCAACCAAACAAAACTAAATCGGCTAAAACAATCTTTAACTAAGACAATCAATATCAGGCAACCAACTTCAAAAGCCCTACAAACGAAGATCACAAATTTTACAAACTAACAAATTTCCAATGATCGAACAAAATCCAAACGACATGATATTAACCAAGTCTTCAAACACCAAATCGATGTTCAAATTCTAATGACCCATTTATTTGATAAATATTACGGTCCAACTTCAAACTTATTATCCAAGTATCAACCAAATTCAAGTTAATAAATAACTTGACAAACAGACTTTTATGATTCAAATGCCCCAAATATGATACATGTAATAATTCTAATGACCCACTTATATAATAAGAATTACGGTCCAAATTCAAACAACTAAATGATCCTAATTCGAATACCAAACTACAAACTTCCAAATAAAAATCCCCAAAAGTTAAAACACAAGCTAACTACGAATGAAGACCAAATTTATCAAATAAAAATGATTTGTATGCTTAAAACATGAACCCAAATTTAGATCTAAAGATTTGGTTGATGTATCTGAAAAAAAACGGACAGTGAAAAATGATGGGGGAAAAATAATGTATTACAATTGTCATGAAATTAATATTCATCATGCTAAATTTTGATACTAATAGATGGACCAATCAAAATTTAGCAATCAACTTTTGACTATTGAGGATTGAAAGCCAAAACAAAGTGAGTAGGAATCAAACAAATTAAATCAAAATAGATAATAAAATCCAAAACGATTTCAAAATTCCTGGAACTATAATAAAAAAACAAACTTCAATCCAAACAAACTTTAAACCATTTTTTCCTTCTACTTTTTTTCATGGCTAAACAAATATAACTCTGAGGCCGTTTGTTGGTAATTCAAAAGTCAAAACAAAAAAAATCGACAATCTAAAGGAAAGCTTTATTCAAATTATCAAATCAAATATAAAACCAAATTCAAAGGTATCAATACATAATTATAATTCAAATATACCAAACCCAAAATTCCAATTCAAAGATACAAAGAATTCTAAAGCTATTAATCCATATTTATAGGCTAAAACCAAACTTGTAGGACAAGTCACACAAATTACTAAATTTACCAAACAACCTATAGAGTTGAAGTCACTTTTCTAACAAATCTTATGAAATTTTTTTAAATGCAAGGTTTATAGAATTGTTGAATTTGTGGTTTTATATTTCAATAAGTCATTTACTATATTTTGCAACATTTTTTTGGTTATTTCAGGAGCAAGCTTGCAAAAAAATCAAATCGGTGATGTGACATGAAATCTGTGATCATGAAATTTCTATCAGTAAATGTTCAAGGATTTACAAGATTAAGTGCATTGGTAGAGGATCTTTAGGGCGAGCGAGGTGTTGCCCCTCCCCCAAAGTTTGGGTTGTTATAGCAATTTTTATAATCCTAGAGACTTAGAAATAATATTTACATAGTGACCGAAAAATTGGTAACAAAAATGACATATGAGAATAAAAAGTTAAACTTGAATAAAAGAAGGTGACTAAAACGATGGAAGTTATAACTCCTCCTTTAAAATCGACACAACCGTAAATGGCAAAAAGGGCAAATAAGGTGGGCTCTTAATCAATCCAAGCAATTTTAAAGCATTGATCATTTAATTGTTTGTGGTATTTTTTTTAAAAAAATTCTGTTGCTAATTGTTTGCGGTAATTTGTTTGTGATCATTTAATTTTTTGATGATAAATTTTAGCCAGTAGTGTTTGTATTCGGTAAAGTTTAACAAAGTAGTGTTTGTATAGGGGAGGTCGAGAGAAAGATGGATGAAAAATGTGCTTTCCAAGATGAGGTAGCTCAAAGATTGATGTGGATTAAAGAGCTTCAGGAGATGGAGCGGTTAGAAGATCTAGACGTTGCTCAAAAGGCTAGGATCAGTGGGAGGTAGAGGGTGGCGAGAACTCGGCATTTTTTCACAGTTCTTGAAACAAATCGTCGTACTCAAATGGTACAAGGAGTGATGGAAGATGGTGAGTGGCATACGGATCCCGAAAGAATAAAAATGTGTTCAAAGAGTTCTATAACAATAAATTTCTTTGCTATTAACCCGTGTATTCCATCTCTTGATACATCGATTCACACAGTTGAATGATCGAGGATGTTGTTTTTCTTGAAAGGCCGTGTTCTCTTGAAGAAATAAAACGCGGTGTGGAGTTGTGGCGGTGAGAAAGCTCCTGGACTGACGGTTTTCTTTTAAGTTTATCAAGAAGTATTGGGAGGTAATGCAATATGATATCTTCAATTACGTGACGGAGTTTTGTAATCACGAAGATGGCGCCTCTTGGATGCAATGCTTCTTTTATATCTTTAATTCCAAAGGTTCCGAATCCTATTTTTGTCAAAGACTATCGTCCTATTTCATTGATAGGTTTACAATATAAAATCATTGCAAAAATGTTGGCATTAAGATTGTCGAGGGTTGTTGGTAAGCTGATTAGTAGTGAGCAATCGGCTTTTATAAAAGGGAGACAAATACTTGATGGACCGCTAATGGTAAGTGAGGTTATGGAGTGGTATAAATCAAATCATAAGAAGTTAATGGTGTTCAAAGTCGATTTTGAAAAGGCGTATGACTCTTTATGTTGGGAGTATCTTGATTATGTTATGATGCAATTCGGGTTTGGGTGTCGTTGGAGAAATTGGATTAAAGAATGTTTGTCTTCGGCCAGATTGTCTATTTTGATAAACGGGAGTCCAACGGATGAAATTTTGATGTATCGAGGGTTACGTCAGGGAGATCCTCTATCTCCCTTTATCTTTATTCTTGCAATGGAGGGGCTTCATTTATCAATTCAAAAAGCTGTGGAAGATAAACGGATTACAGGGGCGTTTGTGGGGAAGAATAAGTTCAATATTTCACACCTATTCTATGCAGATGATGTTGTCTTCTTATCAGAATGGAATGCCAGGGAAGTAGATGGTATTTTACAAGTGCTTAATGATTTCCATACAGAATATGGTCTTAAAATTAATATTGGTAAGTCTAATTTGTATGGAGTTGGTGTTAATATGGAAGATGTTTCTAACATGGCGCGTGCTTCAGGATGTGCACCTGGGTCTTTACCGTTTTCTTATCTAGGTGTCACAATGGGAGCTAATATGGCATGTAGAAGTAACTGGGATATAGTGTTGCAGCGCTTTCGTAATCGGTTATCTAATTGGAAAGTGAAGACGTTGTCTATAAGGGGGAGGCTAACATTGATCAAGTCAGTTCTAGGGAGCTTGAGTATTTATCTAATGTCTTTATTCAGGGTGCCGGAGGGTGTGCTATTGAGTATGGAACAAATGAGGTCTCGGTTTTTGGGGAGTTAAGAAGATGAGAAAAAATAGTTTGGGTGGCGTGGGATAAGACTCTAGCGTCCATGGATGAGGTGAAATTTGGGAATCGGCGGTTTGGCTTCGTTAAACTTAGCTCTCCTTCTAAAGTGGAGGTGACGTTTTTATAACGAAAAAGAAGCTCTATGGTGCCGTGTGATAAAAGCAATTCATGGTGAAGATGGAGGAATTTCAAATAGAGATGATCAACGTATAAAATAAGGTACTTGGGCTCGGATTATTGGTTCGGTAAATTATCTCCATGATAAGCAAATCATTGACTATAATACAGTCAAGTATAGGCTGGTAAGTGGGGATAAGTTTCGCTTTTGGCTAGATACTTGGATCGAAGAGCAACCATTAGGTGTTCGGTTTAATCGTTTATTCAGGTTGGAGATAGACCCTAACTGTAAGGTGTGCGAGAGATGGGGTGATGGAGGTTGGATATGGAATTGGCGAAGAGTTTTAAGGGGTGGCATCGAACAAGAACAACTCGAAAATATGTTGTCAATTTTAACGGGCGTTCAGTTACAGGAAGGTAATGATTATTTTTCCTTGTCCTTGAATGGTCAAACGGACTTCTGATTCTGAGCACTCGTCGACATATTGATGCCTTTACACAGGTGAGATATGGTTTCTTTATGGTGCAATCGGTTCCAAAGAAGGTCAACATTTTGCATGGCGAGTTATGTTGGATCGATTGCCTACCGGTATAATCTATCGCGTATAGGATTGGAAATTGAGTGTATTTTGTGTCCCAGCGTGTGGAGTTGGTATGGAAACCGTGTCACATACATTGTTCGCTTCACGCTTTGCCAAAGAAGTTTGGTCTCATATTTATAGATGGTGTAACATATCCATGTTAGGTGGTGAGTCGTTTTACGATGGTGGGAATGGTGTGATTCGAATCCATCTAGAAAGAACCTCGGATATAAAATGCACGTAATTGGTCTAGCTACATGTTGGATGATATGGCGATATGAAATTGCATGTTATATGATCGCAAGGATGCGTAAAGAGATTTAGTAGATAATATTATTTTGTTGTCGTTTTCTTGGCTAACCCATCGGATCCAAAATATAAGGTTTCGTGGGTTGATTGGCTTAAGTATCCTTTTGTAATTTTTTGGTCTAGTTTTTAGCTAGACTCGTATGAAATCTTTGTTAAAAAACATAACATGAATTTTAAAGCCTTTTAAAGTTTAACAAAGTAGCCGTTGGTAATTTGATACTTTTGTATAAGAACATTATTGTCTCAAGTTTCTAATTGCTTGCAAATTATTTCAATCTTATATGCTATTTGAAACTATATTCATAAACGACCAAGCTTCACTTTTAATAGCGTTCTAATTTAATATGTTGTTCGAAACTTTTTGGGCCCTTATTCAAAACGGTCAAGCTCCGCCACAAATCAAACGATCCTTAATATTGTTTCTTTCAAAATGTGTCCATACTATTTAGATTTCTATCTACAAGTGTACAAGGATTTTTGTTTAATTATGTAACGGGCTTTTTTTATTATTATTATTATTATTATTATTTTTCTTTTGGCAACAAGAATTATAATTAACAAAACAATTACACAAGAAAGACATCCCCTTTTTAAATAAGCCACTAACGTTTGTTTAACTTGCATCAATTCAACATCTAGCTAAGAGCACTCCTAATCTTAACACTATAACACCAATAACACCGTCCACGCCAACGCCACATCGCCTTTAACATTTAACATTAACGTCCCCAAAAACACCACAACCATAACATCCAATAACATCAATAACATTTAAATGATTTACAAAACAACCCCTCATTTAGGGCGTAAAAAAAAAAAAAAAAAAAAAAAAAAAAAGCGGGCGTTATGCCACTAACAGGCGAGTGACATAGTTATAAACGGTCAACGGAAATAACGGCTTAACGCCGTTGAGGCGTTAAGATTGGGACTGCTCTAACAGCACCTGAAAAATAATGTTTGCGTCACAAAATTTCTCATTCACTATATGTAAACGCCAAAACGTCTTTAAATATTAGTCCTCCAAAAATCCAATATAACATTTTCTAAAAATCCAATATAACATTTTCTTTATTTATTATAATTTCTGAGATATGACTTGTAATGTTTTATTTTGTGCTCCACTATATAACTTGTGAACCTCTTGTATTTGAACAGCTATAGATTATCATGTACATATTTTTCTCCATTGAGTACTCATGTTGAAAGGTTGCCAAGAACTGTCCACATGGTGGATCAGCGTAAGCCTTACATGTGAAAGTGCGTCATCAATTATGGGACAAAATTTATCGCATTTATAATTTAATTTAATGTCCAATTAAATATATATATCGCTCCAACTGTATCTATATGCTTGTTTCTGCTCCAACTGTATTTTACTATATAGAAAAAGTACTAGATACAACAGATATATCATGGGTCCCAGATTTTGTACGTGGTTAATCACAAAATTTTATCAAAACCGTGATTAATTGTTTTTGAAAGGCATAATTTTATCAAAACCGGCCTCAGAAACAAAGCATACAAAGTAAAAAAAAAAAAAAACCAAATCCCAACAACGCTAACCCATGATCATATATTGAATCACAAAATATATATATTTGCTTCTCATACATATAGCTGTCTTGTGGTTTTCGATGCCCCAAGACAATAACAGCCAAAAAATCATGTTATATTTATAAATTAAAAAGAAACTACATGTAAACTTGAATTCCACCATCATATGTTTAATATGTAAGGTATTTATATATATAAAAAAAAAGGAATAAATGCGATAAAAATGAATAGCAATAACTCGTAATTACGTTGTTCAAGTAAGACTCAACAGAAATATTTATTACAAAGGACCAAATTAATGCTTAAAAAAAGTCTTCTTGGTGTCACATGCACCTCTTCTTCCTCTTAAAAATGACTATATATATCACCATCTAACATCCATCCATCTCCCAACTTTTATCATACCAAAACTCTCTTTCATACACACAACAAACACATTCCAATGGAAAAAAACCCTCATATAGCTATTGTACCAAGTCCAGGAATGGGACACTTAATCCCATTAGTAGAGTTTGCCAAGAAACTACAAAATAACCACAACATAGGTGCAACTTTCATCATACCAAATGATGGACCTTTATCCAAGTCCCAATATGTTTTTCTTGATGCACTCCCTAATGGCTTAAACTATATCATACTTCCTCCTGTAAACTTTGATGATTTGCCACAAGATACTCAAATGGAAACTCGCATAAGTCTCATGGTTACACGTTCTCTTGATTCGCTACGTGAAGTGTTCAAGTCATTAGTTGTTGAAAAAAACATGGTGGCTTTGTTTATTGATCTTTTTGGGACAGATGCATTTGATGTTGCTATTGAATATGGTGTTGCACCTTATGTGTTTTTTCCATCAACTGCGATGGCTTTGTCTTTGTTTTTACATTTACCTAAACTTGATCAAATGGTGTCATGTGAATATAGGGACTTGCCTGAACCGATTCAAATCCCTGGATGCATACCGGTTCGGGGAATAGACTGCTTGACCCGGCTCAAGATAGAAAGAATGATGCATACAAATGGGTGCTTCATAATGCAAAAGGTATATGATGGCTAAAGGTATTGTGGTAAATAGTTTCAAGGAGTTAGAAGGCGGAGCTTTGGAAGCTTTGCAAAAGGAAGAACCAGGTAAGCCAAAGGTTTACCCGGTTGGACCTTTGGTACAAAGTGGTTCGAGTAGCGATGTAGAGAGGTCAGATTGTTTAAAGTGGTTAGATGGTCAACCATGTGGTTCGGTTTTGTATATATCTTTTGGGGTGGAGGAACTCTTTCTTCGGCTCAACTTAATGAGCTAGCCATGGGTTTGGAATTGAGTGAACAAAGGTTCATATGGGTGGTTAGAAGTCCAAATGATCAACCAAATGCTACATATTTTGATTCTCATGGGCATAAGGACCCTCTTGGTTTCTTACCAAAAGGGTTCTTAGAAAGAACTAAGGGTATCGGGTTTGTGGTCCCTTCTTGGGCACCACAAGCCCAGATCCTAAGCCATAGCTCAACCGGTGGGTTTTTGACCCATTGTGGCTGGAACTCAATTCTCGAGACAGTAGTACATGGTGTCCCGGTGATCGCTTGGCCACTTTACGCAGAGCAAAAGATGAATGCAGTGTCCTTGAATGAGGGCATGAAAATTGCTTTAAGGCCTACCATAGGCGAAAATGGTATCGTGAGTCAGGTGGAGATTGCGAGGGTTGTGAAGGGTTTATTGGAGGGAGAAGAAGGCAAAGCAATTAGAAGTCGAATGCGAGATCTTAAAGAGGCAGCTGCTAATGTTCTTAGTAAAGATGGTTGTTCTACAAAACCTTGGCTGAAGTGGCTTCCAAATTGAAAAATAAGGATTAAAACCTTTAGTTTATCAGCATTTAATCAATCATGTTAAATATTTGCCTTGTGTAATAACTTAATTTGTGAATTTCTTTTGGTGTATGAAATAAGTTTTTTTGTGGATTTCATGTTCTATGTAAAGTATACAGGTCAGTAGATGGCAACTTTAGAATATTTTTGTAAAAGCTGCTCATTTTGGTTATGAACAAAACTGAAAAATTAGCTAGAAAGTTGGTCAGGTTGCTTAAAGTCGTACGTTCAAAATTCTTTATTTAGGAGCATGCATCAACTATTGTCCTAGTATATATATATTGTTTACAGCGATTTCATATTCACCTCTTAAACATAATAACGCAATCGTGCGTTTAAAGTTGTATTTTGAATATCGTAGCGTTTCGTGTTTAGATCGGGTAAATATAATTATCCTTATAGTTTATATAAGTTGTTAGCGAATGTGTCCAAACTCTATACATTCATTATTCAAAATCATAATGTCAATTATCATTTCTTGTGTTATACCTTGGCTAGTCCCAATTGATAGGCAAGATCGGTTGGGCGATCCAAAATCTCGTCCTCAACCGATGTTAACATTGGGCATCTCGATGCGGTCAGGTTGGCACATCGGTCGTCCAGCCAATTTGCGATATCGAGTGAAATTAAAACCGATATTAATCGATCCAAATCCCAACCACATTTGACCGTTTGGGGTAAAATCAAAAGATTTTTAAAATTGACCGTTTGGTCATTAAAATATATATATATATATATATTTATCAAATTCTGTTCTATAAATCTTCTAACTTATAAACATTAAAAAATCAATCGATATGCAAAACAATAAACATAACTACAAATATTATGTAACCACAGTGGTAATGGGGTCGGCTATATTTCGCATTCGAAAATGAAAAAACAAATTAACAGGATATAACTTAAAAATGAAGATAAAATTAGTGTTAAACTTTTATCAAATTAGCCACAAAAGCAAACTAACCTTATCTATCCATTACACAAAAGCAACCACACAAAAGCAAACCTACCTTATCGAGAATAATGGAGATTAATCATCAGTTCTGGAGAATATTGATATACAAATTAAGAGCAATAATAATCTCAATACAAAGAGCACAATTACAACAAAGACCAAATCAGTTATAAGGCAATCAATAGGATGGTTAAAGTGCAATCTAGGAAAAATGATTGAATATAATAATATTGATATCCCAATACTGACCCACGATATAGTATGAAACAATAAACTACACAATGTTTAAGGAACCTAAAACCAACATATGATTGCCAATTTTACCACTTATAAATACTAACTTCACCTCAAACAAAGTGATTAGAATCACGTGGGTTGGTCGTGACAAAGAAGGAAGAAACCATCCTCCTCCTTTCATGACGATGATGTTCCATCGACTCATTTACGATCGCACAAAACTTTCTTCAAGACCATAGGGAGAAATGTAAGAATAAGGAGAGTTTAAAGATCTTGGTTACAATTGAGGAAAAGATTCGAGATTAAAAAGAGAACTTGAGCTCGTGCGCTTATCAAAACAGTCCGCGTAATCTTCTACACCTACGTCGACCCAAAATTGACCTACCGCTAACTAGAAGAATCGACGAAAGTCAAGGCAACAATCAAAACACGTTCTAATTTAGATTATTAGTTTAAGTATTGTAGTGTTTATTTTAATTTCATATTTTAATGTTTTTTTTTAAATTAAGTAGTGTAATGTTTTTTTTTTTTTTTTTTAATTTCGTATTGTAATGTTTTTTTAAATTTTAATGAATTTAAATTGATGTAAAAATAAATAAATAAATAAATAAAATAAAATCTTGGGTCATCACCGCCAAGCGTCCAAGGCCGTATCACGGTCATTTGGAGAGAAAAAAGCGGCGTGGTTGGATGGTAAAATGTCATGATCGAGATCAAATTTTATTAGCAAGTATTTTTCTTCTATCTGATTACAAGAAAATCAAAGTCTCCCATTTTCAAATTATCAAAAGTTTTCGTTAGTAAAAACAAATTGGATTTTCTTTTGGAAGATGAAAAAAGTTGCTACTTAGAATAAGAAAAAACGCCAACTTCTGCCTAGCAGAGTTTGGTCAGGAGGTTTACCAAATGTGGAGGTGTTAGGTTCGAGTTTCTTCGTGGAGGGTTTTCTCTTTGGTGGAAACTGTGATGGTTCTGCCCCATAAATGTGCCGATTTAAGCTAATAATGACTACATTTTGGGTAAGTACTATAAAATCGAATCACTAACTATAATATTGCACTAATTGGTCGTTAAAAAAAATAATAAAATAAAAAAATAATAATAAAAATGAGTAAACAATACAAAACTGAACATGCATGTGCATTGAATTTTAGGTAAAGAGGACAAAATAGTCCAAAAACACTTCTTTTCAATTGTCCCTTTGTTTTTAGTTCTTTTATAGAAGATAAGAAATAAGATAAAATATCATTATAAGATATTATTTGTTGAAACTTCAACTTTATATAAAGCACATCAAATCAACCGATTCAAATGGTAGCTAGCATATGTTAGAAGGATGAAGAAGAAAACAATTTGTATGAGAATTTCTATTAGTTTCTAGTTTTTGTATCTTATTTTACTTTGTCTTATTATTAATGTTTTATTTTTTTCAAAGTACCAAATCCACGACCACATGTGTGTGAACGGGTGACATTTAAGGTGGTGGATTTTTATCAATCCAAATTGGCGGGCCAATGCTATGATTATCAAGAGATAGTCTCATATATTGCTTTGAAATGAAATTATTGAATCCATCATTGTCATAGTTATGTAAAAATCATGGGAATCTTTGAAATGTTCTCAATGAAGTTATAAACAAGTTAAGGTTTTTAACCTATGTCTTTGGACACATGTTAAAAGACATAGACCAATAAAAAAAGATTGTGACCCATACAAAATATAAAAAGATTCCTTTATTTAAAAATATACTTTATATGAGTTCGTGAATCCTTTTTTGTGAGTCTATGTTTTCTTTTCATATATCTACAAGTCATGAAGTTAAAAAATCCATCACAAAATTACTAGATACTACTTCATTCTTTTATATTTATTGTTCACATTTACATTTAAAGTTGTTACAAAATTAATTATCCACTTTCAAAATAAATAAAAAATTTAGTTTGAGTTTAACGTATTCTTTCCGGCAGGGTTATTATTACAAACGTTAAAAGTTTAAAATTAATTATTTATGGGTAAAAGCGCTATTCTGCAAAAATATGAAAAAGAAAATAATGATGTTTTTTTTTAAACTGTTTGTTTTTTGTCGCTGAGCAATTATTTTAGAACGGAAAGAGTAGTACATAATACATAAGAGCTTTTATCTTACGGGATTTATATAGCGCCTTCAAACAATCATACATGCTTTACATGTGACTAGAAAATAGAAATATACAAGGCTTCTACATGTCCACACCTTCATGTCGTGTGTGATGTGTGTGCATCATCCCCATACGAGAAATCAAGTCGCTTCGTCTTGCATATACATGTGTATACGGTATATGCGTGAGTTAAAGGCTCGACAAATGATCTAAAGGGGTTAAAAGTGGGTATTTTAGGATACAATCGTTATAGTCAGACACCAATTCATATATATTACTAATCCCAAATGTCGGTTAAGTTTGCTAAACTTTTTTTAGTAATATTTATATTGTATTATAAGATGGGGAGTTGGTGTTGTGGGTTAGCTATTGCCTTTGTGGGCCGAAATATGTGGCCCAAACGAATGTTTTTACGGGCCTCTTAGCTCTTTATATTGATGCTTCGTTTCTTCAAAGCAAGGTTTCCACCGAAATGTGTGTTGGTACTTCTTTCATTCTCGGAGTAGGTACGATTATTCTTTCCACCGTTCCATAGTTGTATATTAGCTTTTTACGGTTAACTTTTGTTGTTGCATGTCTATTGTGGTTACTTATCATGGGTTTTGGTTGTTAGGCGTTTAGAGGTTTTCGCTTTTTTTCTTTTCGCTTTTTTTTTGCATGCATATTAGTTGGACTTTGTTTGTTGTGGTGTGTCGAGTATTTATTTGGGCATTGCTTCCTTTAATTTATATAGTTGTTTAGCGCTTTTGTGATTATTATGAGGACAAAGAGTCTTTGCATGCAAGAGAGTTGGTGAGGTTAGTGGTTACCGAAAACCTCGAAAAGGTTGACCATGTTACGACCTTAGGGCCGCTTGTTTTTATGCACATGGTTTGGTTGTTAGTATGGATTACGCAATTCCTATGGGTGGGTCATTGTCGAAAGGCGGTTGTGAGGTAGAGGTTGCCAAAGTCCGGTGAACCAGTGGTTTCTATGGGAGAAAGTGGTATTAAAAGGAAAAGTGTGTGTTTGGATGTTGGTGTTACACAGGAATGTTGGCGGTCTATGAGACCATGCATTTACGCTTTGGGTCTGGCCCGTGTGCAGTGATGGTCGGGGTGTAAGCAGCTAATGTGTTTTACTCTCACCCTTTTTTATTTGAGTATCATTATCGTTGTGATCACGTTGATGTGTTGTACCATGCTTTAGTATTGTGTTTGTCGTTGTAGGGTGTTCTCCCAAATGTAGCTTCGTATGATTGATTATCGGTTGAAGGGTTGGGAAAATGTACAAGGATTACATTATTGGGGTCATCGAATGTGGTGGTGGTCATTTCTTTGGTGCATAAGGCGTATGTTGGAGATCTTGGGATGCTAAGTCGCCTAATCGTACACATGATTGTGCAATGTGGATCGAGGACCGAGTCATAGCGGTTCTAAAGGTTGGTGGTGTGTTTGATGGGTGTGCGAAACTTCATTACACAATTGTTAAAGAAAGAAGGTTTCAGCAGATTGCACAAATGTTATTGGCAATGCAAATCTTGAAATTCGCTTCGATGTGGTTCGGACGGGTTCAAATGTTGCGGTCATCGAACAAGCGTCGGCCTTTGGTTGAAATGCATGAGCAATTGCCAAAGTCTCTAGCTGTTAACTTGACCAATTGTACGTGACACGAGGTGGGCCTTCTTCGATAATTTTCGGGTTCGACCATAATCCGCGCTTTTTTATGTATACCTATAGTCGAATGTTGTTAGCGTCGTAATCAACCTATACCATGTTTATTCAAATGATGCGAGATCACCAAACAAACGCGCACTTTTTGGTTGGAAGGCGTCGGCTATTGATGATGTTTCGACCGTTTAGCGCACCCAATTGTACGTGGAGCGGGGCGTTGGGGCTTCTTGGATAATTTCTCGGTCCGTGACGATCCATGTTATTTTTGGTTTTAAGCTATCGTCGAATGTTGTTGCGTTGTAATGGCGTATTCTGTTTTTAGTGGTGCGGGTCTTATGCGGTTCCTATGAATCTTGATTTCCGGTCGGGAACCATGTTTGTAGGTGGCGCATCAAATCTTTGGAGTCCGGTTTGAGTTGGATTTTCGGGGGCAAAATTTTGCATGGTGAACGAGTCTTCGCACCTGACCGGTAGACTCTCGGATGGGCAATGCACGTATGCCTAGGAAATGGCGTCGAAGAACACAACCTCTACTTGATGCGGAGATGCCTCATGGTTTCTGAGAGGAACATTTTGCGTGGTGAGCCCAGTCCTCGCACCATAGTCATGCACACTCGATATGGGCGGTGCAAGGCCGACTAGGAGGCCAGTGAGGAGGCTCGAGGCTTTTCTCGATGTGGAGATGCCACATACGCAGACCGATATGAGGACATCACGCGTCGGTGTAGGCTTTAGCAACCTTTTTTCCTTTGATTAATACTGCCTTTGTATGTCTCTTGGTGTGTTTGATTTTGATCGTATAATTTTTGAACATGCCCGCCGAGAATATGTAAAGTTTGGTTCTTGAAATCGCATTTGCCGCCATTGCAAGGCTATGTTTTGGGACGAGGAAAAGCTTAGTACTTCCACCATATCTAGATGGCACAGTGTACAATTGTTGTTGCCTCGAGGGCAGAGTTAAGCTTCTACGATAAGGTAATATCCGGATCTTATAAGAGAGCTCTATTCTAACGACCATTTTATGGAGAACATACGAGCTTATAATCAGATGTTTGCCATGACCTCTTTGGGTGCAAATGTAGATGAATCTGTTAATGTGGGTAGAGGTCCGTACGTTTTCAAGGTGTCGGGCAAGATATATCATCGGATAGGCAGATTATGTCCGGTCACCGATACCAGTCCTAGGTTTTGCAGCTATATATTTATGACACGGACAACGAGGTTCAAAACATGATGGATAATTTCCGGGACAGCCGGCGGAACCTGTTGAGGCCAGCGATTGTGAGGGCACTTATCCCGTTCCTTGATGAGAACAAAGCTTTAGTTCAGCTTTTTAGAAAAGCACGGGACAAACTCCGGCAACATGATGTTCCGGAGTTTAAAGTCAGGTTGTTTAACACAGGTAAATGGCCACAATATGAGCTACCGACTGCAAATTCTATTGGAGCAATAGTTTTAGATGACATGGAGGAAACGGAGAATGACTTTGACATAATATTAGAAGCTCATTCTGGCGAACCGCAAAGGATTAATAAGCTGAACGCAATCTACATGTCCGCGCAATTTCCATTGTTGTTAGTATTGGGGAGCATGGCTACCACCTAGATTTGCACTACGTCGATATGAGTTCGAGCTACCTCATCGACAAGATGATCCGAAGGTTTTAGAGTCATAACAAAATTCATGATACATGGCCTATGTGGTGTAGCATTTCGAACGTTGTTTGCATGCGTGAAAGTGGGTACGTAAGAAGTTTTTCCCAAAGGAATATTCAGATGCAACATTCTTTGACACGGAGGGTATGCGTACATTATAGGCGAAGGATATACAGACAGACGCACATCGTCACGGTGTTAGATTAGACAACGCAGACGTTGTGCCATACAACAGGGCATTGTATATGCGATTTTACACACATATATGTCGAGTATTATGGGTGGACCATGCTTATAAAGTATCTCTTCAAGTATATTTCTAAAGGCATCGACAGGATTATTCAATCGTGTTCAGGCGGATAGGTGATGCAAACGGTCAATCGTTATGTGCTTCAACCGGTGAACACTCTAATCAATGTGTCGACGAAATAAAAAATTTTGTTGAGTATATTGGTCCTCACGAGGCTTGCTGGCGAATATTGGGTTTTGATATTCATAGCAGAGAACCCGCGGTTCAGATACTTGTTGTCCATCTAGAAAACATGCAGCATATTTCTTTCAGAGCGTCGCAAACGGTTCAGTCGATCCTTGATAATCCTGGTGCCAGGCGGACTACTCTAACAGTGTGGTTGGAATTTAATGAATCGTCAACTATTGGGAGGCATTTAACATATCTGAAATTTCCGTCCGAGTTCGTGTGGTCTAGAACAGATAGAACATGGTCACCAAGGCGTAATAATAGACCATTCATTGGACGGTTGGCATATGTCCACCCAACTGTCGGTGACCTGTTCTACCAGCGGATGCTATTGTGCCATCAAAAGGGATATATGTCGTTTGCTGGAATTAGGACTGTCGATGATTATACGCACAACACAAACAGGGAGGCCTGTGAAGCTATGGGGCTATTACAAGATGATCGAGAATGGATTACGGCAATGGAGGAGAGCTGCACAACAACTACAACGGCTCAATTGAGGTCGCTGTGCAAATTCGGTATTCACGGATATTACAAGTCCCAGAACACTTTGAGGATGTTTTGGCGCCACATGTCCGACGATGTGCCTCATATTTTATCGGAAGCATTGGGTATGCGGCTAACTTTTCTAAACGACCCGGTTTTGAAGGCGGCGTTTTGTATGAAGTACAAGCACCGCTACAAACCATAGCAAATCGCTTAGGATTATGGTTTACCCGATCCTCCACCAGGTTGCTAGGTCTCTTTAGAAACCGCACCATGATGGAAGAGACCTCTTACAACAGGGAGGAAATGGCTGCAGAAAGCAGAAACATGATTCCCCAGTTAAACGAACAACAACGACATGTGTTTGACATTATCATAGATGCTATGCAGGGCAAACAACAACGGCTAATGTTTGTCTACGGTCATGGAGGGACATGCAAGACATTTCTATGGAAGGCAGTCATCACAACACTTAGAGCCGAGGGAAGAATAGTGTTGGCCGTTGGTTCGGTCCCTATTGAAGCGATGGTGCTGCCATCGGTCTTGTATCCACAAGATTAGTGAACTCCATGAAATTTTGAAATTCCTCCACATTCACTGGAGGTCAAAATCGGTGTACCTATAATTTTAATGCGTAACTTGGCGTCACGGGAGGTTTGTGCAGCATGCGAGAATGATTGTTACTCGATTGCTAACCGGGGTGATCGGGCGAAAATTATAACAAGGACGAGAATAGGGAGAAGGTTTTATACCACGTATTTTATTAATTGTTAAGGAGGACAAGATGCCTTTTGTATTTAAGCGCAAACAATTCCCTGTTAAGTTGTGCTCTGCTATGACGATTAATAAAAGCCATGGGCAGTCACTTTCAAAGATAGGTGTCTATTTGCGGAACCTATATTTGGGCATGGGCGACTTTACGTTGCTCTATCTAGAGGTACATCATCAAAGGGTCTCAAAATCTTGATTGAACCATATCCAAACCAACCACACAACACAACCAAAATATAGTATACAAAGACTTTTTGAAAAAATAAGAGCACGCGGTGTAGGCCATATTCTTGTAGCATAACGTTAGCATGTAGGCGTTGCGGCCGTTGCTACATCAATACGCACGACCCTATAGACATTTAAATGGTTGCCAACTCTAACTTCCTAAGCGCACTATTTATATTCTTACATATTGCATAGTTTTCAATCATAAATTTTCATCATGTGTCGACATTGTAAGCATTTTCTTAAACCATACCTCTACATTATGACATTCTGACATACTTATATGGCAACCGATTGCGGACTTATGGTACGATAAAGGAAAGGAGAAATTACACAGGCTAAGCCAGAAGCGAGATGATGCATGGTCGAACGGGTTCACAAAGGTCTACGCTCACACCTTTTGCATACGTATGCGGCAAACCATAGTCATTATCTATACTATTTCATCATTGCAAATAAGCATTTGATTCAATTACAGGCAAGACACTGAGAAAGAAAAGCCTGAGGTCATTCAGACAAGCCCAGAGGGAAGCTCTACAATAGATGTTCTAACCACGACAGACAAAAAAGGGAAAGGTGTGCTCATCGCAAAGAACTTGATGTCGTTGACATCACGGACATCAAACCGGAGGACTTCCAAAAGAGTTGCATGTTAAAGTGTATCGCAAATGGGCATCCGAAACGTTCACGACCCTGACCCAACCGAAGCGTGCCTAATACTTCTAGACAAGCGGTGCGCATTATGAAAATGAGTGAGAAGTTTAGCATAAACATTCCCAACTTAGTAAATTACTAACATTTAATACTCATGTGGAAATGCAATTCGAAAGCGTTGATGTTAGGGACATCAAGCAGTTTGACTCACTTTTGCAAACAGACATGTGATATAAAATGCGAAGGTTCAGCGCTAAGAACACAGAGGTTTGGCAACGTACGCTGCCAAACAATACAACTTTGCTCATTGGAAACTACACTGAGGTTCTTCCACTAGAAGACGACGGTTTCCCAGGTCACTACTTTAATTTTGCCGCCTACAACGAACTCGCACCCAGAGTCGATGTTCGCGACGCAATCCTAACAGGTAATACATTTACATCATAACCCATGAAAAGGATCCCAAAGATTAACTATTTACATGCATGTGTAGACTACATCGGGATCATCCGCAGTGCTGGAGTTATAAAGGCCTTTGGAAGCTCAACAAGCAACCGAGTGCTTAGAAAAAATGTAGACATCCAAAACCTCAAGTATGTGCTAATTTTCAAAGCTAACCCATAACCAATACGTAAAAGTTCAAAATTTTTATTTCTTACTTGACACTGCAGCGGCAACAGCGTAACGCTAAGCTTGTGGAGCGAAATGGCAACAAAATTTGAAACAGAACTTAGCCTGCAGTTTGACCACCCAATTGTGCTTGCTGTAAGTTCCTGCTTGGTCAAGAGCTATGCAGGCAACATTCAGCTTTCTGCCACCCCAGCGAGTAGCTATTATTTCAATCCTAAGATACCACAGTGTAAGAAATTTGAGGAGTGTAAGCATCATGACAGCAACACAATTTGGTTAACTAATTAACAAACATACACTTATATTATGTGTCCAAAAAAACACTTATAGGTATGCCGAACTCTTGGCTATGGGCACGCCACTGATGTTGCCCCCAATAAGTCAACAACAGTCAGCCGAGGCTTTACCAAGCGATCCAATCAGAATGGTAACAATCCTTGCCACAAGTCCCGAGACGCTCAAGCACTGTAAGCCATAAACATGTATATGAAATATATAAGCGACTACATGACACTAACCATTATTTTTGGCAGCATAACCGAAGTTCATAGTCGAGCGGTCATAACAAAGATAGACAAGGAATCGCTGGTATGCCAATAGATGCAAGCGATGCAACAAAATATTGAACCAAACATGCCCCAGCCTTTGTCGGCAACTGGGGATGCAGTTGTGCCAAACTCGGTATAGTAATTTCATTCATAATAAACTTATAACGTAATGGAATATACACAAACATTAATGACGAACATGCTATAAACTAGCTGCGACTATTGTTTCAAAACAACGATTCCGGCGTTACGGTGAGGCATTGATGGATCTACCTTGTGTTAGTGATATTTTGAGTTATATTAATAAGCACGCGGAATATACTTAGTAATACTTAGAAGACAGATTATATGTTGTAATATAAGTAAGAACAATAAACACAAAGCTCCAATATTATTAAGAAATAATACGAGTGATCTTGCTTATCACTAGAGTTACACCTTGAAGCTAATATGAATAATGCGTACTTTAAACAATGACCTAGGATCTCCTTTTATAGCACAAGGAGTCCTTTACAAGATAAGTATAAACCTAACAATATAGAATATACATAAGATCTTTTCTATACTTATCAATACGGATACATAACATTTATCCTAATAGCGTTGGTAATATTTGTCTTGGCGGTGGTAATGAGTTTCCACTTTGCTAGTGTAATCTTTAGATGTGTTAACCACAAGACTATCGATGGTAGCTGTTAGTATTATTCCCAACAATCCTCCCTAAACTTATGATTTCTCGGCAAATCAATAAGTTTCTTCAATCTTCATTATCTGTAAGGATTTGGGGAATTCTTTCAAACACTTCATCTTCTTCTCAATGCTTGAATAACTCTTGAACATTGATCTTGAAGCACGTGTAACAATGCTCGACTTTCTCACTATCTTCATGAACTCTTATAGTAGTACACAACCTCGCGGTGAGAGTTCCATTTCTGAGTGGATATTCTTTCTCGTGGCGGTGAATGCATCTACTCCATTTGTTATAGAAACATGATGAACTTCACATAAATCATAGTAGAACCATTTAGTACGGGACATGAACATGAGAATTTCCAAAATCATCATTAACATCTAGTTCATAGAGCCTTAAGATTAACCCATAATCGCATCTCCTTCGTATCTTTGAGATCTTGACATCAAACCTTTCTTAAACTAACTTCCATAGTGTATCAAGATCATCTCGTAAAAGATTTGATGAGATCTTCAAAGCGAATAAATGATGAAGTTTCACCACCTAGCCTTGTAATATTTCATGTTGGAGCAAAATTGCTAGCGATAAACACTTCGATCAATGATAGGATGTCGACTTGCGGTGGTTACGGATAAAATCTTATTCTTCAATCACAATCATATCAATAAGCTATTCTTGGTGAATTTCTCGGTTGGAACTTCTTGTTCTTCAACAAACTTTGTCTTCTTAACGATCCGAGAATCACCGTCTTTGGCCTTCTCTTCAAATCAGGATACCTTCTTGCTTCTTCTTGAGTCCATTGGAATGAAATCTTTATCTTGTCTTTGAACTACGTAGTAGATACTTTCAACTTTATCATCGGGCATTCCTTTGAATTGATGTCTTTCCGACCACCAATATTGCAACAATAAGTCTTCATGTATGCAATTACTTGTGCTTTAGTTGGTTGCCTTGGTTTCTTTTGACCTTTTCGATTGAACCAATTACCTCTTGAAGTGCTTGATTATTCTTCATCGAATAAAGTCCTTTAAGCGAGTTGTTCTTTGTTCTTGATTAAAGACTTATCTGCAACTAGGTCAATTGCTTTCTTCTTGATCATTGGATCATTTGCAATCAAGAACTCAATTTCTTCTTGATGGGTACATAGTGAACTCGGATTCTTCTCTACGAATATTGTAGGTTGAGCGATTGGAAAGTGGATCTTCCATTCTATCCACCTTTTAGCCTCCATAGAGCTTGCAATCTCCAATTCTTCAAGCTTTTCTTCTCGAGAACTTGTTCTTGATAATCTTTTAGCAATTTCTCTATCAAGAGCAATCAACTTGTTCTTTCTTTGAAATCTTTCTTCTTGTTTGCTCCTTGCTTTGCATAACGACTTTACCTTTGTATTTCTTACATTTATCAATTTCTTCACTTGCGGTGGTAATATCATGTCCGGCGGTGGGAATATTTGGCTCTGCGGTGGAAATTGGATCAATGGTAAAATCTGTAGTTGCAGTACTAACTGCACCTTTACTAGAAACACCTTCATCTTTAAAATCAATTCTCCTCCCCTTAGTTTCAGCATCTGTTTTCCTCCCTGTTTGGGAGAATTTCCCAAATCTTTATTAAAATCTCTTGAATCACCATCATCGGTGAGGATGGAGATGAGATCACTATCTTTGCGGTTTTCTTTTTCTTTTCAACCCTGCAACTCTTCTTTCAAGGTTTGAATCTCCTCTTTAAGTGTGTAATGTCCTTGGCATCTTGTTTCTTAACTTGTGCGGTCTTGTTGTAGAGATTCAACTTTGCTTGGCTAATTGGTACACAAAACCATCAATTCCATTTGTTGCCCATTGCCCTTAAAACTTCCAACTGTGTGACCTGTTGGGAGAGGTGAATCATGGGGCAATGGCTCAGATTCTTCCCTAGGTGGACTAAGTTGAAGTCTAGAACCACCACTACTTGTTCCTAAACCAAAAGGATCAGGGACATGATGTGTTGTAATGAGAGGAGTTGGCTGTTTGTGCCTCCTCTCATAGGTGTGAGAAACAGGTGGTGTATAATCAATGTTTGGAACAATGATTATTGGTGAAGTTTGTACCTGTGAAATCTTTGCAAGCATTTGAGGAAAAAGAGGTGTAATAATCCTGTTGCCATCTTTGTTCATGTTTTGAAAAACTTTTGTAGGATATTGGATTTCACATACACATCAAACTATAACACAAAGTGGGCGTATAAAGGTAAGTTCTAGAGAGAGAAAGTTAGAGGTTTAGGGAACTTAGTGAGAGAAAGAAAATTCTTATTATGAGCTCCAACTCTCTACCTTGGAAGGTAGAGAGTATTTATAGTCTTACAATAAAGCGCCACACAACAGGTGTGGATCGAGGCATCTGGTGGGTAAAGACCCGTCCGTCCTCCACGGTGTTACTAAACTAAATACTACATAGCTTAAAATAACTACGACTACGAGCTTTCTAACGATTACATATACTTGAGGTGACCGACTCTTTAATACTTGGAATTTCTAATTCCTAACAATCTCCCTAAGGAGGTCACCTCAAACATATACTAAAATTACATTGAATACAAGCAGATATTACATTCACAATTGTTCTTGCATTCTTGATGTAGTACTTTGCTCGAAGCTCGTAGTCATTGATTCCACTCATTGCATGTTTGGTTAATCCAAGTGGAGGTCTTATCTTGATCCACGTGATAATAAATTTTAAGCCGACTTTTGAGATCATCGACTAACAAAAATCTACGAGACATCCATTGTGGTGTTGGTATTATGTGATGTTGTGACTATCGAACCGACATGCTCACATTACGGATCATGATATCTTCTTATCGAGTGGCGGAAGCTTTCGTTGATTCATGATATTGGCGGCGTAGCGAAGCATGGAGTGAAAATATCGAGTCATTGATGCACTAATCATGATTTCGAGTTGAGATGAATGTGATAAATGAGCATGCGCATTCGATCACCGCAAATGTAGGGCGATACTGCATGTGAGTTAGCAATAAATCGCATGAAAGTGTCTTTGATCACTTTCGTTGAATTGAGGTACCGGCCCACGGTTCCCGTTGATCGATACAAATCTTGCTGTGATCGGTATACTTAGAAGAATTTCCTTGACGGTTCATAATGCTTCTAGCTATTCTCAAACCGAACGTCTCAAAGAAGACAACACGGGTGAGTGAACGTGAATAGAAATTCACCGATTGATGAAAAGATATTTGAAAAACAATCGTGTATTGCTCAATAGAAATTGTTTTGCAATACACGAAGGTTTTAATGAACATCAATTATCAATCATAAAACACCTTTTGATTTGAAATATCCGTATACGGTCGATTTGCTAAAGAAAAGAGTTTTTAAGCACAAAGACCGGTTTTCAAAGGTATCCGTCAATCCATAACTCGAACGAGATTGATTCAAAGATTGAATCACCCCATTATTTACATTCGGTTGTCACATGGTTGATCTATTTGATAGATCTCACATGCCACCTACCGGAGCTTGTTTGATGTTGGCTCGAAGGCTTTCCATCTTCATTGTGAATATGTATGCATATCACTCGGATGTTCGGCTATACCACAAGGATAAAGCGTGGGACTCAAGATATAATTTCTCTTTCCACATTATGTGAAGCAGAGTCTTCATTGAAAGTGTCCTAATGAGATTTATGGATGATCTCGTGGCTCTAGACTCAATATGTACATATTTGGTTCTGTCTTGGGAGACTAGGGAGAGGGTCTCTTCTTCAATATCAACAATCTAAGAGAAAGTCGATAGATTATGTAGGTTCCCGTGAGAATGAAACAAGCCCTTTTAAGAGGAGCTTGAGTGGTTTGGGAAGTTGTAGTGCGGTGCGTCCTTTGGGTCCATGACGTCTTGTCTTCAATACCATTGTTACCATCAATAGCATATGAATTGTACCGTTTACGCCCTATGGTTGAATAAATGGAGGCTATTTCTTTTCACCCTTTTCTCATTCAATTCTTTTCATTCTTCAACCCCTTGATGCTTACCGAGACTTCATAGCAAGAACCTTGTTGGGTTTGTTCGATTACTCGCTCTGTCTCGATCCGCACTCTTCCCATATCTCATTTTTCTCCTTTTATCATCATACCTAAGGACTTCTACACTAACTAGTGGATTGTCCTGGGTAGATCCCTCCGGTTACAGCGGATCATGGGAACAAATACCTAACCTTATCATCCTTATATCACCGTACATAAAGTAAATTTGGTCGGTCTATTTGGTATTGTTCATACGCCATTTGAACCAATTGAAAACCATTTGAAAATCAATCCGGATACTTGTGATATATTATCAAAACATTTTGTACCGAATTGTTTTGATATTTTTAGAACAAGTGCTCCCCTCAATATGTGCATCAAATGTTTGAAATCGTTTTGCACACGGAGGCAAGAGGAAGAATTAACTTCTTTGATTACCATTTTCTAAAAGATATCATCCTCACTTCCCGATCAAATCAAGTAGATAAAGCATTTTGAGGAAGGATGATATTTTCATAATTTGCTCCCCCTCGGTATGTGCCTCGAGATTTGAGAATAGTTTTGCACATACTAGAGGAAACTGCACATGAGATAAGTGATCACGTTTCAAATCATAGGTTTAAGATAGATGCTCCCCTCAACATGTGCATGGAAAATTTGAAATCGTTTGTCACATGTGGGAAGGAGAGCTTGTACATCCTTATAAAACCATTTCTTGAATTATCGGTTTAAATCCAATTTAAATCACACATTCTCCCCGATTACAATTATCAAATCATTTGAGATTTGTGATCTCTTATAGATTTAAATTGATTTTGAGAGCTTTAAGGAGAATTGTGACTTGATTATGAAAGCGTTTTAAGCGATAAGGATCGGATTTTAAGACTTTAAACTCCATTGATAAAACATGCATGAATATCTTTTGAAAAACAATTGAATGACAAATAACTTTTTAATTTAATTGAAATCATTCTCCCCTCAATCAATGACATAGGTTGTTGATTGATAGATAGATATTTTGACAAATAAGTCCGGATGATTATCAAAAATAGAGTCCGAGTTATTTTTCAAAGCGCTTAGTTTTCGAGATAAATGTATATAGAATCGAGCATGGAATTTTGAAAACATGATAAAGTATGGCTCTGTTCTTTTTTTGAAAAAGCGGGTTCTTGCACGAAATGACAATAAACCATTTATTCTCTTTCTCCCAAAAATATTTTTGATTTTTTTTTTCAATAAAAATTCGAACAATATCTAAAGCCCCGTGTCATTCTTTGAATGACGGTACAAAATCGTAGATATTATCGAATCGAGAAAGACATGACAAAAGACAATATTTTTTAGGGTTTTTGATTTTTTTAAAATTTTATGGATTTTGAAAGTTGTATATTTTTCTATTTGATTTTGAAGGTTTTATAATTTTGTATTTTGTTTTTGAATAGATATTTACAAGAGATAGATGAAGAAAACCTTTACTCCTCGTCATCCTCACGAAGGCGTTTGAGTGTTTACGGTTGAAGGCTTTTCAAGCGGTCGTGTAAGAATAAACTCAAAACATTCTCTTGGAAGAGCTTTGGTGAAGATGTCGCTAAGCGGTATTCGGACCTCACAAAATAGAGTTCCACCACACCTTTTTCCACTTGTTCCCCGATGAAATGATGTCGAATGTCGATATGCTTAGCTCTTGAGTGTTGAATGTTATTGCATGAAAGAGCAATAGCACTTTATTATCACAATCTGAGAGGATTTTGTTGAATACAAAGCCATAGTCGATAATTGGGATCTCATCCATAGGATTTGAGCACAACACGATGACATGGCTATGTATTCGACCTCTGTAGAGGAAATAGAAGTGCCCATTTGCTTCTTTGAAGACCATCTCACAAGCTTATCACCCAAAAGCGAGCACCTCCGGCGTGCTTGACGAGTATCTTGACATCTGCATGATCGGCATCTGCATAGGTCGTTAGTGACATACCGGTGTCCTTTGGGTACCAAAGTCCCATATTGATGGTTCCTTGGAATACCGAAAGATCCGTTTAACCGCTTCAAGGTGCCTTTTAGTAGGCTTAGCACGGTATCTAACACACATGCAAGCAAAGAACAAGATGTCCGGTCTACTAGCAGTGAGGTACATCGGGATCCAATCATACTACGATATTTCGTTTGGTCAATCATGATCCTGAATGGTCCTCATCTAGTTTGGTTCGATCAATCATGGGAGTGTCAGCGAGGTCACTTGAATCAAATCCAAATTTCTTTAAGATCTCGGTTGCATATTTAGATTGATTTATGAAAATGCCTTTGGGACTTTGTGAAATTTGTAATCCCAAGAAAAATGACATTTGTCCCATCATTGACATTTGAAATTTTGAACTCATTTCATTTGAAAACGGTCACACTCATTGGGGTCAATCGAGGAAAAGATGATATCATCAACATAAATTTGAACATGAATTAAATGTTTGCTGACTTCACGGTGAACAATGTTGGATCAATGCTCCTTTGCTAAATCCGGTAGATAGAAGAAACTTTGACAAATGTATCATACCATGCCCTTGGAGCTTGCTTTAAACCGTAAAGAGCCTTCTTCAAGCGATAAGCGTGGTAGGATGCTCTTGATTCACAAATCCTTCGGGTTGGTGGCGTGAGCGACTTCTTTAAGATCTCCGTTCGAAATGCCGTCTTTACATCCATCGATGACTACCATGTTCTTACTAGCGGCATTAGCCAAAAGATTACGATTGCCTCGATTCGAGCAACAGAGCAAAAGATTCTTCAAAGTCAATACCTCCTCTTGACGGTATCCTTTAGCAACTAATCGAGCCTTGTTCTTCAACACATCACCATGCTCATCAAGTTTCACTTTGAAGATCCATTTTAGAGCAATAATCATAGCACAATCTGGAGCGGTACTAACTCCCATACATCAAGTCGATCAAACTCATGAATTTCTTCTTGCATGGCATTGAACCGACTATCTTCATTCATGGCGGTTTAACATCTTTTGGTTCGATCTTAGAGAGTACGGAGTTGAAGAAGCACCATAAGGCATCGGTTGCAAGTTGTTTCCGTGTGGATCTTTGGGCGAGAAGGATTTCCAATGATGTTGTCTAATGGATGATCATGAGTCCATTTTACGAGGTGTTCATGTGGTAGTTGTTGAGGGACCGAGGTAGCGAGTCGATGTCACTGAAGAAGATGGTTCGATGAAGATTCGAGGAGCAAATATGTTTTCAAATGGAGCATCTTGAGGAGTAGCAAAGGATTAACTTCATCATTGATGCGAGCAGTTCCATGATGTACATTTGAAGAATGATGATTTGTTGATGAGGCGAAGGATCGGCATCAGCGCTTCTTGACTTAATGATATTGAGGCCGAAGGATTGACTTCATTCACGGGAATATAAGCAACCTCTGTTGTAGAAATCGACACCTCATTAGTACTTGGCTCATAAAGTTCATCAAACATAGGATCAAATAATTTCTTTAAATCATCTTGGATGGAGGTACATATGGAGTTCTTGGAGACGAATTAGGTACAAGGATGAACCAATGGGATTTGCTTTGAAGTGCGGGTCTGAACTAGATTGTCCAGAGCCATTTGACCGTCGACTCATCAAGCGTAACGTGAATTGTTTCCATGATATTTCGGGTTCTTTTGTTGTAGATTCGGTATCCCTTTTTGTTTGGTGCATACCTACAAATACTCCAATGTGCCTTTAGCTCTAAGTTTGCCTAACTCTTTACCCTCATTAGTTGGATAACACAATGCACCAAACACACGAAGGAAAGAGATTAGGTTTTTGTTGTGGACAAGTTCATATGGAGTTTTCCATGAGCAGTGTGAATCGAGGAGCGATTTTGTGTGTAGCATGCGGTGGCAATAGCTTGACCAGAGAAACATTGGAACCTTTGAGTAAATCAACATTGTTCTAGCGGCTTCTACAAGAGTTCGATTTGTCTTTCAACTACACCGTTCGTTGAGGAGTTCGTGGAACACTTATTTGATGGTCGATTCCAACGCTTTCATAAAATTCACTAAGTTGTTTGTTAACAAACTCGGTTCCATTGTACATTCGGATAATTCGATGGTTTTGTTAAGTCGAACTGCGGTTGTTTGATGAGTTTGATGATGATATCGGGAGTTTCATCCTTTGTCCTTAAGAACTTGACCCGGTGAATCTAGAGTAATCATCAACTACAACTAACACATATTTCTTTCCAAAGATCTTATGCGCTCTCATTGGTCCACATAAATCCATATGAATTGTATGAAGAACTTCGTGACGAGTTAGTAGGTTTGGGTTTATGGGCATACTTCTTGCTTTTTCCCAATTGACATCTTTGAACAAAGATGATCATTTTCATACTTGAGTCTAGGTAAACCTACAACTAAGTCCTTTACGGAGAGATCATTGATGGTGCGAAGTTCAAGTGATTATGACAACGATGCCATAACCATGACTTTGTTTTAGAATCCTTTGACGACAAGCAAATTGGAGAAGACTTCATCATATCTTCGATAGAGATGGTGTATAGATTTGAACCACGTGAACCTCTTAAAAGTTCCTTACCATCAAGTTCTATAACAAAGCGGTATGTTTTACGAAGGCTACTTCTAGATCGAATCGCGAATTGACCAGCAGAGAACAAGTTATGACCAAGACCTTCTACATAGTAAACCACGGAATAACACTTTTGCCAACAACATAATCTCCATAACCCATAATTGCACGAAATGATCATTCCGAATCTAAGCGTCTCGATGAATTTGCTCACGAAGTTCATGAGCATGACCGGTCGCCATCATATGCTTGGAATAGCACGAGTCCGGTACCACGAGCGATTTGAATGATCTGCGGTTGAACACATACAAGAATGGATAAGCGGATAATTGGGATCCCATGCAAGAATGGGTTCCATTTGGTTAGTAACAATGGTTGGAACACCCACATCGAAATAGAAGCATTCATATCGAAATTAAGGCAATGGAATCATTATGAATAGATGCAAGTACTAGTGTGCGTATTAGCCCTATTCAAAGTGTGCTCACTTCTTGGGAATAGTTCTACCGGTGAGGCATCCATTTTCTAGTGGGCATTGTCGATTAGTCTTATGACCAACGGTATCCAATGATAGCCTATCTTACTAAATGTTCTTCCTGTGGGTTTCCTTTGTTTTCTAACTTTCTTTCACCTTTGCCTTTTGCCTTCTTAGCATGATATTTTTCATTGACAAGATTCATTGGGGATTTAATGAAGATTAGACAAAGTATTCATACCACATTCATGATTAGCAACATAATTCAAGCGGACATCATTACAAGGTTTGCAAATAGTATCGAATTCGAATTAATTACGATGCGCCTATGGCTAATACTAGAATCAACACGATTCGTTTTATTCGGCTCAAACTTAAAGTTCCTAGGTTGGTCTTCTACTTTCTTCCAATGCACATTCTTAGCTTGCGAGGTCTGTCATTCCTTGTATTGTCTTGAGACTTTGACCGCCGCTTTAATGTCACCGATTACTCTGTAGAGGAATGGGAACATTAGTTGGTTTTGCTACTCTTTGCTTCTCCTGTTTAGATGTGCTGGGATCTGAACTACATGCAGGCATACTAAGGTTTACTTTCTTAACACTAGAAGTGCTGGAATTTGTACTTCTAGAAGGCACACTAGAGTTCACATTCAAAACATTGACAGATCTGGAATCTGAACTACTTAAGGGCACACTAAGGTTCAAAGTTAAAACATTGGGCATTGAATGAATATCATATTTGGCATTAGGCATCGAACATGGAATCAAAGGATTAACTCTCTCACCTAAGGACTTTGGGCATATTGTGATTAAGCATTCTATAATTTCTTGAGATCGTTTGCCATACGAGACATGCATGCCCAATTGCCTTTGTCAGTGGTTTCTCTAATTTATCCTCTTCAACAATCTCACGAGACATTCTAGACAATCCTTAAGGGATGAGAAATATGTTTGAATAGCAATTTTGTTATTCACGAGATGAGGGGAACATATTTCACGAAAAAGCATATTTATTACAAGAGTGAACCTTTGATACACCATTCTCCCCATTGGTCATTGACATTTTCCCTTTTACACGACTCTTGATTCTCAATTTCCTTTTGCAATGAAGCTATTTGTTCGTTATTTTTATTACGAGTAACCTTTATTGATTCAAATAACTCATTGAAATGACGTTTAACCTTTTCATTTTCTTCTAGAAAACTTTCGTTTCCTTTTGTAATGCATTTACTAAGTTTTGAAGATGAAGCGTTTGAGAATTCGAGAATCTAAAGGAGGAGGCATTTGGGAGCCTGTCATATTGTTCTTTTGACCCTTTAATTGAGAGATTTGGGCTTTCAACTTTTCGATCGTGTTGCAATGAGCTTGAATTTGTTCATCACGTTTGTTAATTTGAAAAAGCGCATCAAACTCGGAGCATCCGAGGATGTCTTGATATTTGAAGTTTTGACATTTTCTTTGAGATGTTGATATTTTAGTTGTAAATTAAAATGCCCGACCTCTAGTTTAGAAAAATGTTTAACCAAATTGTCGTGATCATCCAGGTTCAATTTTCTCGCTTAGTTTAGAATTAGTCTTTTCAAGCTCAATGACACGATCATGGGAGACTTTCGGGGTAACAGATAATTCATAAAATTGGGAAGCATTAATAGAACAATTTGTAGCGATGAAAAACAAATCACGAGCAACACATTCGGTAATAAGAGTCTCATTTAATGTATGCAAGTTCTTCCTCTCAATCTCATTATATTTTAGTGCTCGCTCATAGTCACTAACCTCAACTATCATTGCATCAAACTCCTTTTCCATTTCTTTAATGTCTAAGTTCATTCCTTTTTAAGACTTTCAAAATGATCTTTTATTTGTTTAAAGAAAGGCATGACTTCGATTAAATAACATTCTTTCGTTTGCTCACAACCCATTTCCCCTTCGTTATGCCATTGGTGTGATCCTTTTCTTACAAGTTTTCTCAAAATCAACAAATAGTTGAAAAATAACATATTGATGATTAAGGTCTTGCTTTTAGTGGCAATAGTCCTAGGAACTAAATGCATTGGTGTATTGGGAGGATACACGTCAAGGCATTTTCCTAAAGGGAGGGTTCGTTACAACAAGATTCTCTGCCTTTTGCTTATCTAAATCCTTTTCCCACCACTTGTTCGGGTGTTAACAACGTCGAGGCTTAAACATGTACAAGGAAATCCAATTCTCCTTCTTGTAATCATGGGGTGTGATCTTTATTTTCTTCTCTTTACATTTAGGATCATCTAATTTCTTGTTCATCTTTTCCTAGTGACTTCATCCGATTTCTTATCTTCCTCGATTGCATTCAAGCTAACTAGGTTTCTGTCTAGGTTTAAGGATTTCATTGCCATCATAAAGAACCTTATGAGCATTTCTAGCCTTTTAATGACCTCTGGATTTGGTTCCTCAACAAGGGAATGCTATGCTTATCGCTTAAGACTCTATGCTTAGTGATTAAGTGAAGCGACTGAATGGTATTACCTTATGCGTACAACTTATTTTCAAGCTTGTTTTTCAAGGTTTTAGATTAGAAAAATCATTCAACAGTTTTGATTCCTTAGCTTGAATTCTTGCTTAAGCATTTTAACATTTTCTTGAAGTTCTTGCTTTTGCTTAGCAATTTTAGAAAGCTTTTCTTGTAAGGAGTTTAGCTCTTGTTTTAATACTTCTTCTCTAAACCTACTTTTTCTAATAGTTGTACGCATTTGGTCATCCATTTCCCGCTCACGGGTGGTCAACTCAAATTTTGCACGTTGTTCATAAATAGCAACACGTTCTTTATAGGCATTTAGTTGAAATTACGAATCATCGTGGGCACATGCGGTGAATTCATCAAAACATAATCATTATTGATGCAGAAGATGCATCACTTGGTACAATCTCACTTTCACTTTGTATCACATATTGATCAAATGGGACAACATTGATATTACCCATATTTTCAATATCGATTCAATAAACACAGTTGATTGTGCCGTTATGTATCTTTTGCTCATCAACTTCATCGTATAATTTTAATACTTGAGAGATGAGTTTGTCTTTGGATGGACGAGCTTGTGGTGATGAAGAGACTTTAGGAGAGACCATTGGAGAAATGCTAGCCATGAAGATGGTTTGTGCGATGGGTTCTTCATCAACATCGTAGTCGTATGCATCACAATCGCCTACTTGAAAGGTATTCGATGATTATGGCTATCTCCCGAATTGGTTGCTCATCCACATCTCGCATCATATGTCTTAGCATTTCCTCGACCAAGAACAACAATTCCTCTTCATCCAAAGTCGCACCATTATCCCGAGCTTGCACAAGCAACATCTTATCCCTGAAGTACTCAACATTCTGAGGCCGTTTTGGTGATGTGCCGTTCCTTGCAATGTGTCCCTCACCTCCTGATGTGCTGGTTGTGTACAAGTTTTAAATTTATAAAAGGTGAATTACCAATATTACCAATAACACATACGAGCAAGTATACTCGTCCGTTATAGCAAGATTATGAAGGTAAGTCGGGATCGTTCGCAGGGATTTGAGTGAATCTAAACACAAGTTTGAATTAACGGAGTCTATCCAAAACATATAACAAAGCAAATAGATATAATGAAATTCAGATGATTAAAAACTACACTTGCTTAAACTAGTTTCATATCATAGATTAATGTGATTGTGTTAACCTCTTAACATGTTGGTTATGATAATTAGTTGGTGTACTAATCTATTGTTCTCACAAGTTAAACTTTGATCAAGAGTTTAGTTTATAAAAACAAGCATTACGTTTAACCAATCAATTCAAGATCAATTCAAGTTTCATAAGTCTACATACATAGACTTAAACACAAAACATCCACTTGTTCATCAAATTGCTTAAGAAATGGTCAATACAAAAGGTAGCGATCATAGACAAAGGATACAATTGATTCTCAACAACTAATCTTACGACCATTTAGATGTTTCCAATCAATCCAATTTAATAATCAAAAGTGTTTCAATTACAACCACACCTTAGTTCCTTTGTATAATCAAGAATAATGGGTAAAACAATCATCCATAGACAAAATGATTATGACTAGTTGAATAACACGAAGTTCTTTTGACCCCAACGATTATTATCAATTAGCCAAACTTGATTAACAAATGTCACTATGAAACTTTAGCACAATTGGATCTTAGAATCAACTTGAAATTGAATTAAAACATGTTAACACAACCACTAACTAATCATATGATAATCAACATCATTTAAGCAAGTACATAAAGAAACTAGCCACTCATAGCAAACATAAACATAAACTCAGAACTTTGAACATTAGAAAACATGATTAAAGGTCTTACAATGATTGAAATGAGATTACAAATGATGTAGTAATGATGCCTCAAGTATTGGTGATGACTTCTTGATGGTTTGACCTCCAAATGATGACTTCTTGGACCTCCAAAGTTTCCGGAACTTAATGGATGAATTTAGGCTTTGAGAGAGTAATAGTGGTGGTAAGATAGGTGTTAGAGAAGATCTCTCAAGTTGTGGTGTGTGAAATGAGGTTGCAAAGGCCTCTATTTATACTACTTCCAAGGCTGGGGGTTATAAATGCATTTCTTGGTCACCAAGGAGCTTGGAAGGGACTAGAAGACATGTAGGAAGGACCTAGAATCGTTTGGAACAAGTTTGGAACCTTAGTGATGGAAAAATGGTCAAACAGACCTCCAAGCGGATCCGGTTGAGCTCCAACCGAATCGGTTGGTCTTCTTGATGACTCTCCAACCGGATCGGTTACGGGCTCGACCGATCGGTTGGAGCAAAATCACAAAAATCATAATCGGCAAAGTTGTAGATCTTTCTCTTAGCTTTCCGTGGCCGTGAGCGGGGGTCAAACGAGTCCGTATACAAAAGTTATGGCCAAAATGGTGAAGGTGTGTCGGGAACAACGAGTCTTCCAATATATCTTCGTTTAAGCTTCTTTTCTTCATTTCTTTCGTTTCCTTCTTGAACTTTATTCTTGAGTCTTTGGACCACTAACTTGATGACTTTATCTTCTCGAATATACTCCACAAGTCTTGCTTTGGTCGGGAATTCTTCATATATGGAGAAATCTTCGTATTTTACTTCTTTTTCAGTCTTTTTCTCCACTTTCATGTACTTGGCTACAAATGAACTAGCAAACGCACTTTGATACGATTAAGCAACAAAAGCATATGATTATAACCAAATAACATACATAAAAACACGGATAACGCTACTAAAAACATGCACAATTTGAGCGTTATCACCTCCACAATTGTAACATTTGATTGGCTTTGCTTGACCACGATTTCCATTCCTTCCTCTCATTACGATTTAAAGATAACCTCTACCGCTCCACCTCTTGCTTGTTCAGATCGTCGTTCTTGAATGGCTACACCATAACCTTCCCTCTCTCTCGGTGGCTTGATTATGTGGATTGGAAGCGGTTACGAGATTGTTGTTGTGTGTGGAAGAGAGTTCATGTTTTGACTAATCGGAAGAGCTAGTTGATTGATGAAGTTTCCCGTGTGCATCAAAGATCGCCTTGTTTGAACATAGGATCGGGAATGAGTTTGTGATTTCCATTACCGGTATGACTTGTGAGGCTTTGGTTGTGATTCCGATGTTTGAGTAGAAGGCGGTTGAGTCATTTGAAGAGCTTGTCTCTCCTGGTTGGTTTTGAGCGATTAAAATCCTTTTTCAAACATGGCATGTCTCTCATTCGAAGGAGGAAGGCATAGAGTTTCTCATAGTTTGTATTCTTCAATCCTTTAGTGAGCTTCACGTATGACAAACTTGTGCCATTCGGGATTCATGTTGTTCACAAATTTTGAGTTCAAATGAATGTTAGGCATAGTCATTATGATGTTCCTCATATCATTAACAAGCTTGTGGAATCTCACATAATACTCATAAACACTCTCTTGGTTTCATCTTGAAGTGTTTAAATTCATCATAGAGTTGTGATTCTCTGTCTTCCATAGTTAATTCGAACTCGAGAGAAGCATCTTGACAAGATCCCATCGCCTTTGCTTCGTGTTGTGATTGATCGACTTGTAGATATCTTTTGGAAGACCTTGAAGCACGATGTTAGAAGCCCCGATATCGAGATCGAATCTCTTTTCTCCTTATCATCGAGCTCATCATATGTCTTTGGTGCATCAATTCCATAGATCATTGTTCCATCTTCATTTGTATCAATTAAGTCTCTAGTCGTCTCAACCCGATATGGTCCTTCATCAATGGATTTGAGAATGTTGACTCCATTTTCCTTTCCAAGACAGTACTATCTCGATTCGTTGAGCCCAAGAGTCGTAGTCGATTACATCAAGCATGGGTGGACGAGTATCTGAACCACCGCTTGAACATCCTCGGCAATAGTGGAGATGATTGTAGGAGCGTTGGTAGACATGATGACAAATTAAACGGGATTTTATAACTCTATGATTAAACCGGAAATAGATTCTTTCACGGGATTTTCTTGAATCAAGAGAAAATCGTATTTAAAGGAAATCACTCAAGTCGCTAGGAAAGCTGTGAACCAAGTCGCTAAAGTTCCAAGTCGTTATATAACAACTCGCTACAATCCAAGTCGCTAACAAAATTTTGGCGACAATTAAGCTAAGCACCAAGTCGCTAAATATTTAAGTCGCTAAATAGCAACTCGCTAGGTACCAACTCGCTAACACCAAGTCGCTAACAATATAAAGTACAAGTCGGTAACTTAAACCAAGTCGCTACTGTAGTGGGGAATCCACTAATCGTACTTTTTGTCGGCTTGTCTCAATAGACAAGTCGCTAGCTCAACTCGCTAAGGCGTTAAACAACAACTCGCTACCAAAATGTAAAGCAAGTCGCTACCAACAAAACTTTTCCGTGGCTCAAGTTGCTAGCATGAAAAACACATAAACACCACTTTTCAATCCAAAACAACCCAACCACTATGATTCAAACCTTCTAAATCAAAACCTAAACACTTGATATGATTCTAAACACAAAAGTACTACCAAAATCCAAACATTAACACTAGAAATCAACCAAATGATGCAAAACCACTAAACTTTTTCAAACTCAAAACCACCTAAAACCACTAGAAATCCAAAGATATGTAAGATATGATCTAACCATGGCTCTTGATACCAATTGTAGGATATTGGATTTCACATACACATCAACCTATAACACAAATTGGGTATAAAGGTAAGTTCTAGAGAGAAAGTTAGAGGTTTAGGGAACTTAGTGAGAGAAAGAAAATTTTATTATGAGCTCCAACTCTCTACCTTGGAAGGTAGAGAGTATTTATAGTCTTACAATAAACGCCACACAACGGGTGTGGATCGGGCATCTGATGGGTAAAGACCCGTCAGTCCTCCATGGTGTTACTAAACTAAATACTACATAGCTTAAAATAACTACGACTACGAGCTTTTAACGATTACATATACTTGAGGTGACCGACTCTTTAATACTTGGAATTTCTAATTCCTACAACTTTAGGCTTAAGGCAACGGATTTTATAAACTCTAGTGTGGGGTTGCAGTTGAAACTCATTTAGCACTGCTTGCACAAACCTTGGATACATCAAAAATTTTGTTGAACTCTTTACATTGCCTTGCATACTTTGAAAAATATATTTCGACCAATTAAAAATCGTATCTAAAGCTAGACAAACCAAAGGGTAAGCCATGGTTGAACTGAATTGTTCATAAGAAGTTTTCTTAAGACTTAGGCAATGCAAAAGAGTATGTATCAAAAATCTCCAATGGGGACAAAACCACTCTTTTGAAAGTAGCATTTTTATTAGTGGTATCATACCCATGGATGAAAGATGTGTGAATTTCGGGCATGGGTAATGTGATGATACCATGGAGATCATCCAATTGGAGAATTCTCCTCAAGGATGCCTCGGTAACATCAATGGTTACCCCATCCACAGTGGCTCTAAGAGCATCATCGTTTCATGTGTATCTCTATGTTCAATGGTTATGGACCGAGCGAAGTCCAAAGCTGCTTGATTTGAGAGATATAGATTGTGGGATTAAGTAAAGCATACCTTATATGGGTAGTATTAAGAAAGTCCACAATCTGGTGAAAAACAGGGTCACTCTTCTCGTTTGACTTTTGTAAGAAGGCCACTTGGTTACTTTTACTTGTTTTATAACTGTTTTGGGGGAAGATACATGCTCATTTTTTACTTAAATGATTTAATTACTAAAATTCTGCATTCTATCCATACTATGCCCTTTGATTGCTATATTTTAAGATACATCATACCTAGATGCTTTAAGGACCACACCAAAACCTTTGACCTAGAATATTACGCAGCTTAGCCTAAGACTTTAGATCCCAAATTTCTCTTTTCATGAAGTCTCATTCCTGCTTTGGGAAGCGCGAATGTTATAAATAGATCTATTCGGGTGACTCCTGTTCGGTTGACCCGCTTGGGTCAAGGCGTAACATATAGCATGTCGGGACCGAGTGTATTGGGATAAACACTCGCCATAGGCTCTTTATTTGTATGACTTCCTTGTGCATACATAAGCTGCAGTAACCCGGTTGCATGAACTTAGTGCTAGCATAATAGATTCAATATATGACATTATATTCGTTGTAATGTACATATACCCTACTTATGGTCCACTAATGAAATCTCTTTTATGAAATCCTTTTATGAATTGAAATCATAAACTTTATGACATTATGTATGACGTAATGATCATCAAAACCAAATTTGAAGCAAGGTGTCTTGAAATCCCTTTTAAATAAATCTATGAACTCACCAACAGAAGTCGACCCCTTTAGCATCTATCTTGTGTTTTGAGGTGATAGCTTATCTTTGGGCGCAAGGCAAAGGCATGGCATGGTCATAGACGACTACGATTTATGTATTGGGACCACCTTTTATAATGGGCCATTTTCGTATCAAATCAAAAATGTAAACATTGTTTTAAGAAATGAATAAAAGTTACTTATAAAATCCGTTGTTCTATGCTTATGTTGTGGTATCAATTTAGTAGCACCCCAAATACTTTTATGCTTCCGCTAAGCCATTTTGGGGTGTTCTGATTGTGCTCATCCATAAAAGTGATAGGTGCCATAGAATCTTTTGATGAAAAGTATATTGTGTCAAGATGAATTGTATAAAGAACTCGCCAATTGAGAGAAAATATATAAGCAGTTAGGGTTTTAGAGTTTTGCATAAGAAAGATTATCTAAAGAAAATATTTATCTTAAGAAGATAAATTAGAAGTAGGAAAGTAGATAATCTTCTAAAAATTTACCCTATTTATATATAGAAAGTAATTAACTCTCAACGGCTAGTAAAAATTTTGTTACAGACACAACAATTGTAACGGCTAGATCAACGATGGTAAAATAACACTGTCGGTGGAAAACCGTGAACTAGCGGTGGGAATTTTCATAAAGATTTTCAAAGAGCGTTGGTAAAGAAAACATATTAAAATTGGATCGCCTTATCATAGTTTTAGCAAACTACCGACTATCAACGGATTTGATATGTCTTTACCATGAGCCGTTTGCTATGGACTAGCCAACTCTTAATCAGATAGAATATGGTGAGTTGATAACCATATAGTTTTTGGTAAACTATCAACCATAAATGGATTTGTCAAGTCTTTAACCTACCAAAACAGGGAAAAGTAAATATATTCATTAATGAACCCTTGTGACTGACTTTGCCTATATAAAGAGGCTTGGCATATTGTAGTCTTTATCAAAACACATTCAAACTAACAAAAACCCTAAAATCATCATGAGTAATCCTTCCAACATCATTGACATCTCCTCCGATTCGGAGGAAGAGTTTGTGATTGCTTGAGTCTTCATCGAGGCATCGGTGGGTGGATACTTTCCACCATGGGTGGAAGCACTTCATCCAAGAAGCAAACGAAGAGGCGCCAGCGTGCACCGCCGCCAAACCCGCACCATCTCTTGAGTTTACTCCACCATCAGATGATGATGAGAATAATGATGAGACCTATTCCTTGGCCAAAGATTTACCAAGGGCTCTTACAAAAGCATTGGGAGTAGCTCTCTCCAACATGAAGCAGATATCCATACCAAAGAAGCCTGCAATGCTACCAAGGCCTCCTCTACAAGTTCTTGGTCTTCCTTGTCCAAGAATGCAGTCAACCTTTGAAAACAAAAGGAAGAGAGCACAGAAGAACAAGCATGACTATGTGGGCAAAGGCAAGAAGCCAATGGAGTAGATGGCGTATGGTGTAGGAATGTAGGATGTGTTAGATTGCAGTCTTTTTTGTTTTGTTTGTGGTTAGGAGCACTTACTCTTTGGTTGTAATGAATCTTCATGATGACTTGAATAAAATTTCTTTGTTTGACTGAATTCTCTGTGAGAGTACCTATTACCACTGCTTGCATTGTAGTTTCCACTGTTAAGCATAATTTCTTCATAAGATGTAGTGGACAACTAAAGATACTAGCACTAAACAACAACAACTTCAATGTTAACAAAGAATCCTTCAAATCTTCATGTCACAAACATAAACCATACACTGAAAGCATTGTTAAGATTTGCAGTGGTTAGAAAATAACTAAAAGAGGATAAAGATTTCTGCTGGCAGTGGTTAGTCCAAAACTAAACCACTCAGTCAATAGGTCAACTCCTAGTCATTAATCAGGCCACCAAAGTCAAAGACTTCATTTACTTCTCAACAACTTATACCTTCCCTTCATTAACTAACTGATTCCAACAAAATCTTGTATTTAAGAACCAAGCACCCACAAAATTCTAACACACCAACACTTCTCTCTCCGAAAATCTGTCAAAAATAACATTACCAAAAATCACCATGAGCAATTCTAATCCCATCAATGTTTCTTCCGTGACTCCTTCTCGGACACTATGTGGGATGAGAATGCTTGGATTATGTTTTGAACAATCCGGTAAGAAGAAGAAAGAGGTGTTTGAAGTAATTTCATCAAGAAAGATAACTCATGTAGATGCTTATTCAAACCACATTGTCACCGGTCCTTCTTCAACTCAACCAATGCCACAAGATCTTGTCATCAAGAAAGCTGGACTCTATGTCAAGCTACATTTCCCCATGTGAAAGCACAAATAATGATACTACTTCAGGGTCTTGGATGTGCCTCCCCATGCAAGAATCCTTCCATCAAGAGAACTGCAGATGCCACCTTTTCCACCACTGTTGACAGCACCACCACAAGATGGACCTTCATCATCCTCACCACCTGTTGGAGTAGTGGTGATGGGGCTAGCAAGCCCTAAGGTATATGGCATGATTGATAGGCGTATGGCGCCTAAGGTGATGCCAGGGTGGGCCTTCCCAAAGAAGCCATAGGTGGTTGATGGTGATTAGGCTAGGGTTGGGTTGGGGTAGTATGTGAAGGTTTTGTGATTAGGTTGTAGATGTGTGATGTTTTCATTTCACTTTCATGTAATGATCTTTGGTGGTATGAATCCAATGGATGTAACCTCTCTTTTCAGTGTAGATTTTTAAACATCAATAACAATCCATGTCTTTTACTTTAAATTTCTTGCATCATACATGTTGTTTCGTTTACTTATCGATAACTCTACCTCTAAAGTCGACATCTCATCCATCATAATGTTCAAAATCGAGAGATAGGACTTGTTGCGGTCATGTGCCTTGAACATCCACTATTGGTGTAGCCTTGATCGATCTTTTGTCCTTGGATGTTCCGCACATTAAAGTAAAGAGTTAGTTTCTTTTGGGGACCCAAGCCATGATTGACTTGGATCGCCTCATGTATCAATATAGTTAAATCTATCAAAGGTCATTGATACACCATTGGGATTGGTTGATGAGGTAATTCCTTTAGGTTTCCATTCCCAACGTGTTGAGGCCTTCACAAAGATTGCCCATGTCCTCCCTTTTCTTGTTTACAACCCTTGCGGTGGGAACTTTTGAATAACCGATTAGGCTATTTGGTTTGGTTTTAGGTACCAGCTGTTGGTTATAATGAACCTTTTATTTCGAAAGTTCTTTTCTCTTTGTGCTAATTTTGCAAAAGTTGTTTTGGGTTTTGCACTTGTAATGTGTGATTTAGGGTGAGTAGTGTTACAGTTTTTGCAAGTGGCAAAGTTTTGAGGCCACTTCTTAGTTGAAGCGCCTAGTTGTTGAGATTTAACATGATTTCAACTCCTCACGGTTACCCGTAGGAGCAGAGGCTTGTTCATATACATCTCGGCATACCTTACAGATTGATCTAGGTTTATTAGCTTGTTTCCTAGGTTCCTCTGTGCATGATTAATAACTTTTGGGATAAAAGCCTCTACATTCTTTTTAACATTTTCATCAACAACTGATGAGTCACTAGCACTTTAAAAAACATCAGTTTCATGCTTAACCTGTTCCTCACTTTTCACAAATATGTCCTTTAGAGGACCATATTCACGTTTAAGTTTCTGAAAATCTTCTAGGTCTGTATGAGCTAAATCTATGCCTGGAGGTGATGGAACACCTCTTAGTGGTGGTGACCTGACTTAGCTTTACTCATAATTTGAGCATTCCAAATTTTATCAATTGACTTAGACTAATAATAACAGGTGTCTACAGTTAAATTGACATTTTCATTTATCTTTTTAAGTTTTTCAAGCTCTTCTTGGTATGCCTCATTCACAGCTGTCTTATGGTTTACCTCTCTTCTAAGAAGAATCATATCATCATTATATTTTTACTCATTTTCTATAGTGCTTTAGTTGTTTTTCTAATCTGATTATAGCTCTCCTAAGGTTTGACACAACATAATTAGCAAAGAAACAACTCGGTTCTTTGACTTTCATAAGATTCATTAAGCCTTTCAACTTCTCTAGCACCCTACATGTTTTAGAACAACTTTCAAAGTTTTGTACCTCGTAGTTAGAAAGCCATGAGAGCAAATTCATGAACACAAGAGCAAACATCACGAAGGTTCTTCCTCATGTTCATCGACCATGAAACTCAATCATAACTCACACCATCAATTGCCAATATTGCCTTTGGTTCTTCCACGATTGGTTCTTTCTTTTGCTTGTACCAAGTAGACATGTTGTCCTTCATCCTTGGTCTTCGCATTCCCTAGAAATATGCCCCAACTTGTGACAATTGAAGCACTCTACTTTCTTTTGTCGAACCTGCGGTTTCACCACCATTGATGTGGATTGGCTTGCCGTCTTCTTGTAGAATTTCCTAGCCCTCATGCTAAGAAGAGCTATTTGCCATTTTATATCCATCTCCTCCAAGTCATCTTCATCAATTTTCTATGTCTTCATGAGTTAATATAGAGCCATTAACTTGAGTGGAGATAAAAGCATAAAAGGTAGGATCTCCAATACCGGCAATCTTTTCTTTGAACTGCGGTGGTAACGCTAACATTACCGGTGGAAGCCAGAGAACCAGCGGTGACAATATTATCATCACGGTCATCTTCAGATCATCACCGTCAGAGGTTGACATCAAAGCCAAGTTGCTTGAGCTTGTACTAAGTTTCCAAACTTCTTAAATCTTTGTTCAATGAGTTTGAAGTTATTGTAAGATCATTGAGCTTCATAGTTTCAATATCCGGTTTATTTTCCCGAGACAATAACATTATTATGAAACTACGAAGGCAAAATTCTTAGAAACTTCAAATTGAGGTCTTCCTTTTCTACCTCAATGCCAAACACGTCGTTGTATAACAATCTTCCGAGTTTGGTGAAGATGTTATCAAGTGAGTCACTACTTGAAGCGTAGAAGTTTTCATAACTTTGCTTCAACAATGTCTTTGTGTCTTCTTTGTAGCATCATTACCACCAAACACCGAGCAAATCTCTTCAAAAGTTCATTAGATGTCTTGAACTTGTCAATGCTATGATCCGGTCTCTAGGAAGAGTCATCGACAACAAACTTCTAGCCTTTAGATCATTCTTCTTCAGTGCTTTTTCAATATTAGTCTCGGGCACAAAAACTGTCACAACATCTGTGTCACCAACCTTCTGAGTACTAGTCACGGGCTTGAAAGAATCACCAGTTAAGATGATCTCCCATAGAGCATAGTCTTGAATGAGAAAGTATTGCTCAATCATTATCCTCCACATCTCAAACTCATTAAGTTTGAGCTTAGGAAGTCTTGGAGTAGAAGAGTTGGACTGGTTTTCCATCTCCATTGAATTGAATGAGTATGTTAAGCTTATTCCTTGGATCTTCTAAATCAAAATATCATAACCTCGCTCTGATACCACTTGATGGATCTAAACACACACCTTGTGTTAGTGATATTTTGAGTTATATTAATAAGCACGCGGAATATACTTAGTAATACTTAGAAGATAGATTATATGTTGTAATATAAGTAAGAACAATAAACACAAAGCTCCAATATTATTAAGAAATAATACGAGTGATCTTGCTTATCACTAGGGTTACACCTGAAGCTAATATGAATAATGCATACTTTAAATAATGACCTAGGATCTTCTTTTATAGCACAAGGAGTCCTTTACAAGATAAGTATAAACCTAACAATATAGAATATACACAAGATCTTTTCTATACATATCAATACGGATACATAACATTTATCCTAATAGCAAGTGGTAATATTTGTACCGGCGGTGGTAATGAGTTTCCACTTCTAGTGTAATCTTTAGCAGTGTTAACCACAAGACTATCAGTGGTAACTGTTAGTATTATTCCCAACAGGCATCGCTAACATGGTACAACCTTGAGGCTCACTCTCTACTTCCATGCTGTATGAGGTTCTTAGCTATGTTGCCGACCCGCATCCATACAAACTTCCACCGATCATAAAGGATCTCCAAAACACAAGCACAAATTTGAAGTCCGCTTTGGTTATGGAAGCAAAAAGGAAACCAAGGCTAATCCTCGAAAATGTTGCCGATGCATCAACTCCTACATCGCCACCTCCGGATGTTCTTTGAATCTTCAACGCCAAAAGTCTTCAACCATCAAGCAAGCGTTATAGAGCTTTCACCGGCTACACTAACACCGCCACCCCTTTCTGCAGAAGCCGTTGAAAAAAATGAACCGATCAAGCATGCTGAACCATCACTTGTGCGCAAGCAACTGTTTAAAGAACCAGACAAAGATCCTGAAATGCCACATGCAAAGAAGCCTAAAAGTGATCCGATGACAGGATCACATGTGTAGCAATGACCAAGTATGAACTGCTAAGTTTTGTAGTATGGCTACACTAAAGCTATAACTATGTAGTCTACCTAGCTCTAGCCTAATGCCTGTAAAAAAGGGTCTGTTTCAAAAAACAATGTGAACACAATGGTAGTGTATATGCCTATGGGTAAACTACCAGTTGTGCTCAAATGTAGCGCACAAGTTTTGGACAATGGTTGCACTACAGTTGCAATAAGATCGTATGCTTCCTTTAACCTTATGTACTTCTTACTCTAACGACAAAAAATGCTACGCCATAATAGCAAACATGTGCAATAAGATTGTTATACAAATATCTGCAAACACTTGCATCAACACAAACCAAACCATAAACCGCATTCATACTATCTATACATTGCTACCATATAACACAACAAGCACACAAAGGATTTCCAAACACATATGGTCAAGATAACCAAATTTTTATACTAGTCATTAAAAGAAAATACATATATATATATATATATATATATATATATATATATATATATATATATATATATATATATATATATATATATATATATATATATATATTTAACATAAAGTGCGCGCGATAGGCTTCCATTAAGTAGTTGATAATTACAAAGTGGTCATAACAAGAGGGGAACCTTACTAAAGGCATCAAAACTGTAACCTGCTACAGGTTACAAGCACCCCTTCCAACTACATACATACATACCAAGCTAAAAACACCTAACCATCTGCACAACTACTACGACCTAGGACCAAGAGTAGCCACTTCCGCAAAAGACAACTAAAACCCAGTAGCAACCACACTACTCTTCAGACAGCTGTTCATTGACCTCCATAAACCTCACTTGTGCTTCCTTAGTAGCAATCCCGTCACGCAGACTCTGGACAAGAGTATCAAGAGCAAGCAAGGACTCTCGATCAGCGCGCTGCAACTCCACAAGACCATTCAAACCATCCACAGCGTCGGCATCAAATGGGCCAAACCAATGAGTCTCTATTATAGTACGGTCACGCTTCTCAAGTTTGCCCAATAGTTCATGGTGTTCGCCTTCCATCTGTATCAACAAAGCTTGATCCTCAGTAACCTCGCTGCTGAAAAGAAACTTAAAAGCTGTGGCTAGGTTGTCAGACCCACTGGCGGACTTGATCTCTTCGATGTTTGGCATGGCAGTCATGTTGAAGACGTGGAAAGAGTTAGACCAAAAGAAAAGCATTGACAATTGCCAACTAACCCAACATATTTATAATAAGCTCACACACGTGAGCACAAAACAAAAAAAAATAAACCAATACACATGTGAAAAAAATAAAAGGACTTACGAATAAAAAACTAAAAAAATTCTACAAAAATTTATCAAACCACAGCAAAAGAAAAATTGTACGCGAACGTTAAAAGTTGATTCAAAACCCCTCCGCAACGCGGCGGGCGTTAGATTCTCGTTCTATACTTATTATAGTGATTGAATTTGAATAATTAAGTTTACCGGGCCTTGAGTCCTTGACCAAGCCTTTCACTAGAACTAGGCCATAATTAGTCCAAATTAACACAAGCTAAAGTGTTAAACAAACTTGTCCTGCTCTCTTTGCACATTCGAGACAATCATCAAGATCATTATAGTACTATATTTGTAAACAAAACCATTATTTTAAAGCTTCATGGATCCCCATTTGATCTCTATATCAAGTTCTTCTATAAACCTGAAATGAGATAGAGTACTACTTAAGTTCTCTATGTCATATTGTTTTAAAAATTGTTACTATTTCAAAAACTTGCTCTTTGTTTAAATGATAATCTTGCAGGAATTTTTATTTTGGAAATACGCAACAATTTATGCACTTGATACATATGAGCTAGCACATTAGATTCTTCCTCCAGCAATGAAGTCTCCGCACAAAAGATATGTGCACGACAAACGTCCTCAACATGCACGATTGGAATCTTCCTAACTAATTCTTCTATGTACCTTAGGGTATGGTACACTGTTACATTTTTTAAAATTTGTGATGTAAGCAGAAACACACTGCCATTAGGTTATGGTAGATGACCTCCACCACCAACTATCACACAACCTAACGACACTACCTCCAACTCATTCAGTTTATCTTCCCCAATTTTCCTATTTTTGAAGATATTGTGAATTTTCAAAAGAAAACCCTGCATAAGTCAAGATATATATGAGTTTATTTATAGAACCTTATGGTAATTATTGGCGTAAGGGACATTATGATGAAGCAGTGTCCAACAAATTTCATCCATGGTGACCTTATAACCATTCCCATAGCCCCATCATCTTTCAACGGTGACAAATGAGGCGAAGATGTATGAGACGCTTCACAAGCATACATAATCTCTATTGGAAGGCTAAGCTTCAGCTATCAAACACATGGGTCTTAAAGTCAATATTATAAAGTCTGAGCTAGAAGTGTGCCCGCCTTAATCTCAAAGGACTAAAGTTATGCCGAATTGAAGACATGAAGGACTATACTGTAACATTATGAGAAGGAGCTATATAAGTCCTCATTATCTCCTATCTCCTCATAATTCATATTTGTTTCTGTGTGTTTTCTCTTTCTCTATTGTTGCGTACCTGCATTGAGAGAAACCCTAGTTTGTGTAATTTTTTTCTCATTTAAGTTCTGTATGTAAAGATAACTTGTTATTCTTAGCATTGAATTAATAAAAGGTTGAGCCAAGGGGAAGTTGGCTGGGTTCAGTCTAATCTGTTTTGTGTTAAATAAGCTTTGGTTCATTGTTTTCTAGATGGTATCAGAGCAAAGTTGCTCTATACCAAAGCTTAATTAAATTTTTTTTTAAATTAAGGTTTCTTAAAATTTGGGGTTTTGATCTATACGCTTAGATCTTGTTGTTCGAGGGTAATTACGTTGTTCTTGGTATTAGATCTTGTAGATATAAGTTTTAATTGAATTTTTATAAGCACTTAAAAGGTATACTTTTGAGGGTCATTTAAGCCCTTAATCGATCACTTTGTATCCGTTCTCGCTTAATTTCGTTCCTTTTCACTTTTTAGGTCTCTTGAAGGCAAATTGTGGAATGACACTTATTCGGACGAAAAGGCGCGAATATATGAAGAAAATGGCCAAAGTCAAGAATCAAGACACTCAAGTGCGGAATGAAGGTGATGGCGTCATGACCAAATGGCGCACGTCCGCAACACGCTTCGAGGCGACTCATAAGCCAAATTGCTATTTTAAACTCGGCGGCATCGGGTTTTAAAGAGTAGGCGTCACAACTCGCACGGCCCAGATTTGGATCCCGACGCGCCGAAGATGAAGCCGACGACGTCACAACCATAAGGTGGCGCCGTCACTAAGTTGAAAGTGGCCAAGACAAAAACCTAATGGCGGCGACCGACGGCATCACAAATAAAGAGTGACGTCGTGATATTGTAACTCTATATATAGAATTGAATTTTCGCTTTTTAGAGAGGTAGTTTTGTGGAGTAAAACCTAAACCGAACTTTGGTCGTCTTAGGCATGATCTTAGGTTCTTTACCCTATTTTACAACATGATAAGTGATTTACTTCATTAATTCAATTATGTCTTCAATTGTTTTTGTATGTGATATAGGTAAACACATCTTTAAACTATCATAAAACATTAATTAGACATAGACCCTACCTTAGTTTAGATAATTAGATAATAGTAATCAGAAATACCAACCCCCAAATCCAATACCCGAGATTCGTACCTTTCCATTTCATAAAACATAAAAATTAGTAGTAACCTCTTAAGAACGATATCAATACCCGTGGCTTACCCTAATTACTACACTACAACGATTAGGTTCATCGCTTAGGGTGTTATAAAACTTGCTCAAGAAAGGAAGTTTCCTTGACCGAACGACGCGTGTAGCGTTATCAAGTTTTACGCGCGGCACGGGAATAGAATAGCTAGTTAATAGTCCACCTCGCTTAGGTTCTTTGCTTGATTCCTACATTTTTTTAGCTTTCGCATGGAGGATGATAACCAACCACCACTCATCAACCCACCACCAAATGACCCGCCAAGAGCCGTACTCTTGGTGAATACTCAAGACCAAGCCACCTAGGCTAAGAATATCCCGAGGATTTCTCAAAAGGACATGACAATTCAACCATCAATATCTTTGGCTTCAAATCCAAATCTTCTATGAGATAACTGCTTCTACTTCCCAATACCACTTTCACCAAGCTTCAAGGATCAAATGAGGGAGTACATGGCAGCTCACACGAGAGATTAGCCGGTTGAAGAGGAGGTTTATAGGCAGAGAGGAAATGCAAGCAAAAATGAAAGAAATGATGAATTTGGTAATTGAATTTACCAAAACAAAGGTTCCCAAAAAGTGCTCGAAGAGCAACGATTGCCTCCCACTTCATTTGTAAACTGCTTCCATTATGCCCGAGAATGCAAGTGGGTGAGATGTGGAAAACCGAGGAAAGCACGAAGGAGGAGTCTGTGCTAATGATGAACCCGAGACCATCGAGTACTACCTAAGCACTAAATTAACAAGAAAACCATTGCAAACCAAGTAAACAACTTTAGGTACAATGAAGTTCTTAGGAAGCTCTTGAAGGAAAATGACGGAAGAAGAATACGACGCCTACCTATGGAACCTCTCGTATGAGTTGGTTATAAAAAACCGTTAACAAGAAAACGAGACACCACAGGAAGACTTTCCTTAGCTAATCATACTTATGTCCACCCGTAGGAATCGTTGTTGATGTTCTAATTGAGGTAGCCAACATCGCTTATCCGGTGGATTTCGTGATCATTGATGTTGAGGAAGATAAAACGCACCCCTCATTCTTGGGACGCCTGTTCTCGCCACCGCCAAGGCAACCATCAAATGTCGAGAAGGCATCATGATACTCAAAAGCGGGAAGGGTACGCTAGATACCCATCATCCCAAGATATCCTCTTAAGATCATGGAAATAATTACGGTGGAAATCGAAAAGCCCCTGCAACAATGTTAAGAAGATGAATGACCGGGAAAAGGGCTAGAGACTTTATGGTTCGTGGATTGTATGCGACGCTAGGAAACCCGATAAAAGTTAGGCAAAGAATCCCACCTCGATACCTAAAGCAAAAAGGACCCTAAGGAATTTCTAAAGGAGAAAAAGTGCTATTGTATAGATCTCTTGATAAGGCATTACGAGGAAGTAGCTACAAGACTCTTAAATAAAGAAAAGCGCTTCGGGAGGCAACCCATGCTTAATTGTTTGCTTGTTAGTGTCATATATCTTTTATTAATTGTTTATCCTCATGTTTAAATTTGTAAAATGCTTTATTTTGTTTTTAACCTCGCCTTAATTGCATATAAAGGTATTTTACATAAGGGATAAGTGTAGGAGGATTACACATTTTCAAAAGAAACGTAAACATGAGAATAACAATTAACTAAAAGATATATATGTTTGTTTGTTCGAGTCTAATGCTTGTATCGAGTCATAATGGATGTTTTAAATTTTTCCGATTCTAAAGATGTAAATTTTCCGTAATTTTTCCGTAAAATCGCACCGCTTTTGTCGGGATAACCGACGGCGTCAGATTGCAACCGACGCGCCGGGAAGGAGTAAAAACATCGATTACTTTTTTCTCGTTTTCGAGCTACTTATAAGTTTTGGAATTTTTCGTGTCTTAATTTTCTTATAAATTCGTAAACATCCATTCCACAAGCATTATATCCTAGTCTAAATCGAGTCTTATATATATTATTACCGCCAATTTTACGTGAAGGTTTCGTTTGTTTTCTTCAAGTGTGCAGGTTTAGTTTGTCAATAAGAAGTTACATAAGATTGGAAGGAGCTTTTCACTTAATAATTTTTCTTGAAAAGGATTTAACCACCACTTACACCGGATCCTACCGAGCTAATCGTGGAGTACTAGTTTCTTTCTGCTTTTAATTACCTTCTTTATCATAACTTTGATACTTTGGGAACATTAGGGACAATGTTCGCTTTAATGTAGAGGGAAAATAAACGAACTTTGAAACTATGCTATCCTTGATTATTTGCTTTGTCCAATTGCACTTTTGTAATAAACCATGAGAAAATGTCTCATAGGTAATTTTGGCACCAAATTTAAAATTTTTCATGACATATAGGAGTTGGCCATAGCATCTAGGTATGGCACTTATTTGGACGAAAACACATCTTTAAATCCAAAGAGTGCCATCATAGACCCCACAACCTTAGTTTAGATAATTAGATAATAGTAGAGTAATCGAGAAATACCAACCCCCAAATCCAATACGCCCTAGATTCGCACTTTCCATTTCATAAAACATAAAATACAAAATAATCTTCCTCAACCTTAACCTTAGCGTAGTAACCTCTTACTAGCATTCCTATCCCCAGAGAACGATATCAATACCCGGCTTACCCTAATTACTACACTACAATGATTAGGTTCAACGCTTGTGGTGTTATAAAACTTGCTCAAGAAAAGGAAGTTTCTCGACCAACGACGCTGTGAAGCGTTATCGATGCTTGCATGTTTTCCATGTCCCATTAATTTACTTGTGTGTTTGCTTAGATCTATGAAACCTAAGTATTGAATATTGATTGGTTGTCTCTTATCTTAATTGGATTGACCTAGTATTGCGAGGTCATTCTGTGTGTTTTAATGTTGAGTAATATTTGTGAACATTAGTTTATAATCACCTAGAGTTATTGTAGGCTAAAAATCCAAAGGTAACCTTAGAGTTAGTTTATGAATCCTAGAGATTTCGTGAGGCAATAACCTTAAGGTATTCTCAAAGAGTTAGGGAAAACGACACCCTAAATTTTAGAAGACATAACGCGTTAAGAATAAGGAGACAATTCAACCATCACACAATCTAGGTAAACACATCTTTAAATCATCATATAGACATAGACTACACTCACCTTAGCTTAGTTAATTAGATAATTAGAAAAGTAGAGTAATCGGTGGAAATACCAACCCCCAAATCTAATACCCCGAGATTCGTACTTTCAATTTTCTAAAAATATAAAAAGATAAAAATAATCTTCCTCAACCCCAACCTTAGCGTAGTAATTTCTCACTAGCATTCCTATTCCCCTAGAGAACCATATCAATTCCCGAGGCTTAACCTAATACTACACTACAACGATTAGGTTCATCGCCTAGGGTGTTGAAAAACTTTCTATTTAAAAGGAAGTTCCTTTGACCCCGAACGCGTGTTGTACGGCAGATCAATTTTCCTAAAATTGGGTTTTCAATTTTAGTGGTTTTTGATCCTGGTGGTTCTTTAGTCAATTACTCCTTGATCTTTTGTTCTTGGGGTATAATTGACTCTCGGAGAGTATTAATTTGATTTTTAGTCAAATTGTTAAAATTAGGGTTTACTATATCAAACCCTAATTCAGTTTGATTTCTGTTCTTTGGTTGATTAATCTGGCTATATTGATTCTAATTTCAAAGATCTTGAAATTAAAATAAAAAACCCTAAAAATAATTTTTAGGGTTTCAAGAGTCAGATTGGTTTGTTTCAATTGGTTGTTGACTAATTGTAATTTCATTGTTTCAGGTATCCTTCCGCGCTGTTGGTTTGTTGTGGATCTTCTTCGATCCTTTGTTATTTGAAGCTTGCATGCATCGTAATACCTATCACGCCTCTCTAGGTTGTTTTACTAGGATTTTAGGATTACATATGACAAAGTGTAGATTAATGGATTTTGTGATTGTGGTGTTGAGATTGTTGGTGGTTATATGTGTTTGAGGAGTTACAAGGTGTTTTTGTGGTTGTTTTGTTTTAACTGTTTTTCTTTGATTGTTTTGAATTCTTGTGACTATTTTGTGGTTCATTTAAATATTGAAAAATGTCTAAAAGTGAAAAAGATAAAAATAAAGAGAAAGTTAATGAAGGTGGTAGTGGTAGTGAACTAAAATTGGACATATATGACCCTTTGTATTTGCACCCTCAATACATTGGTGCTCAGTTGATTATCTTCAAACTTGATGGCACTGAGAACTATAAGGTCTGGTCTGCTGCTGTGCAGTTGGCATTACACACTAGAAATAAGCTTGGATTTGTTAATGGTAAATGTGTTAGAGATCCCACTGATGCTCTATATCAGGCACAATGGGATAGATGTAACTCTGTTGTGTTATCTTGGATTCTAGGTTGTATTTCTCAAGACCTTTATAAAGGTCAAGTGTTTTCTAAAAATGCTAAGTCTGTTTGGGATGAATTAGATGAAACATATAATAAAGAAGATGGTTTTGTGATTTATAATCTCATAAAATTCATACTCTAACTCAATCTGGTATGAGTTTATCTGAATACTATCATAAGTTTAATGCATTATGGAGGCAGTTTAACTCTCTTGTTGATCTGCCCACATGTGTTTTTGACACTGCTCCTAAATTGAAAAAGCATTCAGATCTTCTTAGGCTAATGCAATTTCTTATGGGGCTTGATGATGGTTTCAATTCTGTGAGAAGTCTTATTCTTACTACTGACCCTTTACCAGGTGTTAAGTCTGCCTTTGCTACTCTATCTAGAGATGAATGTCATAGAAATAGTCATGTGACTAATAAGTCTGTTAAGAATGGAACATCTGCTTTTGCAGCTAGACCTAATACTGGTAATTCTCAAAATAATAATTGGAACTCTAATAGAAACAATAATGACAATAATAGAAGGTTTGGTGGTGTCTAACCTTGTTTGTAAGCATTGTAATATGAATGGTCATACTATTGATAGGTGTTTTGAATTGGTGGGCATCCACCGGTTTCGTTAAGAAAGGAAATGTGAGTCAAAACAATGTTCATAATGTGACTGATAATATGACTCGATACTAGTAAGAGTACCACCATACTCTTACTAGTGATCATTATCGAGATTAATGTCTTTACTTAGTGGTATTGTGTGATGCTAGCAAGGCTCATGCTAGTGTTGCGTGTATTGTCATTGCTTCAAATTGTGTCATTAGTTTCTTTACTTGTAGGTTTTTAATTTCAATTCTAATATAAGTACTTATAGCACTTATATAGGTTGGATTATTGACTAAGGAGCTAGTCAACATATCACTTTTTGTACAACTCTTCTTTTTGATGTTATGGATGTTTCACATTTAAATCTTACTGTTGCACATCCCAATGGGACTGTTGCACAAGTTAAACAAATTGGAAGTTTTAAATTAGGAGATAACCTGATTCTTAAAGATGTGTTGGTAGTTCCTGGGTATCATGTGAGTCTGTTTTCTGTTCATATATTGTCTAAGGATAATAATGTGATCGTCAGTTTTAATGATAATATTTGTAAAATTCAGGATTTAACTCAAAGGTTCCTGATGGGGACTGGTAGTGAGAGAGGAGGCCTTTATTTTCTTGATGAAGGTAAGAGAGTTAATAACAGTAACATTAAGAGTTGTGTTATGTCAAATTGTATTTGCCATAACAGACTTGGATACCCCTCTGACCATGTTCTAACAGTGTTAAAACATAAACTAAAAGATCTTAAGAGTACTAATTCTGAACCTTGTGAAATATGTCATAAAGCTAAAAAACAAGAGAGCCATTCCCATTAAGTGATCATAAAACTAAAAATATGGGTGATCTTGTTCATTTAGATGTGTGGGGACATTATAAGGTGACTAATAGAGATGGATTTAAGTACTTTCTTACTGTGGTTGATGATTACACCAGGGCTGTTTGGGTGTTTTTAATGAAAAACAAAAGTGAGGTTTTTTTATCATATTACTAGTTTCTATAACCTGATTAAAAATCAGTTTGAAAAAACTGTTAAAGTTTTTATAAGTGATAATGGGACAGAGTTTGTAAATAATAAGTTTGAAACTTTTCTTTTGAACAACATAATGGTGTAGCAGAAAGAAAGCATAGACATTTGTTAAATACTGCTAGAGCCCTCATGTTTCAGGGGGGTTGCCTTTAAACATGTGGACTGAGTCTATTCTAACTGCTAATTACCTTATTAACAGGTTGCCTACTGTTGTGTTGTCTTGTAAAAGTCCCTTTGAGATGGTGTATAATACTGAACCTAATATTTTGACTTTAAGATGTTTTGGCTGCTTATGTTTTTCAATTGTTCTAAATGAATCGATAAGTTTGGATCTAGGTATGACAAATGTGTGTTTGTTGGATATGATTTTGACAAAAAAGATATAAATTGTTTAATCTTGATCAAAAGAAGTTTATTTTTTCTAGGGATGTTAAGTTTTATGAAACTGTATTCCTTTTAAGAATAGTTCTTTCACTAAAGATTTTGTGTTTGAAGAAAATGGTGTAAATGATTTGAATTTTTTTATCAAGAAAATGAGAGCAGTCAAAATAATCTTAGATCTGATGAGCCCAATGATGATAACAGAAGTAGTATAGATAGTAACATCAAATCTATACCTGAAACTAGTGCTCTTAAACCTAGTGTCAACACTATAGATGGAGTAGCTAGTGTTGATGAGCATCTGCATGCTGAAACTGCTGATACATCTGATGTAGATGTTGATTTGCCAATGAAACAATGACATCGCTAATATAGTTTATCACGAGACATCACGGTGGAACTTCTAGTAGGAAGGACACCGAAAGTAATGAGTATGCAATGTAAACTACTATTTCAAGGTATGGTGGTACTAGTGTTAATGATGATGATTATATATCCGAGGGTGAGGATTTAGATATGTTTGGTAAAATGTTTGAGTCACCAGAACCAGCAGGGGCACAAACTATTAGAAGGACTAGTAGGATGACTGCCTTACCATCTAAATACAAATATTATATGCTTAATAAGAATCATAAGTTTGTAATAGATAAAGTTGTTAAATATTCCAACTTAAGTTTTGATAACTTTGTATTCACTTCTAGTCTTAATAAGATTCATGAGCCTACTACCTATGAGGAGGCTGTTAAAGACAACAGATGGGTAGAAGCAATGAATCAAGATATTGAGGTTTTAAATAGAAATGGTACATAGATAATTGTTAAGTTACCTCCTGGTAGAAAAGCAATTGGCTATAAATGGGTATTCAAAGTTAAGTATAAGGCTAATGGTGAGGTAGAAAGATTTAAGGCAAGGTTAGTTGCCAAAGGTTTTAATCAAAGGGAAGGTATTGATTATGAGGAGACTTTTTCTCCTGTTGTAAAAATTGTCACTATAAGATGTGTTTTGAGCATAGCTGTTAATAACAAGTGGCCTTTATTCCAACTTGACATTAATAATGCATTCTTATATGGTGAGTTGGAAAAGGATGTGTATATGATATTACCATAAGGGTTTTCTGATAAGAATGATAAAAGAGTTTGCAAACTAGTTAAGTCTTTATATGGTTTAAAGCAAGCTCCTAGAAAGTGGAATGAGAAATTAACTTATGTGCCTAAAGAAAATGGATTTGTGCAAAGTCCAAATGATTTTTATTTGTTTATCAAAAATGATAATGGTGTTGTATTAGTTTTGCTAGTATATGTTGATGATATCATTATCAATCGGAAATAATGTTGATGAAATTAACAAGTTTAAGAAATATTTGAGTTCAAAGTTTTTAATAAAAGACTTAGGCAAACTTAAGTATTTCCGGTATGAAGTCTTGGATATTGTAAATGGCATTTGTCTTACACAAAGAAAGTATTGCACTGAGCTCTTAACCGAGTTTGGTATGCTTGGTTGCAAACCATGTAGTACTCATATAGAAACAAATCCAGATAACAAAAAACTTGTTTCTAAATTTGGTGATGATGTTCCATTAACTAGTATAACACATTATCAAAAGTTGGTTGGTAAACTGATTTATTTGACCTTAACTAGGCCAAATATTTCATATGTTGAGCATTGCTTAAGTCAAGTTATGCATAAACCTATGCAGTCTCACTTAAGACTTGCTTTTAGAGTTTTCAGATATCTTAAAAAGGAACTTGGTCTTGGTGTTACTTTTAAAGAATTGATGATATTAGTTTAAAAGTCTTTGTTGACTCAGATTGGGCCAAATGTAAAATAACTAGAAGATCTGTTACTGGTTATATTGTGTTTTTGGGAAGCAGTTTGGTTTCCTGGAAAAGTAAAAAAAAAACAAGTTGTTGTTGCTAGGTCCTCTATTGAGGCTGAGTTCAGAGCTATGTGCAATGTGTGTTGTGAAGTTATATGGATTACCAAACTGTTAGCAAATTTGAAGGCGAAAGTTGTTTTGCCTATTGAAATGTATTGTGATAACAGTTCTGCTATGCAGATAGCTGTTAACCCAGTACTTCATGAAAGAAGTAAACACTTTGAAATTGATCTTTGTTTTTAAGAGAAAAAGTGGTTGTTGGGTTTATTAAAACTGTAAAGGTTAAATCAGAGGACAATGTAGCAGATTTGTTCACTAAAGGGCTTAGTGTAATTGATCATAACAAGTTTTGCAAGCATCTTGGTTTGTTTAATGTGTTTCAGGACAAGCCTAGTGAGCAGGATAAAGGGTATGTTTGGAAAAAATAGATTATGTTGGTGCTGGTGCTGTTGCTGATGTTGGTACTGGTGCTGTTAGTTGCTGAAAAAGATTATAAAAATAGATTATTTTTTTAAGCTGCATGAAGTAACCTTTTGTTTTCGAGATTATGGAAGATTATTTTTCTATAATCTCTTATAAGTTATGTCTGTCAAACAAAGATTATTTTTAAGTATCTTATTAATCTCTCCATAATCTCATGCGCCAAACATAGCCAAAGTTGATGGGAGTTTCGTGAAGCTAAAGCTTATGGGGAGTATTGGAAGGCTAAGCTTCACTATCAAACACATGGGTCTTAAATTCAATATTATAAAGTCCGAGCTAGAAGTGTGCCCGCTTTAATCTCAAAGGACTAAAGTTGTCTTTGAATTGAAGACATGAAGGACTATATCAGAACATTGTGAGAAGGAGCTATATAAGTCCTCATTATCTCCTATCTCCTCATAATGCATATCCGCTTATGTGTTTCTCTCTTTCTATTGTTGCGTACATGGATTGAGAGAAACCTAGTTTGTGTAATTGTTTTCACATTTAACTTATGTATTGTATAGATAACTTGCTATTCTTAGCATTGAATTAATAAAAGATTGAGCAAAGGGGAGGTTGGCTGGATTCAGTCTAATCTGTTTTGTGTTAAATAAGCTTTGGTTCATTGTTTTCTATAATCTCTTTCACCACATTAATTGTTGCATCAATGGTATTCAGGGTTGTCTCATAAATCGGCGAAAATTTTGAGGATCATGTACGAAATTATGTATTGTACTCATGTAAGACTTGCAAGGGGGTGGCAACATGGGAAACGAATACACATCCCTGGTTCACTCATTTATTTTCTTTTCTTTTGGGCTAACGGTACATACAAATGATCGAGTTGTCTAGTAGTGTACGACTTATTTTCTAGAAACCTGGCTCTAAGTGAACGTGCACAGTTGCGTATCAGTTAACACTTGTCAACAAAGGACCATTGATGTATATTGATGTTATAAAGAACCAGTAGTTGTTGTTGCATTTATATTATGGGTTTTTCTAACTTGTGCCCCAGGGTCACAAGTTAAGCACACTGAAAGTACACAGGGACCTATATAAAAGTACACTTGTCTGTACTTTTATGTAGATCCATGGGTATTTTTCAATGGATCCCTGTGTACTTTCGGTTTGCTTAACTTGTGCCCTAAGGCACAAGTTATAAAAACACTTATATTAATTTTGAACTAATGAAGTCAAATATTTCGAACTAATTAATGAAGATATAGATCAAATAGAGGCTTAGAATTGAGGGGTTACAGCTAACTAGCTAGACGAAACATCATATCTAGCCACAGCGTGAATCGAATCGTCAAAAGAAGAACACTGGACCACTGGTTAGGAATTGTTATAACGTACTAACACCATAAATTAATATAAGAAAATTATAAATAATTTTTGGGTTCATATTGAATAGAATTATGGGTTTGTTGCTGTCAAGTATGAAAAAGAAAGGGTAAACATGGAAATTAATTGGAGCATGGGAAACGGTTGAGGCATATGTTTGGAAAAAATTGTTGTAGCTATTACTGTTAGTTGTAATTGCAATGCTTAGTTGTGAGCTATGGCTATTAATGGAAGCATTTAAGATTCTCATTGTAGCCGTCAAATAAAAATTGTTGCAACATGTTGCTGCCTCATGCACAACCTGCGACTAAGGAGCGGGAATCTGAGGATGCATGATAGCCATCACTAACTAAAAATGAAACTAAAATTTGGGGAACCTAAACTGGGATGCACCTAACCTCTACGAGAATTAGTTGGAGATACTAAAGTGACTAGTGCAGCCATATGATCTCACTCATAGTCTGAACTCTGAACCATATCGAGTGTCCTGATTTTGATTTTTCTGTTTTACGTTCC
>CM040243.1:49139018-49388906 GCA_022545495.1 Chrysanthemum lavandulifolium
ACCTCTTTATCTTTGAACAAGTACCATATCAGATATTCGTAAACAAACAAGATACATGAACCTGGTATACTGTTAACTACGAAACGTTACTCGTAACAATATGTGGACACACATTGACGTTACGTGCAACATTGCTACTTGTCACCGTGTATACATATTTACGGCAGATAAATGATTCGAGATTCTATTTTTATTTGTTAAGCTATGTCTTTTTAGCGTAAAATTAAGACAAAGCTGAACAGGTGAATGATTCAAATCCACATATTTTTAGCTTTTTTCTTGTGTCATTTATCGACTTTAACTGAATCAATTCAATCCACATACTTTTGGTTTCCTTTAGCAAGTGGTAAATAGTTTGTGGAGCCAAATGGGAGTTAAATGTGGCCCCTCGAGTAGTTTTCTAGCCAGCTGAATAGTATTTGGTTCTTTCCACTAGGCAAGTGTTGCAACATTGCCTAAACATTACTCATTTCGTTGAAAATAAAAATTGTCAATTACATTATATTATTTTTATCCGTGTGAATTTGAATTGTTTGGTTCGCACCCAATTAACTAATTTTAACTTATATATGTGTAAATCGTATAGTTTATAAGTTTTATTTAGGGTGTGTTTGTTTTATAAAAATCAAACCGACCTCTTATCACTTATTGGTAGACGCACGACATAAGGTTTTTATTTTATTATTATAATTATTTTTTAGTCGACGCAGTGAAGACCTTCCACTTATCCAGGTAAGAGGTGACATTAATGTATGATTGTATGTCAACCTTATATATCCAACTACACAAACAAACGAAAGGTGAAAAGAACAAAAATAAAGATCTCAGGTTTTATCATTTCAATAAAAAAAATCTTTAAAAATCAGTATAAACCGATCATCGATCTACAAGAACTCATAAAAGAATTTCATAACATTACGACTTACGAGGTTACAAATAACGAGATACCATAAGATACTCGTCACTCCTAGATACAAAACTTAAGCCGAGACCTCATTATAAGATCTTAGTCGTGGCTATGTGGTTGTGTTTACGTTCGAATAACAAGATAATACAAGTAGAGTTTTTATTCGGTTATTGATGGAACAAAAAAAGAAAAAGAAAGCAAGCTTAAGTGAAGTGTGTTGGTGACTGCAAGTGAAAAAAGGATAAGAGGCATGGGATTAAGGTTGTGACATATTAGGTTTAGGATAGTCTTATATAATTAGGGTTATCTTAGGATTGGTGGGTTTATGATTGAGCCAACCCATATTTTAACTTAATATATTGGGCTCACTTCCCTATGATCCGAATTTTAGTTAAGTCAGGAGTGGTTTTGGTGATTTGCTCATTTGCACGAAAATACTTTGGGCTGAATTTGATTAGAGATTTAGAGATAAATCCTGTTGTTAATTTCGGGAATTTTTAGATTCGTTAATATAATTACCGTGCTAGTTTCGTGTAACCGACAAAATTAAGTGAAAATCATACAATGTTTTTTGACAATTAAGAAAAAGAAAAATTAAAACCATCCAGACAATTATATAAAAACAAACAACATTATTTATTCAGATTCAAACTTTATTTTCATCTTTTAACAGTAAAATGTGATAGTTAGATTTAGACAAAAAAATATTTTAATGAAACAAACGTACTATTAAACGCGTGTTACATGAAATCCACGTATAAGAAATAGAGTCAAAGTTAGGGTGCGTTTGGTTTAGAGGTTGGTCACCAAAATTTTAGTTTCATGAAAAACAATGTTTGGTTTTGGGGATATGTCGAGGCCCCACCAAAACCCAATTATCTCTTTCTTCAAATGTTCAAGAAATGGTAGGATTACGCTGGGGTTTAAAAATATGTGCCCATTTTCCTTACCACCACTTATTCTTTTTTTTTTGTTGTCATTTTAAATTATAAATTTAATTTTAAATAACTTATCAAATTATTAATAATTATTTATTTATTTTATAATATATTTTTCTCTTATATTAAATTCAAACTCAATCCAAATTCAAATCCTAATCCTAATCCTAATCATAAACCCAACTATAAACCAAACTAGGCCTTAATAAAACTGTTTAGTTGACGGGAGTAGTTTGAAACGGATATACCTTGGTCGGTTTTATTTATTATTTTTGAAAACAAGCTACAAAACAAAGAGTGCCTCTTTCTATCACAAAGGTGGGATTTATTTTTCACTGTTTTTCTATCTTTAAAATATTGTTTTAATTCTTTTATCGAAAAGATATATCGTTTTAATTTAAACAAAATTTTCTTCACTTACTAATAACATCGGTCGTGTTATTTTAAAGATAACTAGTATTTTAAACGCTTTGCATATGTTATTATAGAGAGAAAAAGCTATTTTAAATAACCCGCAAAGACTCGAAAGAAAAGGAAATTCATTTTTTATCATCTTGTACGCCTCTCATTGAGTAGAAGAAAAACTCTTTTTATTACATGAGACACTCTCACCGAGTACATACGAAACCGTTATTTTATTTTAATACATTTTGTGAAAAAGGTCTTAAAGCCTTGTTATATAAAGAGAATGTTTCAATTTTAGCCTAGACTTCAATCTAATTTTGTTTTAATTTAAATATTATTTTAATTCAAATATATTATTTTTAAATTTATAAAATAAAAGTTAATTTTATATAATTATTATTTTCTCTCGTGCTTATCTTTTAAACCATTAGCAATCATTTCCAAAGGGGACATCATTTACGGAGATAACACAACTGATGTTAACACATAACCAAGTTAGATTGAAGTCGAGGCTAAAATTGAAACATCATGCGACTTGCGTGATATTAACATCCCATATCATTTTCTTTTATTTTGCATGACATGATTCTTTACTTATATTCTATCATGGTTTTAAGTTTTTAACATTCATGGAACAAAGTTGACATTTCATGGTGATATTGAGATATTACCACAATGACTCTGGTTATTAGTAAGTGAAGAAAATTTTGTTTAAATTTTTGTGTTGTATTTGATTTAACACCTAATAAAGTTACTAGAAATTTTTTTTTAGGTCAATAGAACCGAACCGAACCAAATTCAAATTCGGTTTTGGTTGATTCGATTCTTGGTTGGCCGAATAACCCGAATTTCACTATTTTTTAAAAAAATTAATAATTACATAAATATTTAGAAAAAATATATTTCAAGATAAAAGTGTTATATTATATTATGATAACCTTTTCATAGTATTTATTTATATATAAATATACATAAAATATATATATATATATAATTATATAAAAGTATATATATTTATACGAATTCGGTTTTTAAATATAAACCCATAATGAACCCGAGAACCGAATTAGTAGTTCGGTTCGGTTCGATTTTAGCAAATTGGTTCGGTTATTAGTTGATTCGGTTATTTTCTGTTCGGTTCGGTTTTTGTTTTCGATTTATTGGTCTTTTTTTCACCCTAATTTGATGTGACGTCCAGCGTGATTTGGCGTCCTACACGACGACCTTGCAAGACGTCCTCAAATATGGAGATTCGACAATCACATACATTATATGTGTTGAGTTTGGGCTAGCGTGGTATTTTTGACTTTTTATTAGAAACTGTGAAAAACGATTTGATATTGTAGTAAAAGAAAAGTGATGTGAAACCAGGCAAAGACGGACATAGGATTTTTAAAAGGATGTTGCAGAAAAAAGTTTAGCTAACTAAAAGCTATAATCTGTAGTAAACAAAAGAAGAATATTTTTTGGGGTTGCACAAACCACAAAACAAGCATTCAATCTTTTTGACTTCGTGACCTAAAATCGGTGTAGCCCGTTAGAAGTGTTCATGGTGGTTGGTTCGGTTAGTTGGAAGATTTAAACTATCCATCGCGGCGGTAATTAATTTTACTACCGAAACCGAACCGTCTTAGGCGGGAATCCGGATGACAATGGTACGAAATGAGCGACACCTGCGGTTCGGTCACTGTTAACCATTTTAGACGTTTAATCAAATTTAACCGATAAACATTAACATGGTTTGAACGTAAAATGTCATTTTAGTAAAATTAAATGACATTTAATAGGTAATAGCCATATAAAAGTTATCCCGTTAGAATTATTGCATTCAAACATCCATGCATAATCAACTAACAAAACAATAGTCATTCGATGTTTATCGACACGATCACATTTATCAAGTTTCACACATAAATGTTTAGAAATGTTAATATTATAAGCAAAAATGCGTTATACAATAAAATTAGTGCAATAATATAAATAATACTTGTACAATTATTTGAAAATTTAGTTATAAAAACCTTCATGTATTAAGCGCGGTTGATTCGGTTAACCGCAGATATCAAAAATAAAACCAAAACCGAACCGTGATAAACGGGTTTTCGGTTTCGAGTTTTTCGGTTTCGGATTAAAGTTCGGCTCGGTTCATCGGTTTCTGATTTTTGAACACCCCTATACTGCATCACACCCAAGATACGTGCTACCGCCCACGAAAACAGGGCGGATCGACGTGGTTCCGAAAGTCTTGAACCCCATGGTTTTATCCCACATAATGTAAAAATTCATTAAAACATCAATTTTTTCAGAATGAACCAGATCTCAAAACCTTTGCGTTGCATAATTCCTATAATCTTAGAATTTACACCTGATTACTTATAATTTTAGATCCGCCATGAACCACTTACAGGTTGCATACTACCTGCTACTAGGTACAAACAAAAATGATACGACCATATCAACCTTCCAAAAAGTAAGATAATGATTTTAACTGGTTTTCTGTATCTGTAAGGAATGTGATTTGCACACAACATAAAATGATTGGGACACTATAAATTATGGTGTTTGAACATTTATACTCTCACATTGACCCTTACATTTTCACCCATGTGAAGGTCTAAATGTCCAAACACCATAATTTAAAGTGCCCCAATCATTTTGTGAAGTGTTCAAATCATCTCCCTGTCTCTAATCGTCTAAAAAGTTAGAAAACATGAATAAAAAAAATTGATGCCATGCTAACGTGGGCAACTCACCAGTTATAACTGGGCCTTACAGAAAATAAACAAATTGGGCTAAAAACAATGGGGCTTATACATACTAGAGCCCCAATTATCTTGATGGTGGGTGTGTTCGGAAAGTCAGAAACGACAATCACTAATCGACCGGCGGCAATGGCGGCATCATTTCGATGGATGCTACAGTTACACAAAGATGTACCAAAAGCAGCAAAGTTTTATAAAGAAGGACTTGATTTCAGTATAAATGTTTGTACTCTCCGTTGGGCTGAACTTCAATCCGGTCATCTCAAGCTCGCCCTCATGCATTCTTCCAGGTAATTCATATTCTCTTTTATTATACTTTCTGAATTACATTCTTATTAAGATTATTATTATATGATATAGTTAGGTCACCCTAGGCAAAGAGGGTGATTGTGACACCTTAGGCAAATCCCACATTGACAACCTGGAGAGATGCTGGTATATAAGAATAACATCCGCCTTATCAGACACAACGCGTTTTGTGGTCCACTGCAATTAGAGTTCATAAGGAACTAGCAGTTAAGCGTGCTCGTGTGAGAGTAGCACGGGTATGGGTGACCTACCGGGAAGTCTCACACGAGGGCCACAAAAACAAAGCCGTGAGCCATCAGGGCAAAGCGGAAATAATTGTGTAAGAGTAGGCGGGATGTTACATATACGTCTTAATTGACACCTATATACAATGATACACAATTGTATTACATTAGGCTATGTTTGGCGCAGAGCTTTTGGGCGATGAGATGTGAAAGCCGAGCTTTTTATTTTTAGTGTTCGTTTGGCAAATGAGCGTGAGCTTTGCTATTTTTAGAAAGCTCATTTTCCAATGCTTTAAGTCGTGAGCAAGACAAACACACCATCGCTTCACAACCCACTGCCATCTTTCACGCCTACTTTTGCTATTTTTAGTGTTCGTTTGGCAAATGAGCGGTGAGCTTTGCTATTTTTAGAAAGCTCATTTTCCAATGCTTTAAGAAGTCAAGGAAAGAAAGTCGTGGCTATACAACAAACCATCGCTCACAACCCATCAAGCATCGCTCACTACTACTTTTGCCAAACATAGCCTAACTCTTGTTGATGTCAAATAAATGACCCCGAGATAACAACAATGATCGTAGAGATGAAAATAGGACTTGGTGTTGGTTATTGTCTCATAAGTGTATCAAATAGAAGTTTGCTATGTTTCTCGCTTAATCTTATTAAGTCAGCCACTTTACTTCAATTTGGTGTGGATCGTACGCATAATAGAGGCAATGGTTTTGACCCATCTTATGAAGGAGTCTATTTGGGTTGTGTTTTCCAATTTTCAACTCAAATACTTTAGCTATAAAAGGAGTGGGTTAAAATGATTAGATGCGACCTAATTTTGATTCCCAATGCTTACATTGTTCTAATTTTTTTTTTATCTTTTTATTTGAATCCAGATTTTATTGTAGATATTGTTTCTAATACACATGAGTTGTATATTATTTTTTCAAATACAAGTTTCTTAATAATTACCAAAACTTGACTGACCCTTATTAAAAAAAATTAACCATCTCCACGCAAGTCTGTTTTGACCCCATCAGGACCCACCTTCTTTGCACTTCCAGATGTGAATAAGGTTTGTAACGTTAAAGTTTTATTCACTAGCGTGTAGAGATGAGGGTTTATGAGCTTGAGAACTCAATTATCTATGTCAACTACTCTTATGGAAGCATGAATTATCTTTACTTATTCCTCGTTTAAAACTATATGGTGAAGGGTTTTGAAAAGTAGATAACAATGCAACATATTATCGAAACTCAAAGGGTTGATAAGTCGTCTTCTACCCTGCCTTCCCTCTTTTTTAGAATATATATGTTTGCTACCGTGTGAGTTTGATAGTTGTTTTTAGCGAGTTTAAGATTAGGATAAGGAAATTTTGAAATTCGTGTCTCCAGATACCTGAACACAGTTTGGGTGTGTCAATCTTCTTTCTTTTAATCTCTTAGTCATTTTAAGTTATCTTTTATAATAATGTCCTAGTGCACTCATCTTGTTAAACTTCCCGACTGCAACAACAGTTTATGTAGGATAGTGTAAAAAAATCACATCATCTATCAAAGTATTCTTACTAAGTTTAACGGCATTAGTTCTCATGATGATGTATATCCAAGAAGACAATTTAAAATGAGAGTAAAAGGTTACAAGAACAAAAAGAACCACCCCCAAGCTGTGCTTTAGTAACTTGGTGACATTTTTTCTTAAGTTTCATATTCTAGTTTTGTACTCAAAACTACTATAAACATACACGGGTAGCAAAACTATGTTTTTTAACAAAAAAAAATGCAAGGACTGTGTATGCAAAGGAGAAGGTAGCCAAGAGAGCATAAGATAGAATGTCGATCCTGAGAACATGAGAATCCGATTAATTTCAGTTGACATCATTATGGAAGTTTGAATTTTAATATTCCGTGACATTCTTTTTTATTTGTCATAACCTTTTGACATATGGTTTCTGAATCCTAAGCTCATAAAATCTTACCTAGCCAAGCAAGTGAATAAACGCCTGTTGCATTATATATATGGGTTATAATGGGACTGTTATTGAAAGGTCTATTTAGTAAGTATCAAAAAGGGCCATTACATTATTTGATATGACCTGAGATAAAACACAACCTAAATGGACCCATTTATAAGTAAACTGGTCGAAACCACCATCTCTATAATAGGGATGTACATGAAAACGTTGAAACAAACTGGCTTAACCAAGTAAGTTGGTCGGTTTAGCCGGGTTGGGTAGCATCTTCTTGGGCGACAGGTTTGTAAAACTGAGAAATTTGGATCTTCCTCACATATCGAACACACATTTATGCTTGATTCATTATACTTGCTGAAATTTTTTACGACATTGTTAGGGGTATATGTTGGAATTAAAAATATGAAAAATGAGTAATATATCAGCTTATAACACCAACATATAAATTATTTACTCATTTTTGTCATCGTGTGTAAATAACTTTTTTTTTGGGTAACCATGGTTTCCGACCTTTTGGCCGACTATCCACGGGGTTTAATCCACTGTCACAGAGACTCAGACCGCCACACAAAGGTAAAGCCCTCCCTTTTCAGGAGTTTGGCGTGGCCACTTCAGGGTTGTTTGCACCTAGCAAGATTTGAACCTGAACCTCTTACATTTTAGTGATGATAGTCACAAGCCTTTTGCCATTAGGCCACTCCTGAGTGGTTAAATAAATTTTTGTTTTCCATTGTATGTTTAGCACTAATAAGTTCTGACCTTCGTTTAGTGGTTAAAATGGTGATATACATAAGGCTACTTGCATCCCAATGGGCAATAGCTAAAAAAGATTGAAAGCTTTACATACATTGAGACACATTTTTTGCCTTACAAAAGATAGGTCAAAAAGGAAGACTGTGTTCTGTTTAGTGTCTCTGAAGAGGGATTATTCTATTGCCTGTAGCACTGTCACATGTTAAATAATATGGGTTTACTTTGATGATTGTATGATGCAGTTGATGTCATGAATGCATGTGCATGACATTGAGTTAAGAAATACAATCATGAAGAAGCAACTGAACTTGGAGTTCATAAGCGTTTTAGAGGCGCATCAAAGATAAACTTGTTCTGCTTTTATGTGAAGATTGACATTCTATAGAGGATTTATACAAAGCTAAGACTAATTATTAATATCAAAGATAATTTTATATATCTGTAACACTTTTCATATGGTTAACCTTCAATGCTTCTACATTGCAAGGTTACGGGTTTGTGATATATGGATACAAACTCATAGTATGTATATACAAGTCTTAAGCAAAACTGATTGTAGTAACTAGAAAGAACTCAATAAGTTGTGAAAGAAAAACATATACTGAGCTATGTGTGCCCCTAGTTTATGTGTTTGACAGCCATCGGACTTGAGTTTCATATTATCATTTCATTGTTACCTTTAAGTTTTATTAACTGTGGATTTTCATATCGAGTTTTATCAGATAGCCATAGCGTAGAATTATAAATATTACCAGGTTACAAATTTCTGTCGCTAGAGGCCTTCCCAAATTTCAGACCTGTATGTTAAGTGTCTGATTTCTGAATTTATGTTCCCTATTTACAGTGACATTGCAGTTCAGAAGGGATACTCGTCAATGTTATCGCTCACCGTGACCGACATTAATAGTTCCGTGACTAAACTTATGGCTTTAGGTGCAGAGATGGATGGCCCTATTAAATATGAGGTCCATGGAAAGGTAATAATAATGCCCTTATACCACTCACCTGACTTCATTTGACCGCATACCATTCGAGAGCTATATCATATATTTGTTTTGTAGAATGTCGATATAAATGATAAACAATTAAGGTCAATGAAAATGAGCCCCTTTATAACATTCAACCTCCTCTGTTTGTTATTAACTTAATAATAAACCAAAGGAACGCTCTAATTATATTGCATTGTTGACAGGTCGCTGCAATGCGATGTGTTGATGGTCACATGTTGGGTCTTTACGAGCCTGTTTGAAAATCCACAACCTGCACATCCCCACTAGCATCCCAAAAGGAATCACTTTTGTTTGGCTTATAGTTCAGCTTGAAAAGCAAGGAGGTGCAAGGAGGTTGCAAGTTTACCCGTAAAAATAAAACATACATCCACAGAGAGAAGATCCATAAGCTATTGATCAGGTAAACGTTATGTAATAGAAAAGCATGGAGGTTGTAGGTTCTTTCTGTTTTAAAATGGTCTCCTTCAATGGGTTATAATTTTTAGGTTAGTACCAACCGGTTTCTGTGGCAGTGTATCATGTTACTGCAAGTCTGCACTTGATACACAGTATTTTGCTCTCTGCTGTGGGAACTAGGAAGTTAAAGGTTAATGTTCTGTGTACCACCTGACCATTCATCTTTGTTCATTTGGTTCTTGATTAGTGATTTATCAACATTTTCATTATATTGTTATTAAATTTCCTGATTTCAAAACAGTGCATTCATAATGACTTGTATAATATGCGATAGAAGTTCTACTCCAATCAGGAATCATGTCGCAGACACCTTTGCTAGCTTTCACATGATATCAGGTCTAGATATCATAAAAGATGTTTGGTGACTCACATGTTTGACATGAGTACTCGATGATTAAGGAGTCTTGGTCTCTTGGAACATGATCAAATATGTAACGACTAATTTATGAGCTGTCCGTCATTTTGTTTGTTAATATTCATTTGTTCTTTACAACCAAAGTTTGAATTATGGAAGTTCTAGATACCATTAAGTTGCTGTTTATATAGTTTAAGTCTGCTTAGTAGACGAAATTTAGTTTGTGAATCGACTTTACGGTCCCTTTTAACTTGATAAAAGAAACAATACATGATCATAGATGAAATTCAATGAATCAACTGTTGTTACTGGTTGAGCTTCTTATTCACATGTTCTCAATAGCAAAACACTGTCCATTGCTTGCTCAAAAAGGGTAACGGTTTGATTATTTGCCACTAATCATCCCTAGCGTATATTATTGGCAACTATCATCGTTGTGGTTTGTTTAATTTGCCAAATATCATCCTTATCATGGCAAATATCATATCACATCACTTCACGAGATGAAATGACCAAATTACCCCTATTAACTTACTAAACAGTAAACACCCCCCAATTTCCTCAACAATGTCTAAATCACCCTTTTAAGCTCTTTTTTCCCAAACTATATAATCACCCACACCCTTCCAGACACAAATCTTCATCATCAACCCTTTTATTATCTTTGAATTTTTTATTTTTATTTTTTTTATTTAAGTAAAATGCATAAAACAATGACAACAAATTCACCTTTATCATTCCTGGATTGATTACAAATGCATCTTCAGTTAGAAATCAATCTTTAAATTAACAATTTGTAATTAATTCATTACCACAACCGATGTACTTAACCCATCCATTCAAGGCTAAAACGACGTGGAGACAAAGTAAACGATGGTGATGGCGATGGCGGCGAACAATGTTAATAAGGTGCAATTGTTAGAATCTGTGGCTTTATTTGAAGCATTGAGCGAAGGTGAGGGTTTGAGAGGGAAAATGTATTAATATCATTCGTTTTCATGGCAAGGGATATTTGCCAACAATATCGGCAAAGGATGATTAGTGCCAAATTCAACAAACCACAAGGATGATTTTTACAGTTTACTCTATTTATGCGTAGTATATTAGATTAATTTTATATATCTATCATATTTTCATGATTAATTTCATATATACTTACAGTGCAAGTATTGAATGCATAATATACAATATTTTTAATGTATACCAATGTTCTTAATATCATTAAAATAGTACTATGTTTAGGAAAGTGAAATTCTTTTTTGAAGACTTTGTGTCTTAGAATCACTTTTATAACCAGCATCATATCGAATAAATGAATAATTGATTTGGAGGTATCTACTTGTTTGTTTCATTATTTGTATGGTGCTTTAGTTTTCGTTATGTAATTTGTGGATCGTTGAAAGTGATTTGATACAAGATCTAAAATATAGAATCAGACAACTTTTATTTAGCAATATACAAACAAATTAGTTGTTACATATTAGCAAAACCTTAATAATTGAAAGATTTGCTATTCATAACCAGAACAAGGATAAGGACTAAATCTTTTTTAATTGAGAAGGATTTTTAAAAGAGATAGATTTTTAATTTTGATTCACGTTTTTTAAATGTAAAACTCATTTAATGTGATTCTAATTCAAAAAGTGCAAAAGGAAATTGAATCAATGTTAAAAATTAAACAATTTTGCGATATAAGTATTATCGTTAATCATCCGACAAATTTAATAAATTGTTACCATAAATCAATTTTACAAAGATTTGTGAATCAAATTGTGATTTATAGATTTGATTCACTATTAATCATGATCTTGTGAATCAAATCAAAAATATAAATCGATAGCTTAAATGAAGATTTTCAATCTTTCAAACTAAAATCTTCTCAATGAATCAAAGCCTTCATAACTATAAATGCTATGGTTACGAGGAAAACTATGTATTAATAGTTGTATATTGAATTGGTTGGCCGTGGTTTATTGTAGAATGGATAGCCATTTTTTTTTATGTTTATGCACGTGCTAATATATTAAACATAACCGTAGAGCTATGTTTAACGTGTATAAAATGAAGAACTTCGTTAGTAAAATGTCAAATTTGGTTTTAATTTATTGCACGATTAAATACACAAGTTCATATTATGACAAGCTTTTAAAGTAGTGATTTGCTATCCGTACTTCTAAGGGCTAAAGTGAAAGGGAAAAAACATGCATTATTGGTTGTATATTAAGGTGTATCTCTACAAGTTAAACATAACACTTAAGGTTATGTTTAGCATTTTACAAAAAGTAAAATAGAAAAATTGACGCTTATTTTACTCATGGAAATAAATCATTAAACCGAAACAAAAGTACAAAATAAAAAACACAACTAATTTTTATCTTTATTTTTACTACATATAACAAATAACATTTCTTAAAAGTTTTAAAAACCTAAAAAGTGAGTAAAGGGGTTTGATAAAAATATCCTTTTAATGTTTAGCAGTTTTATATTTGGAATTTTAGATAATCATTCAATCGCATTTAATCAAATTATGTATCTAACATAACTATTTTTATCATTAACCATTTGTAGAGGAAGATAAAAAAATTGTAGAAGAAGATAAATTAGATGAATGCTCCGACTAATGTTAATGACATTATTAAACAAGCTTTTAGTCAGGTTAAGGTTAATGAAAGATTGTAATATTTTATTTATTGCGCTTTACCATTCGATTACTAATTTCTTTTCATATATACTTCATATCCATTCTAATCTCAGTTCTTACATATTAACAATAATATCACATATATTATTAGTCGCTATAAATTTATGTCACTGTGCATGAGGACTCGCCTCATATCTTTAAATATAATGTTGAAACCCTACCGACCCAAATGGATTAACCGTTTCGGCCAAAAAGAGGTAAAAATCGCGTAACCGGTTTGACCCAACTGCTTTTAAGTGACCTTGCTAACCCTGCAGTTCTCGAATCCTACCAGGTTTGATTTTATTTTTTTAATAAAAAACAGAGTTGACCCGGTTTCAAAAAATAATTTTTTGTTAATAGACAACCAGGTTAACTCGGTAATCTGGTGACTCGACCGGATCTATTAAAAACAAGACGACGAAATTATAAAGTAAGCAAGTCAAAAAAATCTACTACCTCATTAGGCACTCAAGTACAAATTCCTACAAACAATCCTACCCCACCTCACATCACAAACACAAGAACACACAGACAATGACAAAAACCGAAGAGCAAAACCAGTCCATCATCTTCAACCTCCCACAAGACATAATCTTCGACATCTTATCAAGACTCCCAACAAAATCCTTAATCCAATTCAGATGTGTCAACTCTTCATCTCCACCCTTGATCTCCCACCCCTCTTTCACCAAGCTTCACTTCACCACCACCTTAAAAAAACCAGACAAAAACCATCTCATCATATACTATGAAACATTAGATTACATCAACCATATCTACTCTTTAAGATCACCAACCAACACTTTTCAAGAAACCTTAAAACTTGCTCCACCTTACAAACCACTTCATGGGTATCTCAGAATTGTTGGGTCCCACAAGGGTTTGTTGTGTTTTTTTGATACTAACTTTTATTCTAATGTGGGTCATGTTTTGTTGTGGAATCCTAGTATTTCAAGATTTAAGAAAGTTGGTCATGACCCTTGTCAAGATTTGGATAAAGTTTCACATTTTGTTGTTGGGTTTGGTTTTGTGTTGAGGAATTTGGAGTTTAAGGTTGTTAAGATTGTGTATGGTTTAGATAAGGTGGTTAATGTTAATCATGTGTTGGTTTATGAGTTGAGTAGTGATTCTTGGAGGAAAATAGATGGTGTGGTTGCGCCTTGTGGTATGGTCAGGGGTTGGTCTAGTAATGTTGTTGTTAATGGTTTTGTGAATTGGTTAGGGTTTAAGGAAGTGGTTAGGGATGCTAGTTCTTTGCCGAATGTGATTATGGGGTTCGATTTGGAGAATGAGTGTTTTTGTGTTGTTGAGTTGCCAAAAGATATTGTTCGTAGTTATGATCAAGTGTGTTTGGTTTCTTATGGTGACGAGTCTTTGTTGTTGGCATTGGGTGCTCATTATGTTGAGCTTAATGGTGAAAAATGGGATATGTGGGTGATGGGTGAGTATGGAGTTGTGGATTCTTGGAAGAAGGTTTGTGTGGTTACGCATCCTGTGTTATCGATTCCGCCTTTGTTGATGAGGAATGATCATGAGGTTTTGATGGTGATGAATGATGGAAGGCTTGTGTTGTTTGATGCGATTAAGAATGAGATGTTGGATCTTGAGACACATGGGTTGCCTCGTGCTTTTAATGCTATTGGGTATACTGCTAGCTTAGCTTTGCTTCAGGGTTGAGGTGTGGACTGCGAAGTCAAGGATTTAGTCGCTTTTTGTTTGATGGTTTACTTTTTTGTATTTGTTATGCTGTTAATCGTAGATGTTTGGTATGTTAAAAAGTGATATGAAGAATTGTGCAAGTTTGAGTGATTAGATACATAGTTAACGAAAACAGAGTTTTTATGTGAAATGATTATTATAGATGTCTGGTTACTGTGCCGATTTTTGTCACGTTGGTTATTGTAGATGTTTGGTATGTTCTATTGTGTATATATATTTGGTTCTTTAGATATGGTTAAGAAAAATGATGCTATCAAGCATTTACCTTGGCAGCAGGGATGAAGTACAAGAAGGTTTAGTAGCTGTGATCACGCAGTTGAAAAGTTGTGGCATTTTATGTTAATTTGTTCATCTTAATAATACATCTTCCATTTCTTGGTTGAAAAATTGAGATCACTCCTCTGTGTGTTCATCCAAGTTGTCTAAATGATATTGGTTGCCCCTATATTGCAATTTGGAGGTCAGTTCTATCAGGTCTTTTTATTATGTTCATTATAAAGCTCACTATTAATTTACTGGAACGATTCGGGCTTGAACACGTAACATAGTTGATAACTTCAAAATCGAGACGAGTGTTGTCTAGGTATGATAAGGAATCATTGCTACGGAGGGGATTGCTAGGGTGTCCAAAACCTTTCATTCATGGTGATCTAAGCTGAAAGCCTGCAATAACAGATTCGGTAATCGGTATACATGAGCCGCCTCAGTCCTCACTGTACCCGAGTGTATGAAATGTCTTGTATCATCTTTACTGCACTAAGAATAGCCTCAATCCTGTCATTATACGATCAAAGCGTGCCATAATATTATATTCAACCAGCAATTTTTACCTTTTTTGGTTTAAGGACCGTGAGTATTGGTTGTAAGTTGAAGACTGTCACATACGGTCTAACAAACAGATAAATCTGCAGCCTACAAACCTTCAGATGAATACTTACCAGATCCGTACATTGCGTGTGAATTGTGATAAACTATTTATTCTAGAACTTCAACGACATCCCACACAATCACCTTGAGAGTGATCGCGAGAATTTTCATGATAATTACTTGGGATGTCGTAGAAGATCCATAATAAACAGTTTAGTGCACATGCTATGTAAGTTCTAACAATTTAAGAACTCCATTGATATTATTCTTGATCAAGATTCTCAAAAAGACTGGCCTAGATATTGTCAGTTGTTTTTCATTTTGAGCAAAGTAAAGTACTGCATTATCACATCAATGAGGATTTTATAGTACATGTGAGCACAAGAACTAGGATGGAAATCGAATTAGGTAACCCATGAATATAAGAACGTATTAGGTAACTCATGCAAACATAGTCCGTGGTTTAATAACATCTTGGCTATGTGAATCAAGCTGGTTCAGAATGCATGATGGATTTGTTTTTGTTGATTCTTTCAGAAAATATGTTCAATTTGTGCATTAATATTGCGAATATTGGTGAGAGCCTCTGTCTTTCTAGCACACTAATTTGCTGGATTTTCTTTTTGCAAATAAGCCCAAACTGAAATAAAATTGAGGCCCTAGGAAAGGGTGATCCCGTTTGTATCACAAATTTCTGTTCCTTTTGTATGTGAAGATTTATTGTTTCTCTAACATTATAAGCTTATACATTTGTACATCTATCTGTAGGGCCTAACGGGACCATGTGAAGAATTGATGTCCTGATGATGTGCATATATCGATGAAATTTACAGGTTTATTCATCCTGCATCCAAACAATTTTCTATAACCTCGCATGATTTTCAAGAAAAGGATCTCTAGCATGTGAACCACACACAACTACAATCACGTTTATAAGTCATAGCCACATGAATTTCTTATCAAGTTCAGCTCTTGCATTGTACTTGAGACAATAAGAGGGGAGGAGTGGACGTGAGAGGATCGCATCTCTTACCCGACTCCAGAATAGCTTTATTGATATAAATTAGTAGACGCGAGCAGGATCGAACTCGAAACTACGGATCGCACACTTTACGATAAGAATTTAAAGTTAAATAATTAAATATAAACGTCAGATTTATTTATTTATTAAATGAAATAACTAACTAACGCTAAGTAATTAATGAATTGACCAATGCGTTAAACGTAATTGGAAAAGGACGTAATTGTAAAAGATGGAAGGTTCCGAATCCTCGTGGATTAAGCAACCGATCGCCACAAGGACCCAACCCAAACCCACTTTGACTCAAACTGTTTCACCAAGTTTCATTGAAAGATATATACAAAACCAGGGTGTTTGGAACTCATCTCTCAGGCTCATTCTAAACCCTAAATTGTTTGTGTGTTTTCTTTGTCCTTAAAACCGGTCGACACCCATTCATTGGGATCGATCCATCTCTTTCCACATAACAAGTTATTTTGTTTGATAAAACTAGCATTACTTTAATTCGGTTTAAGACGCTACAGACAAGAACGCCAGAATAACACACTATTATTATCTTGGATTGAATTACAAACGGTGAGGGTAATTCATATAATCCTAATTAAATCAAATTAGGTTCTTCAAATTGTTAGTTTGTGGATTTGATTCTTGTTCACTTGAATCGAAAAGTCGACGATATTCTTTTATGTTAATTAATTGTTCATTAATAAATCTTATACGCCCGCTGATTACTTTGATGTTTTGTGATTATTTATTTGATTGTCATGTTATATAATTCCAACAGTGGTGGCATCACGAGTCATTGGTTTTTAATGAGTAATTAATTACATAAGCTATGTAATAAAACAAATAATTGTATGTTGTTTGATATGTTAATCTAGGGTTTATGTTTAATTTTTGTTTGGTCGATTTTTTTGTTAATTTGGGCGTACCCTAAATTTTCTTTTAGGTCGACACATACATAAATTTTGTAGGGTTTTGAAAATTGTTTGCTAACCTTATTAAAACCTAGAATTAATATATTGGCTACGCGATTAATTCATGAATAATTTGTTATGTGTCATGGAATTTTTATATGCGATCTTGTGACTTATTTGGATAATTGTTATGATATCCATGATTATACATGCATGTTAGTCATGGATAAGTTGCTTTGATAATTGTTTTATTGTTGAGACATATTTATTTACGATAAATCTTGAATTGTGGAAGACTAATTGATATATTAATGAATCAATTACGTGCAATTTGGTATAATATTAATTATGGGTTTACGTAATCGATTCGTCGATGATGTGGCTCACCTCAATTGAGAGGTGAAAGTTCTAATTAATATATACATTAATTTAACCTAGATATTGATTATTAATAAGGTTTTATCGAATAAACAGACGCGCTACTGTTTACACGTATAAATTGTTTATTATGTGCATTGTTTTAGTAGTTTATTTTTATTTGTTACTTGTTTGTTATTTATGTTGAGTTTTAAGAAAGGGTAATTTTGAATAGAAAAATAATACGGACTAAACAATGGTGAAATTTGATTTGTTTTGGAAGAGTTAAGTTTTCAATAGTTTAATTGATTGGTGACTTTGGTACAAATGGTCCGAACGGCCACCCGCTAGAATGAACTATAAAGGGGTTAATAAAGAAGCACGACAACACACCGAAAGGATGTCTTAGGTTATGCTATGCGCTTACCGGTCCTCCGCCTCAGAATTCGAATGGAGCTACTTAGTAAGCCATAAGATGTGCAAACTCATCTTAAGGGCGGATTAGTTTTAATTCCATGCACCACTTCAAAGGGTAATTACCCGAACACTAAGTGTTTACACTTATGCAAAAGTACGGTATAATGAATGATAATTAACACTAAATTCCTTGATTGGTGAACCCAATACCTCAATCAAGACTTTGATAATTTGATCTTTATGAATTGGTAATAAAAGTTTTTATTAAATTTATGCTACAAGATGAATGCATGACATCTTTGTACATATTTGATTCGACCACATAAAATCAAAACTAGTACCCTTTTAAATTAAGTTATATGCCATCTAATTAAAAGGAACATTTGAAGTTGCAATTTACGCCATGACAAGACTTGGCTAGATTGTGATGGAGAGGTAAATCTCTATGTAAAGTCGACCTATATGGACATATTTGCGCTCTTAAGTTAGATACTTAAGTTGAGTAGAAGTGAGACCGGACTCAATGGCATAAGATGGGATGAAACATGTTTATATTTGCAATAGCATTGGAAAATATAAATCCCATAATGATCTAGGAGTTGGAAATTGTTTGCCAATTAATGTTCGATGATTAACTTATTATGTGCTTTCGCATTAGCGTATCAACTGATGTAATGAATCTATGATAATTGGATCCTAGTTTTCAAGAAAATTATATGGTTATATGTTTATATTACCTTGGGTATATTTATTTCTTGAAAAGTTGTATTATCGAAAATACTAATACTTGAACTTTTTCCCGTAGAAATGGCTCAAAACAACGATAACACTAACATCGCTCTAAATTTCGCTCAAAAACTTTTTGATCGAGAAAAGTTGATCGCTCTAAGAATTTCAATGATTGGCACCACTTTGAGAATTGTCTCAGAGTTGCCGACAAAGTTGAAATATCTTTATGAACCTTGCTCACCGAACCAACCGGTCCTACAACCACTCGTCGAAAAGGATGAGTGGAAACCGGAGTATAAGCGTCATAATGATGTGGCTTGTATTATGTTGGGAACGATGGAATCGCTTCAAAAGCAGTTCAACATTATTTCCCATATAATATGCTCAATGAACTTCGAACTATGTTTGAGAAACCAAACCGCCGAGATTTATGACTGACCGACGATTACACAAAATTGGAGGGGGAGAGGGTAAACTCGTAAGTGCTCATGTATGGAAATGAAAGGATACATGGATCAACCAAAGGCACTTGGAAAACTTATGATGATGACATGGTCGCGAATCGATTAATAGATCCCTTAACAAGGATTTTAATGGTTTTGTCGAAACTTCAATATGCATCGCTGGGAAAGACAAGATCGACCTACACGCATTCTCGATTGACTATGAAAGGGTTACCTCAAAGGTTCCTACCTCCCGTGCACGTGGAAGGATTAATAAGCCAAAACCGCAGCTACGAACAACAAGAAGGGAAGGGTAAGGGAAAGGTTGACAAAGGCAAACAAAGTTATGGCCTATCAACCTCAACCCAAGAAGAACCCTACTCCTAGGAAGGATAATCCTAAAGGATCAAGCATGCCACCATTGCAAGACAGTTGGGCATTGGAAGAGAAATTGTGCTTTCTATCTTGATGAATCATGGCAAATAAGATGAAGTACGACGGTCCTCGCCACGGCTCTTCGTGTAATTTATTTGTCATTGAATTATTTACCTAAATCATAAAAATTCGGTATATGATAATCGGTTGTGGTATTCACGCTTGTAATACACTACTGTGGGTTTAGAGTGGAGAGAAGTCACTATGGGGGAGCAATATCCGTGACGCTGGAAATGGCGCATACGCACCGTGAAGCCATAGGAACGTTTAGTTTAGTATTGCCTTCAGCTTAGTATCGTTATTGAACAATTGTCATTACGTGATGTGGGCCCAAGTGTTGATGAGGAAAGGTGCTATGATGTTTGGAGGCCCAAGATCGTGCGACAAAAGGGCCTCACTAAAATGGGCATAACTTGGGCTACGGGTTCGCTTTAAAGCGAATGACCACCAAATCAAGCTTGGAACGAGGAGCACGCGGTTTTTTTTTGACTTCTTCGAGCCCCAAACACTCTATTTTATGAGTTATTTGCATTTTAGTGTTTTTTCGGTTGTTTTGGACTTTGTTTATGTAATAACTTTCACCGCTTGTCTTCTAGCCCGCTTCGCTTTGTAGTCCTATTTAATAGTTCCTTTGTAATGTGGGATAATCGCTTTATGAAATACCAAAAGTCTATTTTGGCTTTTTTAAGAATTTCTATAATCGGCATTGGTGAATCAACGATTATTGGTAGGATCGTTCTCGGTATTCGTGTGAATCAACAGTCCGATTTTTGTTATCTCTTTATTTAGCCTACATCATTACGCACCTTCTATAATTAGAGGTGTTGTTTTTTTCGCTTTGTTGGATGATGGTTTTACTCATACTATTTCACGAATGGAATTGATGTTCCTTTAAATGGTGTATTTTATTTTAAAGCACCATCGTGAATGGTGTGTTTGAAATTGATGTGATTGAAATGAATCTAAAAATAATAATAATTCGATGTTTAGCATTAACAAGAAGATAAAGTTAGAATTGAATTCTTCTTATCTTTGGCATTGTAGACTTGTTTATATAGGCAAGGCTCGCAAAATATCAATGATGAATCATTTGATAAATGCGAGTCATGCATATCCGGAAGATGACGAAGAAACCTTTTCATAGCAATATGGAGAGGGCTTTGATCTACTTGGTCTTATTCATACCGATGTGTGTGGACCACTTAGACATGTGTCAAAGAAAGGTGCTAGCTACTTCTTAACCTTTATCGATGATTTCACCATTATGGTTATGTTTATTTACTTAAGCATAAACATGAGGTGTTTGAAACATTAAAGGTTTTCAAAGTCAAGTAGAACCGCAATTAGAAAGAAGATTAAAGCTCTTCGATCCGATAGAGGAGGCGAGTATCTAAGCCAAGAGTTTAAAGATTACTTAGTGAGAATGGAATTGTCCAGAATCTCGGTTCCCATATACTCCACAACAAAATGGTGTATCTCGAGAGAAGAAATCGTATATTGTTGGACATGATACGATCTATGTTTAATCTTACTACTCTACCTTTATCCTTTTGGGATTATGCTTTAGAATCATTGTCAGATTCCAAATATGGTTCCCACAAAGAAGGTTGATAAGACACCATATGAAATATGGCATGGTAAAGCTCCTAACCCGTCTTATTTAAAGGTCCTGGGTTGCGAGGCTTATGTTAGACGCGACTCAAGCAGATAAACTCCAACAAAGATCTCAGAAGTGTATCTTTGTAGGATACCCAAGGAAACTATGGGTTACTACTTTACTATCCAACCGAAAATAACGTAATTGTTACTAGGTATGGAGATTTTCTTGAAAGAGATCTCAGATCTCAAGAATTCATGAGAGAGTTTATGATCCGGAAGATGATCAAGAAGATGCATTACCTTCGAAAACACTAACGATTCCTAGAGCCTCGATAGTCTGGTCCTCCACCGGTTGAAGTGATTCCCGTCAGAGATCCGTAAGGTCTACACGCACTTAAACGCCTATGTCTTAACGTAGAGGTCGAGGAAACTATGTTAGAGATCTTGGAGAGCCTACTAGTTATAAAGTCGCCATGGCAAGTCCCGATAAGGAAAATGGCAGTTGCAATGAATGGGAAATGCAATCCATGAGAGAAAATGAAGTCCGGTAGAAGTCGATTTACTCCAAACGCCACGGTGGTTGGAAGTAAGTGGCTTTATAAAATTAAGACCGACATGGATGGCAATATACACGCCTATAAAGCTCGCCTAGTTGCGCAAGGTTTTACTCAAACTTATGGCATAGATTACGAGGAGACATTTTCTCCTGTAGCGGACATTAGAGTTATTAGAATTCTCATAGCTATAGCAAGATACTATGACTATGAGATATGGCAAATGGATGTCAAAACCGCTTCTTAAATGGTCGCTAGATGAAGACATCTATATGAAGCAACCCGAGGGGTTCGTGAATCCACAATTTCCAAACCGTATGCAAACTTCAAAGGTCCATTTATGGATTGAAGCAAGCATCAAGGCAATGGAATAAGAGATTTGATGAAGAAATCAAAAGGTATGGATTTATTTAAAATCTTGATGAGCCATGTGATATCACAAAGTTAGTGGGAGTGATGTAATTTTCCTAATTCTTTATGTCGATGACATATTAATTATGGGAAAAGACATTCCAAGTTTGCAAAGTGTTAAGGCATATCTTGGGAAGTGTTTTTCCATGAAGGATTTAGAGAAGTTTATACATTCCGGGAATCAAGATCTACCGAGATAGGTCAAAGCGGTTAATTGGTTTAAGTCAAAGCGCTTACATTGATAAAATATTGAAGAGATTCAATATGCAAAATTCCAAGAAAGGATATTTGCCGATGGAAGTAAAGCATGGCTTATGTAACGAGATGTGTGCTTCAACACTGCCGAGGTGGCACGATGCGTAAAGTTCCTTACGCTTACTGTAGGATCTATTATGTATTTGTGAGATGCACAAGGCCGATGTGGCATTCGCCGTAACATGACCAGCCGATATCAATGTAATCCGGGTGAACTTCATCGGATTGTCATACATATTCTAAAGTATCTTAGAAATACTAAAGATATGTTTTTAGTGTACGGTGGAAATCCGCATACACGAGCTTGGTGTTACAGTTCTTGTGATGTGTCTGGCAATGTGATAAAGATGATACGAAGTCTCGGACGGTTATATCTTTGTCATCAACGGAGGAGCGATTGACTGGAAGAGCAAGAAGCAAGTACGATTTCGATGTTCATGATGTGTTTAATACATAGTTGCTTGGAAGTCGCAATGGAGGTCGTTTGGATTAGGAAATTCATTTTCGGCTTGGTGTTATGCCTTCAATTGAATCGCTTATTGATATGTATTGTGACAATTCGCCGCAATCATATTTGACAATGAACCCGAGTCATGAAGGGCACCGACATTTTCTACTAAGTATCACTATGTTCGGGAACAAGTCCGTGAAGGTGAAATATATCTACCGAAAGTTCACATGATGATAACTTAGTCGATCCTTTCACTAAGGCTTTAGCTAAAGACAAGCTTGTTGGACTTGCCAATGGAATTGGACTTCGCTTAGCTAATAGTTTCATGCATAACCGTGATTAGTATTTGGATAAAGGATATTGTAAAACATTTATTATTTTGATGAAATAAAGTTTGGATTATGTTTATTTTCATTTATAATATTGTTGTCCTATATTTGCATGTTTAATCCGTGAGTAACTAAGTTATTCTAAATGTCCATTGTCGATTAATGATATGGGAGTATCATTAAATTAAGACAAACCGAGAGATGTGGTAGAATATACTTGAAAGTATATTGATGAGAATGCATACCAATTTCGGATGATATTCAATGAATTGAATATACGACTTATCCTAACTACATAATTTACTTTGTGGATATTGTTATAAGTAAATTATGAATAGTTATCCCGAGACTTGAGATACCGGATAAGTGTCATGAATGTAGTGCATTTGAAGCAACTTAACGCTATAATGAATCGGTAGTTATAAGTGGTTGTTTTCGTAAATGTTACGAAGTTTATGGGTTATTCTTGTAGTCAAAAATAGAATTTGTTCCTTCAAATTTATTTGAGTTTAATATTCTTGGCCCCTCGTAGGGTTGACAAGATGTTATGCGGCCGCACCCAAATCTCCCTAAATATGTTTAGATGATTCGGTAATCTTGGTCAATCACTTACAACGAGAAACATAATAGTTTTATAAAGAATGACTTAATTCCATATCTTTATTTAACGTGGTATTAGAAACAAAAGGATAATAACAATGAGAAATCATTAAAAGGTTTTCCAGAGCCTTACTCGATTCGTACTAGAGGCATCAAGTGTTGCTAGACGCCAACCGATGTGATCACTCTATTAAGATATATCCAGTGAGTCGTTAGTTTTATGGATATAAATTAGTAGACGTGAGTTAGGATCGAACTCGAGACTACGGATTGCACACTTTACGTATGAGAATTTAAAGTTAAATAATTAAATATAAATGTTGTATTTATTTATTTATTAAATGAAATAACTAACTAACGTTAAGTAATTAATGTAATGGACTAACGGCATTAAATGTAATTGAAAAGGACAAAATTGTAAAAGATGGAAGGTTCCGAATCCTTGTGGGATTAAGCAACCGATCGGCCACAAGGACCCAAGCCAAACCCACTTTGACTCAAACTTGTTCACCAAGTTTGCTTGAGTATATATACAAAACCTAGGGTGTTTGTAAATTCATCTCTTGTGCTCATTGCTAAACCCTAAATTGTTTGTGTGTGTTTTCTTTGTCCTCAAAACCGGTCGACACCCATTCATTGGGATCGATCCATCTCTTTTCCACATAACAAGTTATTTTGTTTGATAAAACTAGCATTACTTTAATTCGGTTTAGTACGTGTGTACAAGAACGTGGTAATAACACACTATTGTTATTATCTTGGATTGAATTACAAAACGGTAAGGGGTAATTCATATAATCCTAATTAAATCAAATCAGGGTTCTTCAAATTGCTAGTTTGTGGATTTGATTCTTGTTCAGCTAGAATCAAGAAAAGGTACGCATATTCTTTTATGTTAATTAATTGTTCGTTAATAAATCCTATACGCTTCCGCTTGATTACTTTGATGTTTTGTGATTATTTATTTGATTGTCATGTTATATAATTCCAACAAGAACACCATTCCTTGTCCATCGGGTAGCGTAATTCGGGTAACAATTAGGCTTTGAAGCCGATCGGTGTTTGGCCAAATTTTTGAATATTCGAACGTTAGGTAAGTTTCCAACGGCTAGTATGAATAAAAAAATTACCCCCACCTTTAAAAACCCCACATTCACATTTTAAAATCACAACCCATTTTTCACAAAATCATCTCAACCCATCTTTCAATTTCTCATAAAATCCCAACCTTTTATCATCAAAATGTCTTCCGATTCTTCCGAATTGAATCGTTATTCCGTCTTCGTCCGACGATCTATCCACGGGTAGCTCGATGCAACTTATGCTTCAAGCTCGTTTCTTGAAGACACGATAAGCTCTAGCTTTCAAAGCCGTAGTAGCATAGATGGTCATCGGAAATAGGTCTTCAAACCTAGAGAATGATTGGTCTATTGAAGCACCAAAGTACAACGAAGTTTACTTTCAAAAAAATTCGAATGGAGAAAGCATGTTTTGAAAATAGTGGGCGACATTGAAGCGAGATACCCATATTTTCAAGAAGGCTATGACGCACGAAACAAAAAAAAATTTCACGCGAAACAAAAATCACATCGGCCGTTAGGGCAACTCGAACCGACAATCCCCGATGAGTATGATGAATATTTATGCATGTCTCGCAAGAACGCCACGTGAAAGTCTTGATTATTTTGTGAGGCCATCATTGAGTTGTACGGTCGAGAGTACATACATAGGCCGACAAAGACACGACAAAGGTGGTAGCGGAGTTACTAGACGAAGTTCTCCATGACCGTCTTCGATATGATCTCACGGAGCACGAAGACGTCAATACTTGCCGCATCTCGATGATTAGTGGTTTTTTTTTTTAATCTAGTTTTTAAGTATTATGTTATGTTTCTTTTTAAGTATTATGTAATGTTTCTTTTTTAAGTATTATGTAATGTTTTATTTTTAATGAAATGGTATGCTTTTATTTTAATATTGTATGTAATTTTATGTATTAAAATATATTAAAAAAAAAAAAAAATGGAAATTGGTACTAGCTAGGTACCACCCTCCACTTAGGGTAGTGTTAGGGTAGAATGGGTAGTTTTGAGTTGGGCGATTTTTATTGGATATAGGTAATGTGGCAATTCAAGACTTTGCAGCATCACTCCCTCCCCCCTAAGTGACAAAGAAAACTAGAGAAGTGCCAGTTTTATTTTTTATAAGTTCGGAAATGGAGAATAAAGGCAGCTGCAAGGTTTGTGTCACAGGAGGTGCTGGTTACATTGGTTCATTCCTGGTTCAGTTACTTCTACAAAATGGTTACACTGTCCATGCTACTCTCAGAAACCTAGGTATACTTCGTTTTCTTCATGCATTTATCTGTTTGTATAATTCAATTTCAAAGAGGAGACTGTACCTCTACCCTTCTATCAGTATGCAGGGTATGGCCCTAGTATATGTGTGGAGTTAAGAGTTGTAAGATATCCGTACCTAGTGTTGTGATAAATCATACCCCTGAAAGAATAGTAAAAACGTTTCGCTAATTCTCTATATTATCAGTCTATTTCACCATTTGTCTGTGTTTTTTGCTTGCAGGTGATGAATCCAAGGTGGGACTTTTGAAAAGTTTTCCATTTGCAGAAGAAAGGCTTCATTTGTTTAAAGCAAATATTTACAAACCAGAAGAGTTTGAAGAAGCAATACAAGGATGTATCTATGTTTTCCATGTTGCAACCCCCCTTTTTCACACTACTGGCTATAAGGTGTTACGTTCTTGCAAATTACAACCACTTAATCAAGATTCTAATCATAACCGCAAATAATAAATTCCAGTCTCTGATCTTATGAGTTGATAATATTTTTGTGCATATTTATAGTACAAAACACCATTGATGCTACAATTAATGCGCTTAAGGAGATTATGGATGCTTATGACGCTGGGACAGTGAAGCGGCTCATCTACACTGCGCCCATTACAGCAGCTTCACCATTAAAAGAGGACGGTAGTGGTTATAAAACCATCATAGACGAAAGTTGTTGGACACCTCTTCATCTCGATGTTCCTTACACAGATAATTTCGTAAAGGTTTGTATCAGAAATTTAAATGTTTTTGCGATATATCTGTGGTTCTTACATGATCGTGTCTCTAAATACTTACAATATTGTACAAGTAATGTTTGATGCAACTTTGTTGTGGCCTTGTGGGGTTTACTTTAGGACTACACAGAGGCCAAAACAAAATCAGAGCAAGAAGCTTTAAAAATTGGAGAAGATAAAGCAAATGAACTAGAGGTTGTGACGTTATGTTGTGGGTTGGTGGGTGCTGGTATCGTTAGATCAGGCAGTCAAACGGTTTTCATATCACAAATTTCCAATGACATGATGCGATACCAACAACTAAGGTACTTGGAAGAATTGCTTGGAAAAGTCCCAATTGTACACATTGATGACGTTTGTCGAGCGCACATCTTTTGTGCAGAGACGCCATCAGTTAATGGGAGATTCTTATGCGCTAGCTTGTTTGTATCAAGTGCACAAATGGCAAAGCACTATCAGAAAAGCTTTCCACAACTGAAACAAGAGTAAGATTATTTTGATTAACAACTTCACAATAATATGACAGAGAACTCGAGTACATAATAAATTTGTTATAATAGGTACTTGGAAGTGGGACGGAAATCAAATGGGGATCAAGAAAGCTTGAAGATAAAGGTTTTGCTTACAAGTATAGTACCAAAATGATATTAGATGAATGTCTTGAATGCGCAAAGAGATCGGGAATTGTCTAGCAATAACTACGGCTAAATTGTATTTGTGATACGACCCTGTTAGGGTTGTCAGACGATAAGCACTACTTCAAGCGCTGCTACCCCCAAGTTAATATAGAAAGAAGAATTAGAGATTTTTATCTTAAACTTTGATTGATTCATTCATAACATTATGACACCTTAAATACTAATTTATGAGATAACCTCACAAACATAAAACTTATCCTAACACGACTCAAAATATATCATAAACAATGACCCAACACGATCCTAATAAAACATAATAAATAAACCACGATAGTTATCCAACACGCCACGCCGGGATAGCCGTCCTCATCAACCACGGGCGATCACCCCACTCCTTCAAAATCACTGCCTCAAGGTGTTGTCTAAAATAAATCTTAATTCCAGGATCCCATGTTCTTATTTGAATTTTAGCCTCCATTCCCATGGCAACATCCATGTTTTCAAAAGGTACCAATATTAGCAATGTTTTTGATGTGTTGGTCTGTACCCACTTTAGAATAACAACCAAACTCTCACCAATATTAAAAACACCATCAATCGTGCTTCTAACCTCATCAACACCAATATATTCATCAACATCTAACGACCTTTTAATCTCAGGTGAAGCGAATTCACTTTGTAATGATGGAATGGTATTTGATTTCTTTTCAATTATATGCTCTTCTCTTTTCTTCAATTGCCTCAAACGAGCATCGACTATATGGACTAAGGAAAAGGCTTCTCCTAAAGTTGTAGGCCTTGCCTCAACAGCTCTATTTGTAACGACAGCTTAAGTCCGAGATATAAAACGATGTAAGTAAAGATTCGAGATCCATGTTACTCGATTTGCAAGTTCCACAAACTCACTCATATTCACCACCGCATCTATTTGCAAGAGCTTGAGAGTGCGATTTCGCTTCTTGATCGTCACCGATTCCATGAATAATACTCAAGCAATTAATAACTCAAAAAAAAACTTTTTCTCGATGAATAGTACCCGCGATGAACAGTACCCTCTGAATAGTGCCGAAGAACAGTGATTTTTTTTTTTTTGAATTGGAACCCTAATCGTAAGCCCTCTCAACGAGAGCTCTCAATGAGAGCACCAATTGATACGACCCGGTTAGGGGTTGTATCGGGATAAGACACCACTTTTAGCGTGTACGAGCTCCTTAAGAAAATAGAGAGAAGAACTAGATATTTGTTTAAACTTTGATTGATTCATTCATAACATTATGACACCTTAAATACTAATTTATGAGATAACTCTCACAAACATAAAACTTATCCTAACATGACTCAAGATATATCCTAAACAATGACTCCAACACTTATCCTAATAAAACATAATAAATAAACTACGATAGTTATCCAACACGCCATGCCGGGATAGCTGTCCCTCATCAACCACGGGCGTATCAACGAGAGCTCTCAACGAGAGCACCAATTGATACGACCCTGTTAGGGGTTGTATCGGGATAAGGCACCACTTCAAGCGTGTGCTAGCTCCTTAAGAATATAGAGAGAAGAACTAGAAATTTGTTTATCTTAAACTTTGATTGATTCATTCATAACATTATGACACCTTAAATACTTATTTATAAGATAACTCTCACAAACATAAAACTTATCCTAACATGACTCAAGATATATCATAAATAATGACTCCAACACGTATCCTAATAAAACATAATAAATAAACTACGATAGTTATCCAACACGCCATGCCGGGATAGCAGTCCCTCATCAACCACGGCGATCAATTTGCCTATATATTATATGGTAAGAACAATTTCGCATTAGAAATTAAGGTAAGAACAGATTTGATATGATACTAATGATTTCTTTGAGAAACAAAGACTTTCATTGAAAAAAGTTGCCTGATGGCAAATCTTAGCTTTGACTTTGGAAAATGAACCTTAAAAAGAGACTTTCTATCGAGTATATGTAAATCACAAATGAATAGCTAGCGACAAGATTAGGACTCCGGAATGTAGAACGTAAAAACAAAATCAGACACTCAATATGGTTCAGACTACGAAAGCGATCATATGGCCGACAAGTCACTTTATTATCTCCAACTAATTCAAGTAGAGGTTAGGTGCATCCCAGCTTAGGTTCCCCAAATTTTAGTTTCATTTTTAGTTAGTGATGGCTCTCATGCATCCTCGATTCCCGCCTTAGTCGCAGTGCGATGAGATGCGACCACATGTCGCAGAAATATGTTGCAACAATTTTTCCGTGATGACTATTACGAATCTTAAAATTCATGCTTCCATTAATAGTTACTAGCAGGGTACTCATGGCGTTGCGTGCATGCTGGTACTCAAATAAAATATTCGATGAGTATTTTAGTTTATTATGTTTTTTAACAATAAATTTACAGATATAAAAATTTCAGATAGCCCGTGCCTGCTCGGGCTCGAACCCGCTGGCGATGTCCGCCGGGCTCGAGCCCGCTTGGTCCGCGCCTGCTCAGCTAAGCCCATTTGGCCTGCTGTCTGCTCTGGCTTAAATATTTGTATAATGTGCTTTATTATTTGTAGTAGTGAAATTTAATGCAGAATTGTGTTTAATTTGGTTGTACAATATACTTGACAATTTGTATTTCTTATGTAAGAGGGTGTTTTAATAATCGTATTAATTGTATTTATTGACCAGTTAAATAATTGACTACATTAAATAGCATTAATGTGGTGTTTTGTTGTACACTATGCTTCTTGTCTTGTACGCCCCGAAAATTATGTGCATTAAAGTGTTGTACACTATGTTTCTTTTCTTTAAGTAGTAGTCATTATAGTCATTAATAACATCGACCACTTTAATAGCATTAATTTTGTAAGTCTAAAATTACGCCATGCTTATTTTGTTGTACACTATGCTTATTTTGTTGTAAATCCTGAAATTGGTTGCAACTATTGTACATTGTGCTTAAATAGTTGTAATTTTGGTGAAGCGGTGTTTTTAATAGCATTAATGTTGTTTAATAGAATTTTGGTCTTAAAATGATACCACGCTTTATTTTGTTGTACAATATGTTTACTTTGTTGTAATTCTGAAAATTGGGTGCATTAAATTGTTGTAAAACATGCTTAATTTCTTGTACGTTTTAAAATTAAGAGTGAGGTGCCTTCGTGCATTATAAGTAGTATAGATATAGATAGCTCATGACTAAACATTGCAATTACCACTAACGTATGGACATAATCTTGACATTGCTCCTACCACTTATGTAATAATCTAAAGCCCAAGTGGCTAAACACGATATTAGTTAGTTAATAACCGCTTAGCGGTTATGGTAGTTAAGTTAGTTATTTTCGGTTATGGTTTTACCGAATAGTCATGATGGTTCACTGGAATCATTATAAAACGCATACATGTAACAAATTCAAAGGTTAGACGATATATACAATCTTATTCAGTAAACATTGCAACTTGTATCGACTAATACTAGGGACAACAATTGGCATCAAAGCATATGTTAATTCGTACGCTCGTTTGATCCCAAAATAGTGAACGAGAAGAAGAAGGGAACACTCTGGGAACAAGAGCAAAAAACTCTCGGTGGAAACGTGTTGTTTAAAACAAAACAACATCTGAAAATTTTGGAAACGTTGGGAAGATAGTACACGATCTGAACCAACGTAAGTTGCAAACATAGAACAACACCAAACTAATTGGTGGAAGGAACTTTGTTGGGGGCTGCATATGCGACAACAAAGGAAAGAAAGGAAAAAACAACGTTGAAGAAACTTTGTGGGGACTGCTCTTGAACGCGACACAAAGGAGGAAAATTTACAACGCTTCACTTGATAAGAGGCGTGATACCGAAGGAAAAAGGCTAGCGAAACTTCTGTGGGGACTGCTGTTAAAACGCGACATATAAGGAAAAGGGTAAACACACAACGCTTTGTGATAAAAGCAAGTGGAAGAACTTTTGTTGGGTTGATTCGCTCCCAAACGGTCAGGTCTATTACACAAGTCAACCACTTGTGAATGGTCAACCGTAATAAAAGTCGACAAATTTTGAGAACGCAATGCAATTAAGTCCGTGAGATTTTAGTGTTTCCCTGTCGTTAAGTCCCAACGAGTCAGGCGATCAAGCTAAACGCAGCGTGATCGAGTTGATATTGAGCAGAAAAGGGTATGATAATACTAGATGACAAAGGAAAAATTTGAGAAAGAAAATTAAAAAGCTAAATTATATTAAATAAACGCTATCACTATTTTTAAATTTTGATTTTCTTGATTTTCTTTATAAATTTGAATTAAAACTAAATTTAAACTTTAAAACTAAATTAAAATACTAAAATTATGAAATTAAAGAGGAAAATTGTGAAACTATTTTTCAAAAATCTAAAATAACTAAATAGAATTTTCAAAACTAATTTTGTATTTTTCTCGATTTATATTCTAATTTCTATGATTTAAAAACTATTTAAAACTAATTAAATTGCTAAAATTACTATTTAAACTAGGAAAATTATGGAAAAATATTTTTTGGCTTTTATATTTATCTTAATCTATGAAAATTGAAAACTTATTTTTTGAAGATTTTCTGATTTATTTGTATTAAAAGCTATTTAAAAAGTCCTAAAAACTGTTTTAAAATAGGAAAAATACTAAACAATAATGGAAAAATCTGAAAAATTCAGGAAAAGTCTAAAATAATATTCTAAATCTAAGAAAATATAAAACTAGGGCTTATGTGTAAGAGAATGAAACCAAGTGCAAACTGCTTGAGAATAAGCACTTAAAATAAGCTAATAAGCACTAGAAAGCACAAATGAACACAAGCTAAACTAGGCTATAACTACTCTAAAACCACTCATTGCAACTACTCCTAACCTCAAATAAGCAAATCACTAAGGATTTGAGCTAATTACCACTTAAGCTAAACAATTTTATCCGCTCACTTTAAGCTAAAGTACCAAATTATTCAATAAGCCAATGTGAAACCAAACCGGAGACCTAAAGACCACCAAACTTAACTATCTCAAGACCAAGTTTCGCACCTTAGTGATTAAAAACAAGACCGCACAAGGTCTCGAGTTGCTCGACACAACTCAACAGACACCGAGCGCAAGACAGGCGTATGGTACCTAGTCGAGGAGTCGATTTGAAGCTTAAAGAGATTTGGAAAATTTTCACAAAATTCAGTTTTAGAAACTAGACCAGCTCAACTTGTTAAATCCAAAATACCAAAAGCTTTTGACAAAAGATGAACAAATGATACATCCACAAAGTTTTGGAAAAACTGACTTTTCTAATTTTTGACTAATTTTAAAGACAGAGATGAAAGTTGACTTTTATGAGATTCAAATGCAATTCAAGGACTGATTAAGATGATTTGAGATGTAAAAAGCACAAATTAAACTAAACCTATTGAATCTAAAGAAGTCTTAAGCTATTTTACTTCTTAAATCCTAACAATTTTTAAGCTACATTAATTTTAAGATTATTTTGACTTTTTATTGAAAACAAGCACAAACTTAGAACTAATATGGCTGAATTGAGACTAACTAAGACTAAAGCAATAAATATTAACCACTAACAAGCACTAAGCATACATTATCCTGGGAGCATGTTAAGGCGATTTGGATCCTAGACTAAACATGCATATGTAAACCGAAAAAGGCATCAAGAAAGATTAATAATGACGATGTTAGTTCCACAAACCTAATTTATGCTAGATAAAACTTGGGGAAAAGATCAAAGGCACAAGAATCGCAAGAACACCATGAACTGTGGTAGTGCCAAACACACCCTTAAGTTAACTGTTTTGCAATCTACTACTAGAATTCCTTACAACTAATCCATAATCACTACCAAATCAAATCTAAAATCAATATAACCACTAACCGATGCAAGATGATATTATGCAGATATGATGAAAATGTAACAAGAATGAACTTACATTAGTCCTTAGCCACTATGGCTTGTAAACATACAAAAGAACCACCGATTAAAACCAATTCTCAACCCCAAATCATACTAAATCAACCCAAATCCATAGCTATCTCAAAGAATACGATTAATTCAACCATGATTCTCGAACCTTGACTTTGTTGACCAAATGCTAAATTTGTTGAACCTTAGTAATAAGCTTACTAAAAGCTATCAATAGCTTAAGTAAGCCTATTTGAGTTAGAGATAAGCCAATTGAAGCTTGAATTTAAGGACATGTAAACCTAATTAATAAAAGAAAATTTAAAAACATGAAGCTTGAATCAAACTTTTAATTGATAATCGAATTGAGTTACAAGTGACTAAAAGCTTAAATTCAATACATAGGAACCAAGATTACAATTTAAGAAATTAATTAAGACATTAAAAGTAAAACGATATACATGAAAAATGAAAACTAAAACCACCGCTTCTTCTCCTTTTCTTCCTTCTATTTATCGCAAAAGTGCTCCCACGCTGTCTTCCGATCATTTCCCACCTCTTTTCTCGGACCATTGATTATTGAGTTGATATTAGCGTGGATCTGCTTTTGGCGCCAAAAGGGTATAGCAACCTGGGGGTTTGAGGTAAGGAAGGAGAAACATTAATTGTTTCTTGTTTTGTTAAGTGAAAGTGAGTGATAAGGGTGGAGGTATATGAGTGGAAGCATGGTGATGGGGTGAGAGTTGCGATAGCTGGTGAAGGTGAAGTGTTTTGAGGAAAAGGATGCGGGATTGACTTTTATTTCAAAACAAATGCTCGTGGACCGATTTTGTCAAGATTTGAAAGTCGAGGGATCGAAATCGCCAATTATGCAAACTTAGCTCGATTTTCATCCGATTTTAAACATTTGCATCTCAAACATATAAAATACAATTTTGGGATATTTTCAAGATTTTGATGCATTTGAAAGTTTTTAAATATTTTGCAGCTCAGATTGACCAAAATGATGAGATTTACACACTCATCAATTCCCTTATTACTAAACTATTGCTAGTCCCTAGCAATCTTTTATAAAACTTAATGGATTTAAGTCTCTTTACCAAAAGCCATTACTCGAGTAGCCAATTGTTTCGCTCAAGTAAGAACCTTGGTACAATGATAACCAAATGATTTTGAGCAAATCACCAATTTTCAACGGTTTTGATTTGTCTTTACCGAAACCGTTTGCTCGGACTTGCCAACTCTTAGATAAAATATCTTTGGTGAGTCGACACCAATTATGGTTTTCCAACCGCTTTACCACAAGCCATAAACTTGCGGGCTAGCCAACTCTTCACTAATTAAAGATATGGCGAATAACACCATACAATTTTGGGCAATTGCAAGCCGTCAACGGATTTGAGATATCTTTACCAAGAGCCGCTTGCTCTCGGATTAGCCAATCCTTTTGTTTATTAGACATGGCGGATCGATAATCAGAAGTCGAGTAAGTGCAAAACACTTACTCCAAAAAATTTTGGCCAAAACGGGGAATAAGGTGGTATAATTACATGATAAAATTCGAGAATTTCCCCACACTAGAAATGAATATTGCCCTCAATATTCAAAGTACCCGGTTATGCCGAAACCGAGAACGAAAAGGGAAATACTACGACCATTTTTTTTTTTTTTTTTTTTTTTTTTTTTGATAAACTTATATATAACAATGGGAGGAACCCCCACACTAGGTGGTACACACGGGTGAAAACCCATGTTTAACTAATGCTTTTTGATTACCGAGTCGCTAGCTTGACTCGACCCCGCATTAATTTGTTCTCGGGAAGCAACGTGAAAACCAATCTCGGTCGGACTTTCGCTCACAGTGTTAATAAACATATGAACATCGAAAGTTCCACACCGACTAGATACAACCGCATGTATTGTTAATAGTAGAAACTATAAAGGATGATATCGGGTCAAAGATGGTGTCCTCATTCCCGAAAGAGAAAAGGAAAGAGCAACCACACCATCTCGTGAAGAATGGAATAAAGATGCATGAGAATGCAAGTCCATTCCTCATCAAGAAAAGCAAATCACCATTTTGACATTTTAAGCTTAGTCTTGAAGTTTGTATGGTGATTGTCAATGAATTTCGGTAGGGAGGGTTGAAACGGTTCTTCAATCAATGATTTTCCGTAAAAGGATGTCCCTCCTGATCAAAGTAAGTATTATCAATTCTCGTTGAATCGACTCATCACTAAGAAAAGCATCGACTTCCTTCCAAAGTTGTCATCTTCCTCATCCGATGAGAGAAGGAATGGAAGAGTCGGAAATGGGACAAGAAATGAGTGAATGATCATTATATAGGAGATTTTCAATTTCTCCAAGATCGGCTTCGACATCAAAGAGATCATCGTCACTTTCGATGAAAGTGGATCGATGTGAGCGAGTTCATCGGTGAACTCCTCAAGAGGATCGATCGCGGGAGTGATGCCTCGACATACCGATATCTCCATAAGCACAATCGCCGCTAAAATCTGAGAAAGTATCAAATGATCTAGAATACTCAAGAGGGAAGGAGAATCACACATATGATTAGAAATTCGCGACTCTCTCGGATGGGATAAGGTTCTCAACACTAGACTTTATGAATTCGTCCGATTCTTTTCGTGAACAAGGTCAAGATGCTTGTCCCCATGTTCGTGAGAATGAGGGAGTTTCGTGTGATAGCGCTTATTTGAGATGGAATCTCAACCGGGATATCAACCGATGAACTTGATGAATCTTTATAGAATTAAAGGATATCAAGTGTATCGTCATCATCACCGCCATCGTGAATAAAATGTAATCGAGAGCTATATCCGGTCGCTTTTCTTTTGCAATTGATTCCATAATAGATTTTTCATATGCATCTTGAGAATTTATTCTAGCAACCGCTTCTTCACCAAAGAATTCTTCCATGGATTTTTATGAGTGTTTTTGGGCAAAGTCTTTAACTAAACCCTTAAGATCATCAATGATTTCCATTATATTTTGCATTTTGGAAGAAGTGCTTGATTCATTTGGCACCGTGGAAGTAGGTCATGATGCGATGTGTCAAAATTGTCATAAGGAAATGTATTCCCCGCTTGACAATCCGAGCCGACGCAGGACCTCCACAGAATCACAACAAAGAAACTGATGCGGCCGCGAGTCAGATGGCCGGAGTCATAATTGTTATCGTGAACCCGCCATAGACAAGCGTGTTTCCGATTGACAATCGAATCAGAGCGTGAACCACCATAGCATTTCACAACAAAGATAATCTGCTGAGTCCGACCGTGAATCATATGAATATTATTATAACTATGTTCGAGCATCACGAAAACTGCTCATGACAAACGTGTTTCCGGCTGACACTCAAATCCTTGGTGAGGACCTCCACAAAACTCACACAGATATGTCAAGATCTCATGATGTGGTGGTCGGTAGAATGAATCGATGTGTCATGGTAAGGATAGGAGCTGGTTATGCATGCACCCGCTTCCGACTCCACCATGCTACAACCGGGCAATTGCCACCATTATAAGGACCACCACACCATTGACAACCAAGAAAGTAGGATGAGACATGAAAGAATCAAATGTTTTCGAGGGTAGGGATGAAGAATCAAAGATGTGAGAGGGTAAAGATGGATATTTTTGATTTTTGATAAACATTTTGTAAAAATAAGAATGAAAATCTTTTGGGTTTTGATTTTTAAGATGTTTTGATTTTGGATTTTATAAGAAAATATAAATATATATAGATGGTATGAACAAGGAGTAAATATTCAAATCACTAATCGCTAAACGTAAGACCTGTTAGCACATACCCTCAAGCAAGGCCTAAAATTTGATCGGCCCCAAACGGTCAGTTTATTACACAAGTCAACCACTGTGGAATGGTCAACCGTAATAAAAGCCGCATACCTTGAGAACGCAATGCAATTAAGTCCAGAGAGTTTAATGTTTCCCGTGTCGTTAAGTCCCAACGAGTCACGATCAGTTTAAACGCGCAGAAATGATCGAAAGTTGATATCGAACAAGAAAAAGGGTATGATAATACTAGATGACAAAGGAAAATTTGAGAAAGAAAATTAAAAAGCTAAATTATATTAAATAAACGCTATCACTATTTTTAAATTTGGATTTTCTTGATTTTCTTTATAAATTTGAATTAAAAACTAAATTTAAACTTTAAAACTAAATTAAAATACTAAAATTATGAAATTAAAGAGGAAAATTGTGAAACTATTTTTCAAAAATCTAAAATAACTAAAGAGAATTTTCAAAACTAATTTTGTATTTTTCCTGATTTATATTCTAATTTCTATGATTTAAAAACTATTTAAAACTAATTAAATTGCTAAAAATTACTATTTAAACTAGGAAAATTATGGAAAAATATTTTTGGCTTTTATATTTATCTTAATCTATGAAAATTGAAAACTTATTTTTTGAAGATTTTCCGATTTATTTGTATTAAAAGCTATTTAAAAGTCCTAAAACTGCTTAAAAATAGGAAAATACTAAACAAGAATGGAAAAATGAAAAATTCAGAAAAGTCTAAAATAATATTTTAAATCTAAGAAAACATAAAAACTAGGGCTTATGTGTAAGAGAATGAAACCAAGTGCAAACTGCTTGAGAATAAGCACTTAAAATAAGCTAATAAGCACTAAAGCACAAAATGAACACAGAAGCTAAACTAGGCTATAACTACTCTAAAACCACTCATTGCAACTACTCCTAACCTCAAATAAGCAAATCACTAAGGATTTGAGCTAATTACCACTTAAGCTAAACATCTTATCTGTCTACTTTTAAGCTAAAGTACCAGCTTATTCAATAAGCCAATGTGAAACCAAACTGAGACCTAAAGACCACCAAATTAACTATCTCAAGACCAAGTTTCGCACCTTAGTGATTAAAAACAAGACCCACAAGGTGCGAAGTTGCCCGCACACAACCTTGTATGCCGAAAGCATGCATGCAGGCGATGGTACCTAGTCGAGGAGTCGATTTGAAGCTTAAAGAGATTTGGAAAATTTCACAAAATTCATTTTAGAAACTAGACCATTTCAACTTGTTAAATCCAAAATACCAAAAGCTTTTGACAAAAGATGAACAAATGATACATCCACAAAGTTTTGGAAAACCGACTTTTCTAATTTTTGACTAATTTTAAAGACAGAGATGAAAGTTGACTTTATGATATTCAAATGCAATTCAAGGACCGATTAAGATGATTTGAGATGTAAAAAGCACAAATTAAACTAAACCTATGGAATCTAAAGAAGTCTTAAGCTATTTTACTTCTTAAATCCTAACAGCTTTTAAGCTACATTAATTTTAAGATTATTTTGACTTTTATTGAAAACAAGCACAAACTTAGAGCTAATATATGAATTGAGACTAACTAAGACTAAAGCAATAAATATTAACCACTAACAAGCACTAAGCATACATTAATCCTAGGGAGCACAGTTAAAGCGATTTTGATCCTAGACTAAACATGCATATGTAAACCGAAAAGGCATCAAGAAAGATTAATAATGATGTGGTTAGTTCCCACACCCTAATTTATGCTAGATCAAACTTGGGGAAAAGATCAAAGGCACAAGAACTTGCAAGAACACCATGAACTGTGGTAGTGCCAAACACACCCTTAAGTTAGCTGTTTTGCAATCTACTACTAGAATTCCTTACAACTAATCCATAATCACTACCAAATCAAATCTAAAATCAATATAACCACTAACCGATGCAAGATGATATTATGCGATATGATGAGAAAATGTACAAAGAATGAACTTACATTAGTCCTTAGCCACTATGGCTTGTAAACATACAAAAGAACCACCGATTAAAACCAATTCTCAACCCCAAATCATACTAAATCAACCCAAATCCATAGCTATCTCAAAGAATACGCATTAATTCAACCATGATTCTGAACCTTTGACTTTTGTTGACCAAATGCTAAATTTGCTTGAACCTTAGTAATAAGCTTACTAAAAGCTATCAATAGCTTAAGTAAGCCTATTTGAGTTAGAGATAAGCCAATTGAAGCTTGAATTTAAGGACATGTAAACTGAATTAATAAAAGAAAATTTAAAACATGAAGCTTGAATCAAACTTTTAATTGATATCGAATTGAGTTACAAGTGACTAAAAAGCTTAAATTCAATACATAGGAATCAAGATTACAATTTAAGAAATTAATTAAGACATTAAAAGTAAAACGACATACATGAAAATGAAAACTAAAACTACTCCTCTCTCTCCTTTTCTTCCTTCTATTTATCGCCAGTGCTCCCACGTGTCTTCCGAGCATTTCCCACCTCTTTCTCCGACCATTGATTATTGGAGTTGATATTAGCCGTGATTCGCTTTTTGGCGCCAAAAGGGTATAGCAACCTGGGGCGGGTTTGAAAAGGAAGGAGAAACATTAATTGTTTTTGTTTTGTTAAGTGAAAGTGGAGTGATAAGGGTGGAGGTATATGAATGGAAGCATGGTGATGGGGTGAGAGTTGCGTATAGCAGGTTGGTGAAGGTGAAGTGTTTTGAGGAAAAGGATGGGGTTGACTTTTATTTCAAAACAAATGCTCGTGGACCGATTTTGTCAAGATTTGAAAGTCGAGGGACCTCAAACCGCCAATTATGCAAACTTAGCTCGATTTTCATCCGATTTTAAACATTTTGCATCCGAAACATATAAAATACAATTTTGGGATATTTTCAGATTTTGATGCATTTGAGTGTTTTAAATGTTTTCAGCTCAGATTGATCAAAAATGATGAGTATTTACACACTCATCATGGGTCGCTTGTAGAGGAACCAAGACAAAAGGAAAGGAACAAGAAACCTACAACGCTTGGATTAGAAGCGTGAGACCGTGAAGGTTTGTGGGACACGACTTGGAATTCGACACAAACAACAACAACAACGAAAACCATTCGTTTGATTGGAGAAATACCGAGAAGAACAAGAAAAAAGTTCTAGGGTTTGCTTGTGGGAAAAGACTTCAAGTCGAAACAAAAAAAACACCAACATCAAGGACAAGTTAGTAATACCAAAAAGAAAACAGAAAATCTCGCTTGGTTAGGTGGGCGTAATCAAAGTCGACACAAAAAGATAATAGGAGTATCGATTTTTATGGGTAGCGAGTCTGGGTCTACACAAACTAAACAACAACGAGACAACAACAAAACGACTTGGTAATACCGAATAGAAAAGGTATCGCTTTGATACTTTTGGTGATACTAACGCGAGAAAGAAAGAAAGAAAATTTTCGTGGGTATAACCGGTCAAGTGCCGACACACAAAAGGAGTACAGTTGTTTATTAACACAACAACAAGGTTAGAAATCTAAAAGATTTCTGGATTTCTATCATACGTTAGTATACATATTTTTATTCCCATACTATTAGGAATTCCTGAAAACTATTTTTGTTCCCGTATTATTAGGAATCTCATACTAGTAGGAAAATCCCATACGTTAGAAAGTGAAGATAATACACACAATTAGGATGTCTACCGAAGATCTTAATAGTGCTTTAATCACACAAAAACCCGTAACACATATTGAACACTATCAATGCCCAAAGTTGAAATTAACAAACTACACCGTTTGGGCTATCCAAATTAAAGTTATACTTGAAGCACAAGGTTTATGGAAAATGATAGAACCTAAGGAAGATACGAAAGCAGATAATAAAAAGGATAAGGCAACGACTGCTTTCCTTTATCAAGCGTTGACCGAAGATGTGATATTACAAGTCGCGGGTTGTAAAACAGCAAAGGAATTATGGGAATCATTAAAGAAGAGACACGTTGGAGAAGAGAAAGTGCAGCAAGCACGATTAAAATTATTGATGATTGGACTTCAAACACTCCAAATGAAGGAGGACGACTCAGTGGATGAATTTACGGCTAAACTAAACGGCTATGTCACTAAGGCAAAAGAATTGGGAAAAACATTGGATGAATCACTTTTAGTACGTAAACTATTAGACTCCACACCAGATAGGTTCATTCAAATACTCGCATCCATAGAATAAAACAGTGATCTTGACAACGTTACCTTAGACGAGATCATTGGAAAACTCAAGGCATTTGAGGAAAGGATAAAAATTCGAAAAAGAGGACAAGTGGAAAGCCAGGAAAACTTACTATTCACGCATGGCGAACACTCGAAAAAGGGAAGGCATTTTGGTAATCGCGGAGGTAGATCAAACTTTTCATGAGGAAACTGGCAACGTAATAGGAATAAATATGACTCAAAGGAGGAAGGCTCAACTCACAAAGGAAAATCAAACACAAAGTGGAATAAGCATGGGTGGGATATGAGCAAAGTACAATGTCACAAGTGTAGGAAACTTGGACATTTTAGAAAAGACTGCACACAACCATCAACAACACATGAACAATCAAACCTTATCTTAGAAGACGAAGAACCATCACTATTAATGACTACACACGAAACTGAACACGAGAAAGTGCTGTTGAATGAAGGACAGATTCAACCTGGAAAATATGCTACAACAGATACAAGCATATGGTACTTAGATAACGGTGCAAGTAACCATATGACGGGAACTAGGAGTCATTTTAGAGACATTGACAAACGCATAACATGACGTGTTCATTTTAGAGATGGATCGTATGTAGAGATAAAGGGAAGAGGCTCTATATTATTAGGATGTAGGAACCACGAACAAAAGATAATATCCGATGTATACTATATTCCAAACCTCAAAAGCAACATACTAAGTTTAGGACAACTCACAGAGATAGGTTGTAAAATCATCATGGATGGAAACCATCTGACTTGTATGATAAGAATAAAAAGTTGTTGATGAAGATTGAAAGATCTAAGAATAGACTTTACAAGATTAAACCGCAAATAGAAACATCCATATGCCTCTTAGCAAATGTAGATAACCAAGCATGGTTGTGCACGGTAGATTAGGTCATCTAAACTTTGGATGGAACGTCAGTTCGTTGATCACCCTCGAGTGTCTTCGATCTTGACTTTTCCATTTTCTTCATGTTTTTGCTCCTTTTCGTCCAAATGTGCTTCATTCCAGCATTTTGCTTCCAAAAGACCTAAAAGGTGAAAAGGAACGAAATTAAGCAGTAATATAAAATGTGTCAAAATAGGGCTTAAATGACCCCCTTAAAGCGTACGTTTTAAATCCTTATCAAGCTACGTAGTGAATTAACGGGTTGTGAGGAGAAAAGAATAACATTGAAGGTTGATAACATCTCAGCAATAACACTCGTCAAGAACCTAATTTTTCATGGAAGAAGTAAGCATATCGACATTCGATATCATTTCATTCGTGAATGTGTAGAGAATGGACACATCAATGTGGAACACGTCAGTGGAGAATTACAAAGAGCAGATATTTTAACTAAATCTTTACCAAGACTAAAGTTTGTCACTATGCGACAAATGCTCGGAGTTCAAGATCTAGGACGAAGCAGCGATCAAGATTAAGGAGGAGAATGTGGACATAATCTCGACATTGCTCCTACCAGTTATGTAATAATCTAAAGCCTAAGGGCTAAACACGTATATTAGTTACTTAATAACCGCTTGGTGGTTATGGTAGTTAAGTTAGTTATTTTTGGTTATGGTTTTACCGAATAGTCATTATGGTTCGCTGGAATCATTATAAAAACGAATACATGTAACAGATTCAAAGGTTAGACGATATATACAATCTTATTCAGTAAACATTGCAACTTGTATCGACTAATACCAGGGACAACATAACGTTAATAGCTACAACAAATTTATCAAAATATACGCCTTAACCATTTCCAATGCTCCAATTAATTTCCATGTTTACTATTTCTTTTTCATACTTGAGAGTAACAAACTCATAATTCTATTCAATATGAACCCAGACATTATTAATTATTCATATTTTTCTTATATTAATTTATGGTACGAGTACGTTATAACAATTCTGAACCAGTGGTCCAGTGTTCTTTTGACGATTCCATTTAAGCTATGCCTGAATATGATGTTTCGTCTAGCTAGTTAGCTGTGACCCCTGAATTCCAAGCATCTATTTGATATGTATCTTCATGAAACAATATGTTTTAGAAATCAACTAAGAAATGAAGAACACAATCTCAATGGCAACTATAGGATATTAGGAGCAAACTTAAACGTAGTTTAGGGACTTAAATGTACTTTGTAATCTAGATTAGGATTAGACTAAAACTAGAAAGTGTTTAGCTTGCCTTACAAGGCAAAGAAAGACCCTTTTATGGGAAGTTTCCTATTTGATTAACAAAAGATTTCTACCCCTCATCTCTATAAATAAGGATGAGGGGATGCCAGTTATCCATTCTTCTTCCTCGTTGTAATAGCTTTATTAGGTTAATTAAATAAAGGTTTGGTAAGAGGGTATTACTTGTGCATATTCTTGTTGGTTCTTTGTAGTATATCGTGTCTCCCATGTTTGTCGCTTTGTGCTTGATTCATTTCATGATTTAGCGCCCGCGATCGAACTCGGGTTGTTGTTGAATTATTTCAACATCAAAAAACTACTTAGGAATCTTTAAAGAGAGAATCTAGACTCGAAAATGGTTTGTTATTGGATTATGGAATTGTACATAATGATTGAGTTTTACAAGTAGAAAGGAATTACAAATCAGGAATGAATGAATTACAATGAAAGGATAGTATTTAAATGCAGTTTGGCTCCTAACAGCTTTTCCCGCCAAATAGGAATTTGACTTTTAGTTAGACTTTTGCTAATTTGACCCGTTTGACTTTCACTTTGTTGCAAACCACTCCTTTCAGAATCATTCTTGTCCTCAAGAATCCATTTGAAAGTTTGGAATATTTGCACCAAATCATCATAAAGCTCGCATGTGCCATCTTCATCACTGTGATTTGCCCATTTGACTAGAGCATAAACAGCAACCGTGTTGTTGAGTTTAGCTAGCCTTTTATCCAAGATAGCTTCTGGTTCAATTGGCAATAACCCATCAACACCACAATGCAGTAGAATACCCATCTTGTTGGTGCTTCCTTTGCATAGCTTGAGCTAGGGCTGAGCATCGGTCATAAACCGACCGGACCCGAATCGAGAAAAACGAGGACCAAAAACCATGAAAAATACGAACCGAAACCCAACCGAATGTTGTCGGTTCGGTTCGGTTTTTCATCGATTCGGTTCGGTTTTGTTGGTCTAGGTGTATTTTGGTATGTTTTTGTCGGTTTTGGGCCGAACAGGACCGACCCTACCCAAAACCGAAATCATGTAAAAATTGAAATCGAAACCGAACCGACGGGCTATCGGTACGATTTGATTTTTGTCGGTTCGGTCGGTTTCGTTAGTCCGGTTCGGTTTTGAACCTTCGGTGCTCAGCCCTAGCTTGAGCTATGACACATGAAAATCTGGGTGGATTGACTGGTACTAGGTAACTCTAAAATCTAAATTGTAAGAAACTGAGCCAACCTTAGCCACGATCATGAAAGGGCCATAATACTTTGCTGACAATTTTTGTTGATGCTCTTGTCTGATGGTTACTTGTTTGTGAGGCTGCAACTTCAAGTATACCCACATTCCATCTTCAAACTCCCTCTTAGACCTTTTCCTATCAGCATAAGTTTTGATCCTATCCTGAGCTCTTTTAAGGTGGAACTTGAGCATTTCTATAGCAGCTTCCCTGGCTTGTAAAGTCCTATCAACCACTTCCACAGCACTCTCACCAGCTAAATATGGAACATGTAATAGGGGTGTTTGGCCATACACTACTTCAAAAGGAGTAACATTAGTAGAGGAGTGTTTGTTTCTGTTATACCAAAATTCAGCTAATGGTAACCACTGCACCCACCCCTTTGGTATCTGTTAGGAATTAGAAAATTCCATAGTGAAGTGCTCACACCCCAAATGTTATCTAGCATAAGTTAGCTCAGACTTGTAGTTATTTACGTTGTTTAGTAGTTTATTTGTTAGTTAGTAGCATAGTTTAGCGAGTGTAACACCGTGGAGGAAGGATTTGTCTTTAGCCATCGTATCCCCGATCCATGTGCCGGAGGTCGTGGTATTTGTAGAGTAAATACCCTTCCATCCATGGAAGGGTGGTGCTTCTCATCCAATCTAATATTCCATACTTTGTGTAAACCTCTAGAAGAACACCCTCTCTCAACTAACTCTCTAACTATGGCAAACATGTATTTTGATCATCCAAGACCACTCGAATCATCAACACAATAAATATAATGATCCTACAATTGGTATCGAGCCATGGTTATTGTGTTTTGTTGATTTGTGTGGTTTTAATATCATGGTTATGGTGGTTTTGGTTTATGTTGAATAATCGCTTTTGCACGTTTGATGGTCGGATAAACTTTTCTCAAGTATTATCATGGTAAACATTCTTTTGGCCAAATTTGTCATGTGATGTTTAATCGTCTAAAACTCATCTTGTGACATTATTTTTGGTCCAAGTCTCAGATTTTTATCATTTTACATGACTGCTTGTTCAATACCATATCCGTGGAATGTTTTGGTGGTTTTTGGTCGATTATTGTAGTCTTTTAATGGTCAAACCGGGTCAAAATGAAGCTTTTCTCGCATATGTTTTCCGGGTCTATAAATGGTTTATACATCATCAGAGAAGCGATTTTGTTAGTCACTTTTTCGGGTTTATTATAAACATGGTCGGAAATAACGCTTAATAAGTCATATATCATGTTAGCGAGTTGTACATAAACCGTCGATTCAATGTATCATGTAGCGACTGGGTTTGAAGACCTAGCGACTTGTCATTTTTGGTAGCGATTTAGGCTAGCGACTTGTTCTTTAACAAGTTAGCGTTTTGTGTTTTGAAAATGATGTAGCGACTTGCTTACGAAAAAGCTAGCGACTTGGTATTCACTTTTGGTAGCGACTTGATACTTATCAAGTCGCTAGCGACTTGTTCAGACCTAGCGACTTGACTCCATGCTAGCGACTTGACACCAATATACTGTTGTTACTTATCTTGACCTTGTGACATGGACAGAAATGAAGAAGAAGGTTGACCAAGTCTAGACCATGAAAAACAAACACCAACACAATTTTACCACGACCTCAGTATTATACCATCATCAGTCAACAAATACCAATACCAAGATACCAATTCTGACCTCAGTTACATTACTTCCTTGGTCCATGGTTTATAAAGTTAAGTATTCAAGAAGAACAATGGAGTTATAACAGATCCAAAACCGAAATTACAACAACCCCATATACACAACTATTCTCTCATTACTACTCATCCCACATCAATTCAATGACTCGACTCCTACTCATGAAATTAAATTGATCTCGCTTTAAATTCGTGGAACTCAAGAGTTACATCAAGACCATATGGTCTAAAGCACGAATTTTGAAATCATCACCGATCAACCGTCCAATATCCGAATCAATAAGATGAAGAATAATAACAATTATGTTAATTTCTTATTTTCGCTCGCTTAAAGATAACAAATCTAAAGGGCAAAACAAGTAATTACCAACCCGAGTAATTAATTTCAACATAAGAAATTTTCTTGACCTTCGATTTTTGGACCATCGATTAGTCATGTGAATATCAAAGGAATAATCACAACATGTGTCCTCATTCGATAGTGTTGTTATCTAAATGATTTCAATGGTACGCTTTGAGTCCGAAAGCGATGATAGAGGCGGATGATTATTAATGAGAGTTATCGTGTTTTGATTAAGATAAGTGATGAGATTGAGAAGTATTTGGATTTGAGTGATTCAAGAAGAGGAGGGGCGCTTTTAACAAATGCGGGTAATGTGTTATGTTAGGTTTAAGGTTAATATGAAATCTTAGGGTACCTCTTCACTTATATAACCGGTTATGACTTATGAGTATCCGAAATGGATCGCTTTTTTCAATGCAAGTGTTATTAAATTTTAATGATAAATTTTGATCAAACTAATATTGGGCCTATATACATTACGTCAATATGGATAGGTTGTGGTGCTCATCTTGTTAATCGATATGTCTAATAAAATTGTGATTCAATTGTTTTTACAAAAGATTGGATACAACTTTAATATTGGATGAGTGGTATGTTGGTTATGATACAATTTCACGAGGATACATAAATTCACGGCTTGAGCAAAAAAGGCAAAAATGACTACGGGGTCTTGTACGGTATTATTGACGCAAAATTTGTGGTCATTACTATTAGCCGGTGAATCAAAGGAGGTTCAATTTCAGCAATTCCCATGAGATATTCGACGACTCAGAATGTCAATGACACTTCACAGTCTATGCAAAATTGTTCAAGAATCTTCAGTGACTCATGTTTTTTTCGAGATGCTTGCTTATGACTAGAACTTTTCGTGCAAATGGTTGTACACGTTAATGATGCTTCCGAAAATTCGAAACCATCATGGGGGAGAAACGTGTTTTACGGTCAACCTCCAGGGGGAAGTAGTGTATACTACTTGACTTTGTATGGTTTGTGATGTTGTCTACATATGGGTTAAGAATTGTTGATTATGGAGATGATGGAGATGAATTGTTGATGAACCGCATGTTCCCTAAAATGTATATTCACCGAAACCAAAGTTGTCATAACACATTCAAGTCGACATTGTTTACGGTTTTGTCTTTATTTTGTAAAATCATGAAAGAACCTATTTCTCGGTTTAAATCATAGACTTGTAAAATCCGTGACAATGGAAACATCCCGTATTAGTAAAGTGCATTTTCGGATCTATCTTACGGTTTATTCTTGGTTTTGTAAAATCCCGCAAAAGAATCTATTTTTTGGTTTAAACCATAGAGTTGTAAAATCCCGTAATGATAGAACCATCCTGGAGAAAGGAAATTGTAATTATGGATCTTATCTGATGCTGGTGCTACGGTTTCTGCTTCAAAGAAGGGATAAAAGGGTGTACTTCATGAATTGGTTGTGTGTTTGAGTTGTCTTCATGGCGATCCGTTATTACTTGGTTTTACGGGTTCGTGCTTTTAACCATGGTCGGATGAAACCATTATCGAGTTCACTTAAAACGCCAAAGGAGGCTAGAATTGAGCTCTTATCTAGAAGATGTGACAACGGGTTAATTCACTATTATTTATTTGAGGTTGAAGTGAAATATCACAAGAGTGTACTTAGTATCAAGGAATCGGGATGGATGGATGAAGATTCTTCAAGATCCTTGTTCGAGCTTATTATCATAAACGAAGACTTGGAAATCTAGTTATTGTTGGGTGTCTTTTACCTTTCTTTTACCACTGGGAATCAGCTCATACCACTACAAAATAACTATCACTTTAAGGAGTTACGTTGTAGTGCTCAATGTCACATTCAATTGTGGATTTTCAAGAGGTAATGTACGCCTTATACTTGATGGTTGGTTGGTTGAAGAGTATAGTGTACATAGAGAGTACTTAGAGATGCTAATGGAAATCGGCACCGCCTTTGTTACACATGTGCAAGTTTAAGTCACGAGTTCAAGTTAATTTACTTCAGTTCAAATTCATCATATTGGGTTTCTCCATCGTTATCACGACAAAGAGCCTCTCGAATGATAATGGGATGATTACATGTTTTGCTAAGAGAGTTGAAAAAGAGAGATTATGACGCCTGCTCACACTGATTCAGCCTCAGACTTCAACATAATGACGTATGAACACAACAGCTCATGCCTCGTTTCAAAGAAAAGAAAAGTGTACGCTTCAAGGCGCTTATCTTCCAAGAAGAGAAATCTTCTTATGACGTATGAACACTTCAGTTCATGCCTCATACTCTAAAGAAAAGAAAATGTACGCCTCAAGGCGCTTTATCTTAGAAAGAAGAGAAACCTTCTAATGATGTTTGAACACAACACCAAGCCTCGACCTCAAAGAAAAGAAAAGTGTACGCTTCAAGGCGCTTTATCTTCAAGAAGAGAAATCTTCTCATTTATGACCATTCTCATCAACATGCTTCATACTTTTTCCATGCGCTTCACCATCAAGTGAACCGGCTACCATCGATTGTTTTCTCATTCCACTTGCTCGATTATAATGAAGATGGCGATATCATGTGCTTATTTTATGGAGAGAAGTGTGAATAGAACATTCTGATGTTTTTTCACTTATTTAATCAAGAATGGCAACTTCGTATGCAATTTTGAGGGGAGAAGAAGTGTGAATTTAATGCATGGTTGATTGATTTATGAGAATTAATGGTCAAACGGCTCCACACTCATGTAAGAACCGAGCTTCTTCTTATCGTGTCATCTTTACATGGAGTTTCTTTTAAGAGCCGTTGGTTGACATCTTCACTCTGATTGATGAGTTTATCGAAAAAGTGCTTCCGGTTAATGCTTCACGATACATCAACATGATGATTCCGAACAATCTCTGTTCTTGTTTGATGTGATTGGTAGTTTGGTGTTACCATCTTGTGTATTCGCTATGGCCCGATTGCCGATTTCCTTGATGAACATCTTTTGTTCTTGTTTGATTGGGAGGATTTTAGTTAAGGGATTTGCAAGATGTGTTAATTGGGATGCTTTTTGGTGTGAGTTGAAAATGTTAATTATCTATTCCCCAACCGGACAATCTTCAAGAAGGTCGAGTCTGCAATCTGCTCTACATTTCTTGCTATATGTTAGAAGACCAAAGACGAGTTGCATTTAATGATCTAAAGACTTCTTCTTAATCGGGCATTTATCAAAAGATTGTCGGTCTAGGGAGAGCACTAATTGGGGAATGTGATATGTCAAATTTAATCCCAATTAGACTTGCTCACATTATTCAAAGATGTTGATTCTCACAAAGACTTCAAGCGATCTTCTCAACAAATTTCAAGTATTTGGGCATTCAAAGAGTTGTCGATTCAAGTATCAAAACCAGAAAGAGGAAGGAGACAAGCATCTAAACGCGAGTAAACTTGATGTACTTAATACTTCTAAGAAATTGAAGATATCCCGGAAGACAAATGTTATTATCAGAGAAACTCAAGGTTTGACTCATGGCGAGTAAACTTGATGAACTTAATTCTTCTAAGTGATTGAAGATATCCCGGAAAACAAATGTCATGACCATGAGAAACTCAAGGTTTTACTCATCAAGGCGTTTAGTATTCTTATTCCAACTATGTGGGGAAGCGATGGAAGAGTTAGTTTCAAGATAAAAGAGGTACACAAGTGCGTGATGATCTCGATGTTATCACAATCATCGAGGAGAGAGAATTGTGTACATTGAGGCGCCACCGTTTACTTGAGGGCTTAATCGTTGATTCGTAGATATAATCACTTATTCGAGTTGGCATCCGCAGAGATTGTCATCCGCAGATAATCGATGACTTGGCTTGCTTCTTCAATGTTATCGCTTTTTCCTTCCTCGGGTATTGGTATACTTCGGATACTTGAGCTTCATACACGATCATCGTGAAAGAAAATGTGAACATGGGAGGTTTTCATTCCCCCATGATGTGTATTCGGAGAGCTCTTGGCTATTGGTGTACTTCGGTTCTTGAGCTTCATACACGATCATACGGAAGAAAATGTGAACATGGGAAGGTGTTTTCATTCCCCATGATGTGTATTGGGAGAGTTCTTGAGCATTATACAAAGAGACCGATCGCATCAATTCAACTACGTGGGGAAGTGGTCTCGACACCTTTTGGAATGGATTGCTTCGACTTCAGTGGTAATGAAATTTGAGAAGAAATTTAAAGAGTGGGATGAAACGTTGTCGCTTCTTCTTCTTGATGATATAACCCCGAACGGAGAACCTCGATTATCGCTCTTTAAATGGAGCAACAGGATAAATGATAATGGTGTGCTTGGTGCACCGGCTAATGGAAGCTTGAAAGAAATCTTTGAATCGCTTCGCTAAAGGTCTTTCGGTTTGGGGGAAGTCGCAAAGTCTCACTTTCGATGGTTCAATTTCTTTCTTCTATGCAAGAGCCTTGGAAGCTTTGGTGGTGAATGTTTAAGAGATGACGATTTGTATCTTCTACAACGGGTCAGCTCGATATCCTTATCTCAGATCAGATCATCATCTTCTTTACTATATCATCTTCTATCTTTGTATATATTTATTAAAACCAAATACAAAAATATAAAACTAGCAAAACAAAATAGAAAAATATAAAATCATCAAAACCCATAAAAATCGAAAATTTCAAAATACCAAAAATATGTTTTCCAAGACATGTCTTCGTATCGATAACATCTACGGTCTTAGAAATGTCATTCAATAATGGCACGGGACCATAGATGAAGTTCGAGCAGAGGTGTAAATATTCTTTTCAAAACATGTCACAAATCAATGGCTTCGCAAATACTTCAGATCGTGACCCGTGCTTAAAACTATGGCTTGCTATCATTTCGTATAGCAACCCGCCTTAAAAGGAAGGAAAGTGCTACGCTTAAACGTTTTTCACAAATTTCGTGCACTTATCCTAAAACAAAATGAGGAAAGTATGTCAAGGATCATTTCCTACACAAATGTTTTTCCGCTCTATAATTCTTCGAAAAATATTTGTTGTTTTCAAAAATGGTGGAAAATGAGTTGCTTAAAATCAATCGATTAAGAGTTTTTATAAAATTTGGAAACTCAATCAATGACTTCAAAGACTTTTAAAATCTTTTATAAAATGAGTTATTGGTCGAGGGGAAAATGTTTTCAAATCTATATCTTCTAACGAGCTTTCTTAATTATCCTAATATGCTTAATTAAAATGATGTTAACCTATGTCAAGGACTATGTGCCAAGGATATGATTGCTAGGATTAGATAATTAGAGTTTGATGAACACATTTTTCCCATACATTTAAATGATCTATTTAATATGTTTCATAGACTTTATTAGTCGACATCGTTTGGGTGATGTCGACCACCATATATTTGTATGTGTGTTCACTAACGATGCAAGTATATTGGTTATAAGAATGTTCCCGATCCGGATCCACAGATTAATATGATTGGATGCCGAAAGGAGGGTAACTATATCTTGGGTTGACAAATGAAGAAACGAAGTTTAATTGGACTTCTATGGAGAGTTGGCATAAATGCAACGAAGAGGTCTCACCGCATCGCAGATGGTTTTCTTAAGTGATCAAGAACAGAGCTTAATTTGACCTCGGTTGGCATTCAAAATGCAACGTAAGAAGAAGTCTCATCGCATCGCCAGACGGTTTTTCTTCCAAACCCTATAACAACAATGAAGCTTCTCAACCACCTAACGATCTTTAGCAGGATACCATTTTAAACAATTTTGAAATAATCGATTAAATTGTTTTGAAAATGGAAAATATTTTTTGAAAATTAATTGACTAAATTTTGGAAATCACCGACTTCTTTTATCAAAACCTAAGTCACTCAATTATTGACTTCGTCATGGATCGAGGGGAGAGTGATTTCAAATTATATATTTTCAAACGATATTTCTTCATAAAAGTCCGTTTGTACGCTAAAATGTGGTGATCTAAAGATTTAATGTTATGTCATGGTATGGTTTTCTTTAAAACTCAAAGATCTTGCAAAATGAAATTTTTTCTGTTCTTGTTTGATTGTGAAATTGTTTTATTTTACTTAAAGATCTCTTAAAACAATCATACCTGACACTAACAATCTTTAATGTCTTAAAATGGTCCTTATCTGTCATCTTTCAAAATTAAGTCTTGCCACGTCTTTCCCCTAAAATTTTCTAAATAATTTAAATCTTTTGGGATTACAAATCTCAAATGGTTTGAATTTTTTGATCACGGGAGAGATCGTGATTTAAATCTCAAACTGCTTTTAATGGAATTGGTTTTAGTCCTTCAAAGGCACTCGCCTCCATGTGTCATACGATTTCAAATACACAATGCACATGTCGAGGAGGAGGATTTATCCAAAACCGGATGAGTATTTAAACAAGGCCACATTTTCTCCCATGTTTTCTAAACCTAATCAATCACTTGGGATCCAAAATCTCAAAGGGTTTGATATTTTGATCGGGGAGAATTTGTGATTTAATAATGAAATTTGATAAAGGTGATCGCTTTGATTTAATTGTGCACGCTGCTCGCTCATATGTGCTAAACGCTTTCGAATCTTGAAGCACATATTGAGGGGGAGCCAATAAACTATCAAGGTACAAATGCTTTTATGTTTTAAGATAAAGTACCTTTATTGAGTTTTCAAATGGTTTCTAAATGGTTGTGTAATCGTGGATGTACTTCAAAAGAACTCTTGCCTCTATGTGATAAAATGATTTAAAATATCCTATGCACATATTGAGGGAGAGGATTTACCAAAGAAAATCAAATGGCTTTTTCTACAGAAATTGTGATCAAGAAATTAATTCTTTCAAATAACTCTTGCCTCCATGTGCTAAAACAATTTCAATATATTATGCACATGTTGAGGGGGAGCATTTCTAAATGATCAAAACTATTAAGGTACAAAATGTTTTGATCTCGTATCACAAGTACCTTGATTGTTTTTCCAAATGATTTTTCAATTGGTTTCAAGGAAGAATGAACTGCACCAAAAGACCGACCATTTTACTTTATGTATGGAGTTATAAGGATGGTGAGGTTAGGTATTAGTTCCCACGATCCACTGTAATCCGGAGGATCTACCCAGGACAATCTACTAGATAGTGTAGAGTCCTTAGGTATGATGAAAAAGGAGAAAATGAGAATTGGGAAGAGTGGATCGAGACGAGCTAGTATCGAATAAACCCAACAAGGTTCTAGTTATGAAGTCTCGTAAGTAATCAAGGGGTTGAAGAATGAAAAGAATTGAATATGAAAAGGGTGAAAAGAAATAGCCCTCCAATAATTCAACCTTAGAGCGTAAAACCGAGTTCAATACATATGCTACGGTGTTTACTAAGGTAACACCGGTATTGAAGACAAGACATCATGGACCCAAGGATGCACCGCACTAATCTTCCCAAGCTACTCAAGTTCCTCTTAAAAGGGCTTGTTTCATTCTCACGGGAACCGACATAATCTATCTACTTTCTCTTAGAGATTGTTGATATTGAAGAAGGAGACCTCTCCTAGTCTCCCAAGACAGAACCAAATATGCACAATTGAGTCTAGAGCCAAGAGATCATCCACAATATCTCATTAGGACACTATATTAATGAAGACTTGTTGCTTCACACAATGTGGAAAGTAAGTATATATTGAGAGTCCCACGATTATCCTTGTGGTAACGCCGTAACATCCGAGTGATATGAAAATATTCACGATGAAGATGGAAATCCTTCTAGAGCCAACATCAAACAAGCTCTTGGTGGGTGACATGTGAGATCTTCTCGTAAGATCAAGCTTGTGACAACCGGACAGAACGATGGGGATTCACTCGTGAATCAACCTTGGTCCAGAATGGAATTGACGAATACTTTTGGAAAACCGCTCGATGTGCAAACCTTCTTTTCTCTAGCACGTCGAACGGTATTCATTTCAAATTCAAAAGTATCTCCGATTGAAAATACTTTTAGAAAACCGCTCGATGCGCGAATCTCTTCTTTTCGCTAAAGACGTCGAATGTGTACTCATTCTCTAATACAAAAGTATTTTGTTTGAAAATTGATCTTTCTCATAAAACCTTCGCTGTATTGCAAAACTCTTTCTTAAATCAATACGCGATTGTTTTCATATCTTTTTCATCAATCGGTGAATATCAATTACCGGGTTCACTCACCCGTGTTGTCTTCTTTGAGATGTTCCGTTTGAGAACAAATAGAACAATGCGAAACCCCGTCAAGGAGATTCTTAGGAATCCCACCGATCACAGCAAGATTTGTAATCGATCAACGGGAACCGTGGTCGTGTACTCAATTCAACGAAGTGATCAAAGACACTTTCGTGTGTTTTATTGCTAATCGTTGTTTGCGTGTACATTTGACAACATTGCGGTGATCGAATTGAGGAGTCAATCCAAAGCCGCATGCTCACAAAGATTCACACTTAATTGAAGAAATCATGAGTGGTGCATATCTACATAACCCGGCTCGATATTTCTATACTATACTCCGCCACGCCGCAAATATCATGAGCCAAGAAAGCTTCCGCCACTACGATGGAAAGATGTCTTGATTCAAAAGTGTGAGCATGTCGGTCCGAAAGTCACAACTTCACATGATGGCACAACTAAGGGTGATCCAAAGATTTATCGTGGTCGATGATCTCAAAGAAAGCTCGAAAATCATCAAAGATGTGGATCGCACTAAAGACCTCCACTAAAAGTACAAATCATGGACTTTGAAGAATCACTACTAAAGCACAAAGATTGTTGAAATGAAGAATTGAAGTCTACGAGCTCAAGAACAAAGACAATAATAGAATGCTAGGATTCAAATGTAAACATGGGGTGACCTCCTTGGGGAGATTGTTAGAATTAGAAAATTCCATAGGAAGTGTTGGTCACCCCAAATGTTATCTAGCATAAGTTAGCTCGTAGACTTGTAGTTATTTACGTTGTTTAGTAGTTTATTTGTTAGTTAGTAGCATAGTTTAGCGTAGTGTAACACCGTGGAGGAAGGACGGTCTTTACCCACCGTATCCTCGATCCACATGCCGATAGGAGGTCGTGTATTTGTAGATAAATACCCTTCCATCCATGGAAGGGTGGTGCTTCTCATTCAATCTAATATTCCATACTTTGTGTAAACCTCTAGCAAGAACACCCTCTCTCAACTAAGTCTCTAACTATGGCAAACATGTATTTTGATCATCCAAGACCACCCAATCATCAACACAATAAATATAATGATCCCACAAGATTCTCCCGCCATACACCTTAGAAAACACTCCAAGCACTTGTTCACCACTTCAGCCTGACCATCAGTCTAGGGATGGTAGGCTGTTGATATTTTCAAATCCAACTTGAGTGATCTTAAAAGGGATTGCCAAAAATTGCTTAAGAACACAGGATCTCTATCATTAACAATTGAATTTGGTAGTCCATGTGGCTTGTACAAAAAATATTTGAGTCACAGAACTTAAAGTGTATGGATGATTGAGAGCCACGAAATGTGCATATATACTAAGTCTATCTACCACCAAAAAAATCACTATTTTACCCTGTGACTTAGGTAAACCCATAATAAAATCCATAGAAATTTCACTCCATGCCTTCTCAGGTATTGGCAAAGGCTGTAAGTAACCTGGATAAGCAAACAAGTCGGGCTTCTTCCTTTGAGATGTATCACATTCTATTATAAACCTTTTGACCCATTTGTGCATTCCCTTCTACTAAAACAAGGTACCAATCTTATGGCTTATAAGATTAGTACCTGAATTTCCACCCACTATATCAACATGAAAGTACTTGATGATGGTGGTTCTGAGCAACTCATTACTTCCCACTACCAACTTTCCCTTCCTCTTTAAAACACCTCCTTCCCATTCATAGTCATACTCCACTAGCTTAGGTAGCCAGTTAGCTTGAAAAAGGGTAGTCAGCAAATATTTGAGACTGAAATGATCTGTTTTGATCTTAAAGTGTCCATCCAACATATACCCCCTCCATTTTTCCAAGGCCATTAAAACAACAAAGAACTCTTTCTCATAATTGGATAAAGATTGGTGTTTGGGAGAGAGTGTCTTACTGAGATAAGCAGTGGGAAGTCCCTCCTGCACCAAATCCTACTCTTGAAAACATCAGTTTCTACAACAAAAGTCATTTGAAAATTGGGAAGAGCTAAAACCGGAGCTTTGGTGATAGCTTGTTTGAGATCTGTGAAAGGCAGTTTATGCATACTCACCCCACTCAAATGCATTTTTCTTAAGAAAATGTGTGAGTGGCTTGCTGACTATAGCATAATGTCTAATGAATCTCCTATAGTAGCATGTCAAACCTAGAAAACCCATTAGCAGCTGATTGCTTGAGGCACCGCCACCCACGGTGCCTTAATTTTAGAGGATCGATGGTCACCCTTTGCGCTATGAAATGGCCCAAATACTCAGCCTGTCCACCAGAAAATAACATTTACTTAGCTTGGAAAACAAGGAGTACGTTTGCATAACCTCTAACACCATCTTCAAATGTTCCAAATGGTATGCTTCACTATGATCAGATATAAGGATATCATCAAAGAAAACTAGTACAATTTTTCTTAGGAAGGGTTTGAAAACCGAGTTCATGAGTGATTGAAGGTAGGCGGTGCATTAGTAAGTCCAAAAGGCATCACTAGGAACTTATAATGACCTCATGAGTTCTAAAGGCGCCTTATGAATGTCGACTTCATTCATTCTAATCGATGATACCGACCTTAAGTCCGTTTGAGAACACCTTTGCCCTATTAAGTTCATCAAGTAACTCTTCAATCACCGGAATAGGAAACTTGTTCTTCACCGTATGTTTGTTAAGTCGCTTATAATCAATACACATCCTCCATGATCCATCTTTTTTTCTTAATCATTACAACAGAGAAGAAAAGAATTTGATTGTCTCTTATCACACCAGCTTTAAGCAAATAATTAACCATGAGTTTATTGCATCTTTTTGATTGGATGTGTATTTGTAGGGTCTGATATTGATGGGAGTTGTATTAGGTAATAGGGGAATAGTGTGGTCATGGGATCTCATTGGTGGTAGTTTTTTCGGAGGTTCAAAGACTGTAGAATAGTTATCAAGGAGTGTTTGTATTTGTGGTTTATGTTGGTCTACACTCCTATTCATCTGCATCAAAGTAACTGGATAGACACATATAGCCATAGAAGCACCTTAATCCCCATTTGGTTAATTGAACTCGATTTGCTTACCCCCGCATCCATCGTAAAGTTGACCATGGTGTACCCTTAATATACACATCTTGTTATTCATTACAAACCCATCACTAAATTTTAAAATCACACCGAATGGTACCTAAAGTAGATAACCATTGTATGCCTAACACCATCTCACAACCTCCCAAAGGGTAAAATCAAGACATCAATTACATAGGTTTGACCGCGATTCCTAATGAAAATTTTGCACTCATAAATATTGACATCACTTGCCCATTAGCTACTGACACTAGCAATGGACATATTTTTCTCATTCTACACCCTAACTTCTTAGCAGTACTTAAGTCTAAAAAGTTATGTGTACTTCATGAGTCAACCAAAATGTGCAGCAATTGTTTGCCCACATACCCCTTAACTCTCTAGTCATAGCATTAAGGGAAATTTGTGTCCTAATTTCTTCCTCATTTTCTACTGCACTCACAACTCCTTGTTCAGACAACACACAATCTTCATCTTCATCAAACACTTCATCACAAACAATCACCTCCAAAGAGTACATTTGTCCACTAAACTTGTAGCCAGGGCTGTATCTTTGATCACAGTAAAAACACAGATGTTTTGCCCTTTTCTTTTCCAATTCCCGTTGAGTTAGTTTCATAAAGGGTCATTTTGGTACAACATTATTGTTTTGAACGGGCAAAGTATTGAGATGTCTTATTTCATTTTCCCATCCCTAAATGTGACCAGTAATAATGTCATCGGCATTATTACTCGTACACATTAGTCCTAGGAGTGGTTAACAGTGGTACATTCCTACTCTTTGACACATAATTGTTAGCTTGCACCTTAGATAGACAAAACACATCAATCAAGCTATCGGTTTAAACATCCTAACAACATATGCAATCTCTTCTTTCAAACCACCAATGAATAGGCTAATAGTATAAGACTAAGGAAATTCAACCTTATTCAACAAAGCTTCAAAAGAGTCTTGGTATACAATCTCACCAAACCTTTTCATGAACCGCTTATGCCAATTAAGAGCTCTTCCAAACACATGCATTGATACTAGCCTAATTCTTTGGCTATCATCATCAATATGATCAATCTCAAAGAACTTGTTAACTCTGTACAACCAATCCTCACCATCAAACTTAGGAAACTCCTCTTTGGGCAACCTGCCATACTGACCACCAGTTTGACCACCAATATTTTCCCTCATTTGACTAGTTCCTTCACCATTATCAATCTTACTTTCTAATGCTATTACAGTTGCAGTTAGTCGTGTTATAACACTCATCATAGTTGCTATCTGACTTTCAACATAGTTTGAATTGGTTTATGCACTTTTTTGATGGTTCCCACCATTATCATTGGATCATGTGTTTACCATTCATGGACTAATATTATCACTGCTCATCAACAATGGAGTGATAACTATCAATCAATATGTTCTTGATCATTCAAACCAAGTACCACTGACCATAGATTCGCAAATAGAGAATTTAACCACTTATGGGCTATTTGCGTGATCATTATAAGTTTTTGACACTGATCAATGAAAAGAACAAAACCCTTTGTAACTAACTTTGCCAGAAAATAACAGAATCTTGCCGGGAAAGTAACAACTTCACTGGAATTTGGCCAAAGAAGATGATCGGAACAACCAGGAACTGCTCTGATACCAATTGAAACAATATGTTCCAGAAATCAATGAAATGAAGAATACAATCTCATTGGCAACAAACTACTTAGGAATCTTTAAAGAGAGAATAAAGACTAAAAAAAATGGTTTGTTATTGGATTATGGAATTGTACACAATGATTGAGTTTTACAAGTAGAAATGGATGAATCGAATGAAAGGATAGTATTTAAATGCGGTTTGGCTCTATCAATTTTTCCGTCAAATGGGAATTTGACTTTTAGTTTGACTTTTGCTAATTTGACCCGCTTGACTTTCACTTTGGGACACTTCATTAATTGGTTCTAAATATTTGACTTCATTAGTTCAAAATGATATGAATGCGACGACAACCATCGGTTCTTTATAACATCAATATACATTAATGGTCCTTTTGATAAGTGTTAATTTATACGCAATCAAGCACGTTTCACTTAGAGCCAAGTTTTATAGTACATGTGAGCACAAAACTAGGATGGAAATCGAATTAGGTAGCCCATGAATATAAACTCATATTAGGTAACACATGCAAAACATCGATGTGGTTTAAAAACATCTTCGCTATGTGGATCAAGTCGGTTTAGAATACATGATGGATTTGTTCTTGTTGATTGTTTCTAAAATTTGTGCATTAATAATGGGAAAATTGGTGGAGGCTATCTTTCTAGTACACTAATTTGCCGGATTATTTATTTATTTATTTATTATTTATTATTATTTATTATTTTTTGCAAATCAGCCCAAACTGAAATAAAATTGAGGCCCCAAGGAAAGGGTGATCCTGTTTGTATCGTGACCGAACTAGTTTAAATTTTGTTCTGCAAGACGTGAGTACACAGTATGTTCACTACAAAAAAGAAGGGCTATAGTGACGAGAATTTAATGACGACATATATTTTTCGTCACTATTTAGTGACGATATAGAATTATCGTAATTATATATCGTCACTTGCATATATTAGTCACGAAATTTTCGTCACTCATCTTTGGATTAGTAGTCACGAAAAAGTCGTGTCACTAAGTTGACTATTGCAATTAATTCAATATTTTTCTTAATGTAATCTTATTAATATTAATATATTTATCACAGTCAAATCAATAATAATTTATTTTTCTAATTTTTCTCCTTTTCAAGTTTTAAAAGAAAAAAAAATCATGTATCTAAATTTTTAAACTACAAATCAGTTCTTTGTTAATGAGTAACTAATTCATGACAGATTTGTTTATTTGCAGGTTAGCACAATTTTAGTTATTTACTCTATATACTCATAGATAGCATGGATTTACTCATGTATCTGTTAGCCTTTTAGGTATCTCCGTCTTAAAACAAGGGTGATTTGGGCTTGTGAGGTCAACGAGACCAAATTTTAACTTCTAGGTCATTATTATTCTCATGTTCCTACTTTTAACATGGTTTTCTAAACATCCATCCGAAGATAGAATTCCCATCAACTCATTATCGCATTATTGTTCTTATTATATTTAACTAGGATGTATGAGTTGTTTGTTTTCCTTTCTTGTCAAGACTTATGTCAAGATGTTGTTTCTCATGTCAATCATACTTAACGTGTTTTTGCTAAAGGTATGGAATGTGACATATCCTTGCTTTAAGTGGAAAATGAGAAATCTTTGAAAGGAGCCGATCCGTTTGTGTTAGGAATTAGAAATTCCGGTATTAAAGAGTCGGTCACCTCAAGTATATGTAATCATTAGAAAGCTCGTAGTCGTAGTTATTTTAAGTTAAGTAGTATTTAGTTAAGTAACACCGTGGAGGACTGACGGTCTTTACCCACCGTATGCCCGATCCACGCCCGATGTGTGGCGATTTATGTAAGATTATAAATACTCTACCTTCCAAGGTAGAGTTGGAGCTCATAATAATATCTTTCACTTTCTCTCACTAAGTTCCCTAAACCTCTAACTTCTCTCTAGAATTCCATCTATATGCTACTTTGTGTTATGGTTTGATGTGTATGTGAAAAGTTATATCTTACAATTGGTATCAAGAGCCATGGTTGGATCATATCTTGCACATCTTTGGATTTCTAGTGGTTTTAGGTGGTTTTGAGTTTGAAAAGTTTAGTGGTTTTGCATCATTTGGTTGATTTCTTGTGTTAAAGTTTGAATTTTGTTAGTACTTTTATGTTTAGAATCATCACAAGTGTTTAGGTTTTCATTTGGTAAGCTTGAATCATCTTGGTTGGGTTGTTTTGGATTGAAAAGTGATGTTTATATGGTTTTCAAGCTAGCGACTTAGCTCACGGACTATTCTCTTCATAGCGACTTGCTTTACAAATTTGTAGCGAGTTACGCCTTTAGACCTAGCGAGTTAAAGTACAAGTAGTGGACTCCACCACGAGTAGCGACGACAGTGGTAGCGACTTGGTCTCAGAGCGAGTTGCTCTTTAGCGACTTGTATCTTTAGCGACTTGAGTAGCAATTGTCGCCAAAATTTTGCTAGCGACTTGAGGCTTAGCGAGTTACTACTTAGCGACTTGCATTTGTCTAGCGACTTGGGACTCTAGCGACTTAGTGGTGTAGCTAATTAAGTGTTAGCGACTTAGTGCATTATCTTAGCGACTTAGTGCATTATCTTCTAGCGACTTAGTGCATTATCTTCTAGCGACTTGGTGATTGTTTACGGTTTTCTCTTGATTTAGTAAAATCCGTGAAAGAATCTATTTCCGTTTAATCATAGAGTTATAAAATCCCGTATAACTGTTAACATGTCTACCAACGCTCCACCGTAATCTCCATCTGTTGTCGAGGATGTTCAAGCGGTGGCTCGGATACTGCCCACCCATGCTCGACAGAATCGACTATGATTCTTGGGCTCAACGAATCGATCAGTATTGCCTTGGAAAGGAAAATGGTGTCAACATTCTCAAATCCATTGATGAAGGACCATATCGAGTTGAGACGACTAGAGACATACTTGATACTAATGAAGATGGTACTCTGTTTACGGAATGGATGACCTAAGATGTATGATGAGCTTGATGATAAGGATAAAAGAGATTTGATGCGATATCGTGGCTTCAAACATTGTTCTTCAAGGTCTTCCTAAAGACATCTACAAGTCGATCAATCATAACACTAATGCTAAGGCGGTTTGGGATAATGTTAAGATGCTTCTCTCGTGTTCGTAATTAACTATGGAAGACAGAGAATCCCAACTCTATGACGAATTTGAGCACTTCAAGATGAAACCAGATGAGAATGTCTATGAGTACTATGTGAGATTTCATAAGTTAGTTAATGACATGAGGAACATCAAAATGACTATGCCTAGCATTCATTGAACTCAAAATTTGTGAACAACATGAACCCGAATGGCACAAGTTTGTTACATGTGAAGCTTACTAAAGGATTGAAGAATACAAACTATGAGCAACTCTATGCCTTCCTCCTTCGTAATGAGAGACATGCTATGTTTGAAAAATTGATTCTCAATCAGCTCAAAACCAACCCGGAGAGACAAGCTCGCCTAATGATTCAACCGCCTACTCGAACATCGGAATCACAACCAAAGCTTCACAAGTCATACCCTTGGGTAATGGTAATCACAAACTCATTCCCGATCCTATGTACAAACAAGTCGATGTCGATGCACACGTGGGAAACTTCATTAATCAACTAGCTCTTCCGATTAGCCAAAACATGAATTCTCTCCCACAAACCAACAACAACCTCGAGCAACATCTAACCCACACAATCAAGCTACCGTTAAAGATGGAAGGATCGTGGTGCAACCAGTTCAGAAAGACAAGATGATCGGGGAAGAGGTGGCTTGGTAGAGGTTATGTGGGCAATCGTAATCGAGGAAGGAATGGTAACCAAGGTCAAGCTAAGCCGATCAAATGCTATAACCGTGGTGGTGAGGACACATTGCAAGGAACCGCACATCTCCAAAGCGCATACGAACGCCGATTACTTCAGAGATAAGATGTCACTTGGCACAAGCTCGTGACAATGGGGTCGCTTTGAATGAAGAGGAATTGTTGCTTTCTTGCCGAGGGCAATGCCAAGACCTATGATGCGATGTGGATGAGCATCCTATTCAGAGATAGGTCACAATCATCGAATGCCTTTCAAGTCGCCGACCGTGATGCATACGACTGATGTGGATGATGGACCTCAAGACATACAATTTTATGGCTAGCATTTCTCCAATGGTTTCTCCCAAGGTCTCCTCTTCACCACTAGTTGGGCCATCCCATGACAAGCTCATCTCGAGGTATTAAAACCATACGATGATGTCGATGTGCAACAGATGCATGACAAAGTACAATCAATCGAAACTATTGAATCAAATATTGAAAATATGGGTAATATCGATATTGTCCCATATGATCAATATGTGAAACAAAGTGAAAGTGAAGTTGTACCAAGTGATGCATCTTCTGCATCAACAATGACTATGTTTTGATGAATACACCGCATGTGCCTCGATGATTCAAGAATTTCGAACTAAATGCCTATAAAGAACGTGTTGCTATTTATGAACAACGTGCTAAGTTTGAGTTGACCACTCGTGAGCGGTGAAATGGATGACCAAGTGAGTACAAGAATTAGAAAAAGTAAGTTTAGAGAAGAAGTATTGAAACAAGAATTAAATTCCTTGCAAGAAAAACTTTCTAAAACAAACTAAACAAAAACAAGAACTTCAAGAAAATGTGAAAATGCTTAAGCAAGAATTTAATGCAAAGGAATCAAAACTCTTGAGAGATTTTTCTAATCGAAAACTTTGAAAAACAAACTTGAAAACAAGTTGTACATACAAGGAAACACCATTCAGATCGCTTCACATGGTCACGAAACATCGAGTCTTAAGCGATAAGCATAGCATTCCCCTTGTTGAGGAACCAAATCGAGAGGTAATTAAAAAGGCTAGAAATGCTCATAAGGTGCTTTATGATGGTAATGAAATCCTTAAGCCTAGGCGTAAACCTAGTTGCGTTGAGTGCACCGAGGAAGATAAGAAATCTAATGAAATCACTAGGAAAAGATGAATAAGAAACAAAATGATCCCAAATGCAAAGAGAAAACATAATTATCACTCCTCATGATTACAAGAAGGAAAACCTGGATTTCCTTGAACAAGTTTAAGCCTCGAGACATTGTTGACTCCGAACAAGTCTTACGAAAAGGATTTAGATAAGCGAAGCGGAAAAATTGTTGAAACAAACTCTCCCTTTGGAAAATGCCTAGAGCGTGTGTATCCTCCTAATACACCAATGCATCTTGTACCTAGAACAATTGCCACTAAAAGCAAGACATTAATTAGCCAATACGTTATATTTCAACTATTTGTTGATTTTGAGAAAACTTGCAAGAAAAGGATCACACCCCGGGTATAATCAAGGAGAAAGGGTTTTGAACAAATGAAAGAATGTTATTTAAGCGAGGTCATGCCTTCTTTAAACTTCTAAAAGATCACTTTGAGAGTCTTAAAAAGGGATAGAAACCGATATTAAGGGAATAGAAAAGGAATTTGATGCAATGGTTGTTGAAGTTAGTGACTATGAGCGTGCAATTGAAATATAATGAGATTGAGAGAAAGAACCCGCATACATTAAATGAGAATCTTATTCTTGAATGTGTTGCTCAAGATGTGTTTTCATCGCTTCAAATTGCTCTATTAATGCTTCCAAATTTCATGAACTATCTGGCCTCGAAGTCTCCCATGATCGTGTCATTGACCTTGAAAAACTAATTCTAAACTAAATGAGAAAATTGAAGCTGGATGATCACGACAATTTGGTTAAACATTTTCTAAACTAGAAGTTGAGTATTTTAATTTACAACTAAAATATCAACATCTCAAAGAAAATGTCAAAACTTCAAATATCAAGACATCTTGAGATGCTCCGAGTTTGATGCGCTTTTCAAATTAACAAACGAGATGAACAAAGTCAAGCTCGGTGTAACACGATCGTAAAGTTGAAAGCCCAAATCTCTCAATTAAAGGGTCAAACGAACAATATGACAGCTCCCAAATGCCTCCTCCTTTAGATTCTCGAATTCTCAAACGTTTCATCTTCAAAACCTAGTAAATGCTTTACAAAAGGAAAACGAAAGTTTTCTAGAAGAAAATGAAAAGGTTAAACGTCATTTCAATGAGTTATTTGAATCAATTAAAGTCACTCGTAACAAAAACAACGAACAAATAGCTTCATTGCAAAAGGAAATTGAGAATCAAGGGTCGTAAAAGGAAAATGCCAATGACCAATGGGGAGAATGTTGTATCAAAGGTTCACTCTTGTAATAAATATGCTTTATCCGTGACATATGTCCTCCTCATCTAAGGAACAACAAACTTGCCATTCAAACATACTTCTCATCCCTTAAGGATTGCCTAGAATGTCTGCGTGAGATTGTTGAAGAGGATAAGCTAGAGAAACCTCATGATAATGCAATTGGACATGCATGCTTATATGCCAAACGATTTCAAGAAATCTTAGAATGCTTGATCACAATATGCCCAAAGACATTAGGTGAGAGAGTTAACCCTTTGATTCCATGCTCGATGCCTAATGCCAAATATGATATGCACTCGATTCCCAATGTTTTGAATGTGAACCGTAGTGTACCCTTGAGTAGTTCGATTCTAGATCCGTCAATGCTAAGAGAGAGAACTCAAAGATGCCTTCTAGGAGTACTAATCTCAAGACATCTAGTTTTAAGAAAGTGAACCTTAGTGCACCGCATGTAGTTCGGATCCCAAGACATCTAAACAAGTGGTGCAAAGAGTAGTAAAACAAACTAATGTTCCCATTCCCTCTACAGAGTAATCGGTGACATTAAAGGGAGCGGTCAAAGTCTCAAGACAATACAAGGAATGATAGGACCTCTCAAGCTAAGAATGTGCAACCGGAAGAGTAGAAGAACAATCTAGGAACTTTAAGCTTGAATTGAATAAAACGAATCGTGTTGATTCTAGTATTAGCCATAGGCGCATCGTAATTAATTCAATTCGATACTATTTGCAAACCTTGTACCGATTTCGCTTGAATTACGCCTCAAATCATGAATGTTGTGTTAATGTTACGCCTAATGATGTTAATTGTCCGATTAATATTGTTAATGCTAAAATTCATGCTAAGAAGGCTAAAAGGCAAAACGAAGAAAGTTAGAAAACGGTGAAACCCACAGGAAGAACATTCAAGAAAATAGGCTTTTATTGGACACTGTTGGTCTTAAGACTAATCGAGATAATGCCCACTAGAAAATGGATGCCCTCTTGGTAGAACTATTCCTTAAGAAGTGATCACATCGTGAGCAGGCTAATATCGACACTAGTATCGCATCTATTCACAATGATTCCATTGCCTCACTTTACGATATGAATGCTTCTATTTACGATGTGGGTGTTCCAAACATTGTTACTAACCAAATGGAACCCATTCTTGCATGGGGATCCCAATTATCCGATTATCCATTCTTGTCTCGTGTTCAACTGCAGATCGTTCAAATCGCTCGTGGTACCGGACTCAATTCGCTCCAAGCATATGATTTGGAGACCGGTCGCGCTCATGAACTTCGTGAGCAAATTCATCGGGACTATTAGATTTGGTAATGATCATTTCGGTGCTATTATGGGTTATGGAGATTATGTTGTTGGTGATAGTGTCATCTCTAGAGTGTATTATGTGGAAGGTTTAGGTCATAATCATTCTCTGTTGGTCAATTCGTGATTTCGATCTAGAAGTAGCCTTGAAAACATACACCTTTGTTAGAGATCTTAATGGTAAGGAACCGTTAAAAGGAACTCGTGGCTCAAATCTTTACACCATCTCTATCGATGACATGATGAGGGCCTCTCCAATCGCTTGTTATCAAAGGCTTCTAAAACAAAGTCATGGTTATGGCATCGTCGTCTCAATCACTTGAACTTGGCACCATCAACGATCTTTCCGTAAAGGACTTAGTTGTAGGTTTACCTAGACTAAAGTATGAAAAGGATCATCTTTGTTCAAGATGTCAATTGGGAAAAAGCAAGAAGTATGCCCATAAACCCAAACCTACTAACTCACACAAAAGTTCTTCATATGATTCATATGGATTTATGTGGACCAATGAGGGTGCAGAATATCTTTGGGAAGAAATATGTGTTAGTTGTGGTTGATGATTACTCTAGATTCACCGGGTCAAGTTCTTAAGGACAAAGGATGAAACTCACGATATCATCATCAAACTCATCAAACAATTGCGAGTTCGACTAAACAAAACGGTCGAATTATCGAGCGCATAATGGAACCGAGTTTGTCAACAAACAACTTAGTGAATTCTATGAAAGCGTTGGAATCGACCATCAAAGAAGTGTTCCACGAACCCCTCAACGAGCGGTGTAGTTGAAAGACAAAATCGTACTCTTGTTGAAGCCGCTAGAACAATGCCGATCTACTCAAAGGTTCCAATGTTTCTACGGGTCAAGCAATTGCCACCGCATACTACACACAAAATCGCTCCCTAATTCACACTATTCATGGAAAAACTCCATATGAACTTGTCCACAATGAAAACCTAATCTATTTTTCCTTCGTGTGTTTGGTGCCTTGTGCTATCCAACTAATGAGGTCAAGACTTGGGCAAACTTAGGGCTAAAGTCGACATTGGAGTATTTGTTGGATATGCACCAAACAAAAGGGATACCGAATCTACAACAAAAGAACCCGAAATATCATGGAAACAATTCACGTTACGTTTGATGAGTCGACCGGTCAAATGGCTCTGGACACTCCATTTCGGGACCCGCACTTCAAAACAGTCCCATTGGTTCATCCTTGTTCCAAACTCCTCTCAAGAAACTCCATATGTACCCCCATCCGAAGATGATGTAAAGAAATTGTTTGATCCTATGTTTGATGAATCAGATGATTCAATTACTAATGAGGTGTTGATTCCTACAACGAGGAGGATGCTTATATTCCCGTGAATGAAGTCAATCCTCAAGATCAATATCTTTAAGTCAAGAAGCACTGCACGATCCTTCGATCTCATCAACAAATCATCATTCTTCAAATGTACATCATGGAAATGATTTCGCATCAATGATGAAGTTAATCCCTTTGACTCACGAAGATGCTCCATTTGAAAACATATTTGCTACTCCCGAATCATCATCGAACCATCTTCTTGAGACATCGACTCGCCTACCTCGGTTCCTCAACAACCGCCACATGAACACCTCGAAAATGGACTCACGATCACCCTTAGACAATATCATTGGAAATCCTCTCGTCTGTATCAACCCGAAACAACTCGCAACCGATGCCTTATGGTGCTTCTTCAACTCCGTACTATCTAAGATCGAACCAAAAGATGTTAAAAGCGCCATGAATGAAGATAGTCGGTTCAATGCCATGCAAGATGAAATTCATGAGTTTGATCATCTTGATGTATGGGAGTTAGTACCGCTCCAGATCGTGCTATGATCATAGCTCTCAAATGGATCTTCAAAGTAAAACTTGATGAGCATGGTGATGTGTTGAAGAACAAGGCTCGATTAGTTGCTAAAGGATATCGTCAAGAGGAGGGTATAGACTTTGAAGAATATTTTGCTCCGGTTGCTCGAATCGAGGCAATCGAATCTTTTCGGCTAATCTTGCTAGTAAGAACATGATAGTATATCGGATGGATGTAAAGACGGCATTTACGAACGGAGATCTTAAAGAAGTCGCTCGCCGCCCAACTGAAGGATTTGTGAATCAAGAGCATCCTACTCACGTTTATCGTTTGAAGAAGGCTCTTTACGGTTTAAAGCAAGCTCAAGGGCATGGTATGATACATCGTCAAAGTTTCTTCTATCAACCAGATTCATCAAAGGAGCGATTGATCCTACATTGTTCACCGTGAAGTCGAGCAAACATTTAATTCATGTTCAAATTTATGTTGATGATATTATTTTGCCTCGATGCACCCAATGGAATGTGATCGTTTTCAAATGAAATGAGTTCAAAGTTTCAAATGTCAATGATGGGACAAATGTCATTTTCTTGGGATTACAAATTTCACAAAGTCCGGAGGCATTTTCATAAATCAATCTAAATATGCAACGAGATTTTAAAGAAATTTGGATTTGATTCATGTGACCTGTTGACACCCCATGATTGATCGAACCAAACTAGGCGAGGACCTCTCGGGGATCATGATTGACCAAACGAAATATCGGAGTATGATTGGATCCACGATGTATCTCACCGCTAGTAGACTAGACATCTTGTTCATTTGTTTGCATGTGTGCTAGATACCGTGCTAAGCCTACTAAAAGCACCTTGAAGCGATTAAACGGGTCTTTCGGTATCTCCAAGGAACCATCAATATGGGTCTTTGGCACCAAGGACACCGTATGTCACTAACGGCCTATGAGATCCGATCATGCAGTTGTCAAGATACACGTCGAAATGCGTCGGAGGTGCTCGGTTTTGGGTGATAAGCTTGTGAGTGGTCTTCAAAGAAGCAAATGAGTACTTCTATTTCCTCTACAGAGGTGAATACATAGCCATGTCATCTTGTTGTGCTCAAATCTTATGGATGAGATCTCAATTATCGACTATGGCTTTGAATTCAACAAAATCTATGTCTTGTGATAATAAAAGTGCTATTGCTCTCTCATGCAACAACGTTCAACACTCAAGAGCAAAGCATATCGACATTCGACATCATTTCATCGGGGAACAAGTGGAAAAAGGTGTGGTGGAACTATATTTTGTGAGGTCCGAATATCGGTTAGCGACATCTTCACCAAAGCTCTTCCAAGAGAACGTTTTGAGTTTATTCTTCCACGACTTGGCTTGAAAAGCCTTCAACGAAAACTCTCAAACGTCTTCGGAGGAAGGCGAGGAGTAAAGGTCTATCTTCATCTATCTCTTGTATATATCTAATCGAAAAACAAAATACAAAATTATAAAACCTTCAAAATCAAATAGAAAAATATAAAACTTTCAAAATCAATAAAAATTTGAAAATTGAAAAACTTCAAAAATATTGTCATTTTGTCATGTTTCTCTCGATTCGATAATATCTACGGTCTTGATGTTGTCATTCAAAGAATGACACGGGTCTTTAGATGTTGTTCGAATTTTTATAAAAAAAAAAAAAAAAAAAAAAAAAAAAAATTGGGAGAAAGAAAACGATGGTTTATTGTCATTTTCGAGCAATAACCCGTTTTAAAAGAAAGAACGAGCCATGTTTTATCATGTTTTCAAAATTCCATGCTCGATTCTATAAACATTTATCTCATTGAAAACTAAATGCTTTGAAAAATAACTCGATCTCCATTTTTGATAATCATCGGGACTTATTTGTCATAATCTCTATCTCTCAATCAACAACCTATGTCATTGATTGAGGGGAGAATGATTTCAATTAAATTAAAAAGTTATTTGGCATTAAATTGTTTTCAAACAGATATACATGCATGTTTTATCAATGGAGTTTAAAGTCTTAAAATCCGATCCTTATCGATTAAAACACTTTCATAATCAAGTCACAATTCCCTTAAAAGCTTTCAAAATCAATTTAAATCTATAAGAGATCACAAATCTCAAATGATTTGATAATTGTGATCGGGGAGAATGTGTGATTTAAATTGGATTTAAACTAATAATTCGGTAAATGGTTTTATAAGGATGTACATGCTATCACCCCACATGTGACAAACGATTTCAATTTTCCATGCACATGTTGAGGGGAGCATCTATCTTAAACCTATGATTTGAAATGTGATCAACTTATCTCGATGTGCGGTGTCCTCTAGTATGTGCAAAACTCTCTTCAAACCCCGAGGCACATATTGGGGAGCAAATTTATGGAAACCTCATCCTTCCGGAAATACTCTATCTACTTGACTTGATGTGGAAGTGATGTTGATATCTTTAGAAAATGGTAATCAAAGAAGTTAATTCTTTCTCTTGCCTCCGTGTGCAAAACATTTTCAAATACTTGATGCACATGTTGAGGGGGAGTTCTCGTTCTAAAAATATCAAAAACAATTCAGGTACAAAATGCTTTGATAATATATCACAAGTACCTTAATTGACTTTCAAATGGTTTTCAATTGGTTCCAATGGTAGATGAACAATACCAAATAGACCGACCAACTCTACTTTATGTACGGTGATATAAGGATGATAAGGTTAGGTATGTGTTCCCATGATCCGCCGAGCCGGAGGATCTACCCAGGACAATCCACTAGTTAGTGTAGAAGTCCTTAGGTATGATGATAAAAGGAGAAAAATGAGATATGGGAAGAGTGCGGACTAAGACGAGCTAATCTTGGAATAAACCCAACAAAGTTCTAGCTATGAAGTCTCGGTAAGCCTTGAAGGGTTGAAGAATTAAAAGAATTGAATGAGAAAAGGGTGAAAACAAATAGCCTCCATTTATTCAACCTTAGGGCGTAAACCGGGTTCAATTCATATGCTACGATGGTAACATCGGTATTGAAGACAAGGCGTCATGGACCCGGTGACGCACTTGCACTTCAACTTTCAAACCACTCAAGTTCCTCTTAAAAGGACTTGTTTCATTCTCACGAGGAACCGACATTATCTATCGACTTTCTCTTAGAGATGGTTGGTATTGAAGAAGGAGACCTCTCCTAGTCTCGGCAGCATGATCCAAATATGCACAAATTGAGTCTAGAGCCACGAGATCATCAATAAATCTCATTAGGACACTTTCAATGAAGACTCTGTTTCACACAATGTGGAAAAGAGATTATATCTTGAGTCCCACGCATTATCCTTGTGGTATTGCCGGAACATCCGAGTGATGTGTATACATATTCACAATGAAGATGGAAAGCCTTGGAGCCAACATCAAACAAGCTCTGGTAGGTGGCATGTGAGATCTATTTTATAGATTAACCATGTGACAACCGAATGAAACAATGGGCGATTCAATCTCTTGAGTCAATCACGGTTCGAGTTATGGATTGACGGATACCTTTGAAAACCGGTCATTGTGCTTAAAAACTCTTTTCTTTATCACATCGACCGTGTACTAATTTTTCAAACCAAAAGGTGTTTTTATGATTGATAATTGATTTTCAATAAAACCTTCGTTGTATTGCAAAACAATTTCTATTGAGCAATACGATTGTTTTCAAATCTCTTTTCATCAATCGGTGGACTTAAAATTATTTGGTTCACTCACTCCGTGTTGTCTTCTTTGAGATGTTTCGGTTTGAGAACATTAGAACATTGCGAAACCCTCGTCAAGGAGATTCTTAGGAATCCTACCGATCACAGGCAAGACTTGTCTTGATCAGCGAGGAACCGTGGGCGTGTACCTCAATTCAACGAAGTGATCAAAGACACTTTCGCGATTTATTGCTAAGCTGTTGTATGCGGTACCCGACGTTTGCGGTGATCGATCGTAATGAAGCGGTCAATCCATAGCCGCATGCTCACTACACATTCATCTCAAAAGAAATCATGATAAGTGCATCAATGACTCGATATTTTCACTCCATGCTTTCGCTTTCTGCCGCCAATATCATGATTCAACAAATGCTTCCGCTACTACGATGAGAAGATATCATGATCCGAATGTGAGCATGTCGGTCCTAAAGTCACAACATCACATAATACCAACACCACAAAGGATGTGTCGAGATTTTGATAGGTGATGATCTCAAATGGTGGCTCGAAATTATTATCACGTGGATCGGTAAAGACCTCCACTTGAAGTAACCAAACATGCAATGTGAAGAATCAATGACTACGAGCTTAGGAGCAAAGGTCTACATCAAGAATGCAAGATCAATTGTTAATGTATTATCGGTTGTATTCAATGTATTTACGGTACATGATTGAGGTGACCTCCTTAGGGGAGATTGTTAGGAATTAGAAATTTAGGTATTAAAGAGTCGGTCACCTCAGTATATGTAATCATTAAGCTCGTAGTCGTAGTTATTTTAAGTTAAGTAGTATTTAGTTAAGTAACACCGTGGAGGACGGACGGTCTTTACCCATGTATGCACGATCCACGACCCGATGTGTGGCGATTTATGTAAGACTATAAATACTCTACCTTCCAAGGTAGAGAGTTGGAGCTCATAATAATATCTTTCACTTTCTCTCACTAAGTTCCCTAAACCTCTAACTTTCTCTCTAGAATTCCATCTATATGCTACTTTGTGTTATGGTTTGATGTGTATGTGAAAGTTATATCTTACGTTTGGAATTTGCTAAAGGTATGGAATGTGATAGTATGTAGTTTTCAAGTCGACAGGGGTGTGGTGCTACTATTTTGTTCTATAAGAAGACATATATGTGCCCACATACTTTTCATGGTCCAAATAAAAAATAGCGGTCACATATTTGATGTCATATTGTTAGTATCTCTTGGCGGTTACAACCTATGCTCATGGATCGGTGAACTCTTAAGCATTCGAATCAATGCGACAATTAAGCACGGTAAATTTTGATTCTCATTCCTTTTGCATGATTATGTGCTTAGTGCGAGTATTGTCGACTTATACTTTTGTTTGATATAACAAATTCACGCTGCTGTGTTTCTTCTGTTGTAACTACTACTTATACTTAGTCGGTAGGCTTGCACGAGCCATGAGCATTTTGAAAAGTTATCGCTTTCCTAATAAGTTTATTGATTTAACAAAATTGTTTAGGCGAGAAGAGTTAAGATAGAGTATGTGAGGAAGTTATCTACACTACATTATGCCATATTCTTGGAAATATAGTATTATTTTCATTTTAAAAGTCGCATCTGTTTGATTACATATGAAGTTGAGCGTTCATGTCGAATATTTATAAAATTATTCTTACCCAACCACCAAACCAAATTACACGGATCCGTTTGTACACTTTCCATTGTAAAAGTTCATCTTATACTTTTGCATATCTTGGACTACTAGGTTTCTCCGAGAATCTCAATACTCTATAGACCCGATATGATACCTTTAGACTTCTCATATGTTTGGGTCGGCAATGTCATAAAACAGATGGGTATGTTTTGGTTTGGGTAACGGTCAAAAGAAATTTAGTTTTGACTTGCGACTAAGGCGGTATACTAGTTGCTTACAAACCGATTTGTTCGGGTTTCTTGGTTACTATTTGGTGATTTCGATCTTGCATTTAGTTTCGGGTTAAATGTTGACAAATTGGACTCAAATTCACCGATGCTATGCTACTGACTCCTCAAAATTTTACTTGGATGAAACAGACTCCTCCACCTAGTTTCTTGCGAAGATTGGCGGTTTTATTTTTAGTGAGGTTATAGATTGGTTGGTTTTGCTTTTTTGTTAGGAAAGTGTTTATTGGTAGACTGTGGACATACAATGTGTTGTATTCGGATCAAATAGTATTATATTACACTAACGAAATTAGTATTTTAAAATTTCAATGCGAATTATTAGTTTTTCAGTTTAAAGCGTGTTTATAGCATAAATTGAGCACTGTCTATTTCATATGATAGCGACCACCTTTTGTTGTCTCTAAAGCGATAACTAGTGACGAAATATTTCGTGACTAAACTCATAACGGAGGTTAAGCGGCCGTTAGTAGAATTTCTCGGTGACGACTTTCACCATATTAGTGGCCAATTTCAGTGGCGTAGAAGTCGTCACAAAATTAATCACGACACGATTTTTATCACTTTTCAACTTTGTGACGGAGCTATAGTGACGACAAGCGACGACCTTGATTTTCGTGACTAAACTGGTTTAGTGACGATTTTTCCACTTTTAGTGACGATTTTCCTGTCGTCACTATAGCCCTTTTTCCTTGTAGTGGTTTTTTTTGTTACATTTACACATTTGTTAGTGTAAAACTCCGTATAATTTCTGTTCCTTTTGTATGCGAAGATTTATTGTTTCTCTAACATTATAAGCTTATTCATTTGTACATCTATGAATGTAATTAAAATGGCATTTCTAGGCATTTTACTTTGTCCACTAAATCTCCTGTATTTCATCCGAATTCTTTTTCTTGCTGACCAGAATCATCCCTGCTCATGATCTTTTCCATTATCCATCTGAAACAAAATAAATAAATTAAATACAAATACAAAACTTAAAATATAAAAAAGAAATAGAAATTTAGATTAGAAACTAAACTGATAAATAATCTTATATTTGTGAGGGCCTAACGGGACCACGTGAAGCGTTGATGTCCTGATGTCGTGCATATGTCGATGAAATTTACAGGTTTATACATCCTACATCCAAGAATTACCGATTTTCTATAGCCTCTTCATTATAGTCAAGACAAGGACCACTAGCATGTGAACCGCACGCAACTACAATCACGTTTATAATTCACAGCCACCTGAATTTCTTATCAAGTTCAGCTCTTGCATTGTACTTGAGACAATAAGTGAAAAAGAAAACTAGAAAAGTGCCAGTTTTATTTTTTATAAGTTCGAAATGGAGAATAAAGGCAGCTGCAAGGTTTGTGTCACAGGAGGTGCTGGTTACATTGGTTCATTCCTGGTTCAGTTACTTCTACAAAATGGTTACACTGTCCATGCTACTCTCAGAAACCTGGGTATACTTCGTTTTCTTCATATATACTTTTATTTGTGTGTATAAATCAATTTCAAAGATGAGACTATGTGTCTACTCTCCTATCAATATGCAGGGTATGACCCTTGTATATGTGTGGAGTTAAGAGTTGTAAGATATCCGTACCTAGCGTTGTGATAAATCATACCCCTGAAAGAATAGTAAAATCGTTTCGCTAATTCTCTATATTATCGGACTATTTCAGTATTTGTTTGTGTATTTTGCTTGTAGGTGATGAATCCAAGGTAGGACTTTTGAAAAGTTTTCCATTTGCAGAAGAAAGGCTTCATTTGTTTAAAGCAGATATATACAACCCGGAAGAGTTTGAAGAAGCAATACAAGGATGTGTCTATGTTTTCCATGTTGCAACCCCCGTATTTCATACTAATGGCTATAAGGTGTTACGTTCTTGCAAATTACACCACTTAATCAAGATTCTAATCATAACCGCAAATAATAAATTCCAGTCTCTGATCTTATGAGTTGATAATATTTTTTTGCATATTTATAGTACAAAAACACCATTGATGCTACAATTAATGCGCTTAAGGAGATTGCGGATGCTTGCATACACTCGGGGACAGTAAAGCGGCTCATCTACACTGCGTCCGTTGCAGCAGCTTCACCATTAAAAGAGGACGGCAGTGGTTATAAAACCAACGTAGACGAAAGTTGTTGGACACCTCTTCCTTACACAGATTATTTCGTAAAGGTTTGTATCAGAAATTTAAGTGTTTTTACGATATCCGTGGTTCTTACATGATCATGTCTCTAAATACTTACAATATTGTACAAGTAATGTTTGATGCAACTTTGTTGTGGGGTTTACTTTAGGACTACGCAGAGGCCAAAACAAAATCAGAGCAAGAAGCTTTAAAAATTGGAGAAGATAAAGCAAATGAACTAGAGGTGGTGACGTTATGTTGTGGGTTGGTGGGTGGTGGTATCGTTAGATCAGGCAGTTCAACGGTTTTCATATCACAGATTTCCAATGACATGATGCAATACCAAAAACTAAGGTACTTGGAAGAATTGCTTGGAAAAGTCCCAATTGTACACATTGATGACATTTGCCGAGCACACATCTTTTGTGCAGAGACGCCATCAGTTAATGGGAGATTCTTATGCGCTAGCTCGTTTGTATCAAGTGCAGAAATGGCGAAGCACTATCAGAAAAGCTTTCCACAACTGAAACAAGAGTAAGATTATTTTAATTAACATTATCTTAATAATATGACAGAGAACTCGAGTACATAATAAATTTGTTATAGTAGGTACTTGGAAGAACGTGGGATAGAAATCAAATGGGGATCAAGAAAGCTTGAAGATAAAGGATTTGCTTACAAGTATAGTACAGAAATGATATTAGATGATTGTCTTGAATGCGCAAAGAGATCGGGAATTGTTTAGCAATAACTACGGCTAAATTGTATTTGGCTATATATTATATGGTGTGTTAATAACAATTTCTGCATTAGAAATCAAGGTAAGAACAGATTTTTGCATATGATACTAATGATTTCTTTGAGAAACAAAGACTTTCATTGAAAAAAAGTTGCCGGATGGCAAATCTTTAGCTTTGACTTTGGAAAAATGAAGCTTAAAAAAAGAGACTTTGTATTGAGTATATGCAAATCACAAATGAACAGCGCAAGGTACTAGGACTCTCGGAACTGTTGGCCCAGTTTTACGGATCTTTAATCAAAATATACCAAAAGTATGAAATAATCTCTATTTTCTTATAAATATGTCATGAATGATTCTTTACATGTTCTATTCTATTTATACAAAGTGAAAAGGTACATGTTGAACCGTTGTGTCGGTTAAAGGATATGGCAGTTATAGTGTAACTGCTATATAACCGTTTATGTAACTGCTTCTTGTTGACTTTCGTTGAAGTTGACTTTTGTTGACTTTTTTTGACCGAGTCATAATGGGTGTTGACTTGAGTCGCTGGGTTGGGTAGATTGGGATTAACTCAATATTCTCCCCCTTAATCATAATCGCTGCAACGTAGGTCTTTAAGTCTTTTGTAGTCGTCTCCATTTTTCTTTCTTCTGCATTCTCTGCTGTTTCTGCATTCTCTGCGGTTACTGCAATCTCTGCCGTTTTTGCATTCTCTGCGGTTTCTGCAATCTCTGCTGTTACTGCAATCTCTGCTGTTTCTGCACTCTCTGCTGTTACTGCAATCTCTGCCGTTTTTGCATTCTCTGCGGTTTCTGCAATCTCTTTATTCTTGCAATCTCTGCTTGTTTCGCACTCTCTGCTTGTTTTGCAATCTCATTTATTCTTGCAATCTCTTTGTTATTGCACTCATCGTAGTTCTTGCAATCTCTGTTGTTATTGCAATCACTGCGGTTTCTCATTGTATCATTTCTCTTCAGTTATAGCCGCTATAAATAATGTTGGCTCTAAGTCTTCTTCAATAAAATTTGAATGTTCTCTGACTTGATTCTTGCGTTTATTTTTACATTCATATGCATAATATCCAAGTTTGTGACATCGGTAGCATGTGACTTGAGATTTGTCTCTTGTATCTTCTTCAAAAGACTCTCGTTCTTCCCTTTTAGATTGATAATTGTTCTTGTCTTGTTCTCGGCCTCGAGACTGGTTAAATCTTCCCTGACCATATTCTCTAATAGGTTTTCCTTGTCCTTTATGTCGTGTGAACATCAAAGTCTCTTGATTGTTCACTTGTTTATCCTTCTTAAACTTAATCCTTTTTCATAGGTTTTAAGTCTACCAATTGCTTCTTCCATAGTCATTTCGCTTAGGTTGGAATATTGTTCTATAGATGCGACTATTTGCAGATACCTTTCGGGTACAACATTTAGTAGTTTCCGTACTAAGGTTTCATCTTCTATGGTGTGTCCTAGACTAGCGGCTTTGTTTACGAGAGTTGTAAGTTTTGTAGCAAAGGTGTCAATTGTCTCGTCTTCCTTCATTTGTAGCATCTCAAAATCAGATTTGAGTGTTTGTAGTCTTGCTTGTTGGACTCCCCTTTTCGCCAAGCGTGTCTAGTTTTCAAAGCATTCCAAATGTCCTTGCGGTTTGTGCTTTGTTATTTGAAGTAATTGTTCCTCGGGTAAGGCTTGATAAAGGAAAGCAATAGCGGTTTTCTCTTTTGTCTTATTGGGTTGAGTCGATTGATCGGCTCTATTGTTTCCATAAACCACTTGCTTGAGAATGATTTGTATTCGAATTGCCCATAATGAGTAATTCGCGGGCTTTAGGATTGGGCATTGAAATTGGGGTGTACTATTTGTAAAATTAGTACTAGGTTCCTTATTTCCACTTCCTTTCGTCATATCTTAAATATATTGACAATAAAAGTATCTCCAAAAATTCTGACACGAGGTGTGTTGAAAAATGTTTTATTTTTCTCTTATAGGCTATAAAACTTTATAGGACTAGTTTTTTTTAATCCAAAACTATCCTCGGAGATTATTATATTTTAAAAACGAATAACCTATGGTTAATTTCTTAAAAGTTATTCCTAATGATATAATAAGCAGTGTAGACACTTGGTTATTATATTCTAAAAATGATAAGATACTTAAGGGTATAATGTAGTAACTTATCAAAGATTAAATAAAACTATACTAAAGATAAGTATAAGTTTTTAAAAAAATGAAAGGATGGATTTGAAATTCTCGAAACCTGGGGGGGTTAAAATAAAACCCGTAGCCCTAAATAATCCTTGTGTTTGCCCTCTTTTTCTTATCTCTTCTTCTGAGAGAAAAAAAACGTCTCTTGTGGAGACTGAAAAACACTTCGTCTTCTTCTTTCTTCTGGGTTGAAAGGTTTTCTTCTCCTCTCCTTGATGGTCAATCGCTGGCCTTCCTTTCTCCTCCGGTTTGATGTGTTCTTCGCGAGCACAAATTGATCCCACAAAATGAAACTAGGGTTTCAATGAATTGGGGGTTTTCAATAATCGTGAGAGATTAAACGATTGGAGATGGGATAGAGTCGATTGGTGACTCAAATAAAGTTATGGGCTTGATTTTGATTCGGAACAGGTGTGTTTGTTCTAATTTGAATCTTTAATTCTACCCTAAATTGATGACTTCGTTTTGGTTTTTGTTTGAATCAATATATAAACGATTTTAATTGTTTACGATCCTTTGTGGATAAAAAAAGTTTCGATGAAAGAAAAAAGCGAATGAAAGATTTTGTTGCGGGTATGAGCGATACTTATGTGATTGTTCCGCGTGCGACAAGCGTATATGGAACACAAAGATGATATCTTTTGATTTTGTGTTCGGATTATTTTGCAGAAATTATTTTTTCTCGAAACTGTTTTAGGGTTCTTATTGATTCTGAAACTTAAAACGAAAAAAGGTATATGATGAATCAGGCTTTGATACCAATTGTTGGCCCAGTTTTACGGATCTTTAATCAAAATATACCAAAAGTATGAAATAATCTCTATTTTCTTATAAATATGTCATGAATGATTCTTTACATGTTCTATTCTATTTATACAAAGTGAAAAGGTACATGTTGAACCGTTGTGTCGGTTAAAGGATATGGCAGTTATAGTGTAACTGCTATATAACCGTTATGTAAGCGCTTCTTGTTGACTTTCGTTGAGGTTGACTTTCGTTGACTTTAGTTGACCGGGTCATAATGGGTGTTGACTTGGGTCATTGGGTTGGGTAGATTGGGATTAACCCAATAGGAGCGTAAAACAGAAAAATCAAAATCGGGACACTCGATATGGTTTGAGTTCGAGACTATGAGTGAGATCATATGGTTGCACTAGTCACTTTAGTATCTCCAACTAATTCTCGTAGAGGTTAGGTGCATCGATTTAGGTTCCCAAATTTTAGTTTCATTTTTAGTTAGTGATGGCTATCATGCATCCTCGATTCAGCTCCTTAGTCGCGAGGTTGTGCATGAGGCGACAACATGTTGCAACAATTTTTATTTGTGGCTACAATGAGAATCTTAAATGCTTCCATTAATAGCCATAGCTCACAACTAAGCATTGCAATTACAACTAACGATAATAGCTACAACAATTTTTCCAAACATATGCCTCAACCGTTTCCCATGCTCCAATTAATTTCCATGTTTACCCTTTCTTTTTCATACTTGTGACAACAAACCCATAATTCTATTCAATATGAACCCAAAATTATTTATAATTTTCTTATATTAATTTATGGTGTTAATGCGTTATAACAATTCTAACCGGTGGTCAGTGTTCTTCTTTTGACGATTCGATTCACTGTGGCTAGATATGATGTTTCGTCTAGCTAGTTAGGCTGTAACCCCTCGATTCTAAGCCTCTATTTGATCTATATCTTCATTAATTAGTTGAAATATTTGACTTCATTAGTTCAAAATTAATATAAGTGTTTTTATAACTTGTGCCTTAGGGCACAAGTTAAACACACCAGTACGGGGATCCATTGAAAAATACCCATGGATCTACATAAAAATGACAAGTGTACTTTTATATAGGTCCCCGTGTACTTCGATGTGCTTAACTTGTGACCACGGGGCACAAGTTAGAAAAACCCATAATATAAATGCAACAACAACTCTGGTTCTTTATAACATCAATATACATCAATGGTCCTTTGTTGACAAGTGTTAAGCGTCACGCAATGCGTGCACGTTCAAGCAGAGCCGGGTTTCTAGAAAATAAGTCGTACACTACTAGACAACTCGATCATTTGTATGTACCGTTAGCCCAAAAGAAAAGAAAATAAATGAGTGAACGGGGATGTGTATTCGTTTCCCGTATTGCCACCCGCACAAGTCTTACATGAGTACAATACATAATTTAGTACATGATCCTCAAAATTTTCGCGATTTATGAGACAACCACGAATACCATTGATGCAACAATTAATGTGGTGAAAGAGATTATAGAAAACAATGAACCAAAGCTTATTTAACACAAAACAGATTAGACTGAATCCAGCCAACCTCCCCTTTGCTCAATCTTTTATTAATTCAATGCTAAGAATAGCAAGTTATCTATACAATACATAAGTTAAATGTGAAAACAATTACACAAACTAGGGTTTCTCTCAATCCATGTACGCAACAATAGAAAGAGAGAGAAAACACACATAAACAGATATGCATTATGAGGAGATAGGAGATAACGAGGACTTATATAGCTCCTTCTCACAATGTTACAGTATAGTCCTTCATGTCTTCAATTCAGCACAACTTTAGTCCTTTGAGATTAAGGCGGGCACACTTCTAGCTCAGACTTTATAATATTGAATTTAAGACCCATGTGTTTGATAGCTGAAGCTTAGCCTTCCAATACTCCCCCATAAGCTTTAGCTTCCTGAAACTCCCCCATCAACTTTGGCTATGTTTGGCACATGAGATTATGGAGAGATTAATAAGATACTTAAAAAATAATCTTTGTTTGACAGACATAACTTATAAGAGATTATAGAAAAAATAATCTTCCATTATCTCTGAAAACAAAAGGTTACTTCATGCAGCTTAAAAAAATAATCTATTTTTATAATCTTTTCAAGAACTAACTTGACACAAGTACCAACATCGACATGACACCGGACCAACATAATCTATTTTTCCAAACATACCCTTTATCCCGCTCGCTGGAAGGCTTGTCACGAAACACATTAAACAAACCAAGATGCTTGCAAAACTTGTTATGATCAATTACACTAAGCCCTTTAGTGAACAAATACGCTACATTGTCCTCGATTTAACCTTTACGGTTTAATAAACCCGGAACCACTTTTCTCTTAAAAACAAAGATCAATTTCAAAGTGTTTACTTCTTTCATGAAATCTTGGGTTAACGACTATCTGCATAGCGAGCTGTTATCACAATACATTTCAATAGGCAAAACAACTTTCGCCTTCAAATTTGCTAACATTTGGTAATCCATATAACCGCACAACACACATTGCACATAGCTCGAACTCGGCCTCAATAGAGGACCTAGCAACAACAACTTGTTTTTTACTTTTCCAGAAACCAAAGCGCTTCCCAAAACACAATATAACGATATGAGATCTTCTAGTTATTTTACATTTGGCCCAATCTGAGTCAACAAAGACTTTTAAACTAATATCATCAATTCTTTAAAAGTAACACCAAGACCAGGTTCCTTTTTAAGATATCTGGAAACTCTAAAAGCAAGTCTTAAGTGAGACTGCATAGGTTTATGCATAACTTGACTTAAGCAATGCTCAACATATGAAATATTTGGCCTAGTTAAGGTCAAATAAATCAGTTTACCAACCAACTTTTGATAATGTGTTATACCAGTTAATGGAACATCATCACCAAATTTAGAAACAAGTTTTTTGTTATCTGGATTTGTTTTTATATGAGTACTACATGGTTTGCAACCAAGCATACCAAACTCGGTTAAGAGCTCTGTGCAATACTTTCTTTGTGTAAGACAAATGCCATTTACAATATCCAAGACTTCAATACCCAGGAAATACTTAAGTTTGCCTAAGTCTTTTATTAAAAACTTTGAACTCAAATATTTCTTAAACTTGTTAATTTCATCAACATTATTTCCAGTGATAATGATATCATCAACATATACTAGCAAAACTAATACAACACCATTATCATTTTTGATAAACAAATAAAAATCATTTGGACTTTGCACAAATCCATTTTCTTTAGGCACATAAGTTAATTTCTCATTCCACTTTCTAGGGCTTGCTTTAAACCATATAAAGACTTAACTAGTTTGCAAACTCTTTTATCATTCTTATCGAGAAAACCCTTATGGTAATATCATATACACATCCTTTTCCAACTCACCATATAAGAATGCATTATTAATGTCAAGTTGGAATAAAGGCCACTTGTTATTAACACTATGCTCAAAACACATCTTATAGTGACAATTTTACAACAGAGAAAAAGTCTCCTCATAATCAATACCTTCCTTTGATTAAAACCTTTGGCAACTAACCTTGCCTTAAATCTTTCTACCTCACCATTAGCCTTATACTTAACTTTGAATACCCATTTATAGCCAATTGCTTTTCTACCAGGAGGTAACTTAACAATTATCTATGTACCATTTCTATTTAAAACCTCAATATCTTGATTCATTGCTTCTACCCATCTGTTGTCTTTAACAGCCTCCTCATAGGTAGTAGGCTCATGAATCTTATTAAGACTAGAAGTGAATACAAAGTTATCAAAACTTAAGTTGGAATATTTAACAACTTTATCTATTACAAACTTATGATTCTTATTAAGCATATAATATTTGTATTTAGATGGTAAGGCAGTCATCCTACTAGTCCTTCTAATAGTTTGTGCCCCTGCTGGTTCTGGTGACTCAAACATTTTACCAAACATATCTAAATCCTCACCCTCGATATATAATCATCATCATTAACACTAGTACCTGTATACCTTGAAGCAGTGGTTTACATTGCATACTCATTACTTTCGATGTCCTTCCTACTAGAAGTTCCACCTGTGATGTCTGCATAAACTATATTAGCGATGTCATTGTTTGGTGGCAAATCAACATCTACATCAGATGTATCAGCAGTTTCACATGCAGATGCTCATCAACACTAGCTACTCCATCTATAGTGTTGACACTAGGTTTAAGAGCACTAGTTTCAGGTATAGATTTGATGTTACTATCTATACTACTTCTATTATCATCATTGGGCTCATCAGATCTAAGATTATTTTGATTGCTCTCATTTTCTTGATAAAAAAATTCAAATCATTTACACCATTTTCTTCAAACACAAAATCTTTAGTGAAAGAACTATTCTTAAAAGGAATACAGTTTCATAAAACTTAACATCCTAGAAAAATAAACTTCTTTTGATCAAGATTAAACAATTTATATCTTTTTTGTCAAAATCATATCCAACAAACACACATTTGTCATACCTAGATCCAAACTTATCGATTCATTTAGAACAATTGAAAAACATAAGCGACCAAAACATCTTAAAGTCAAAGATTAGGTTCGATATTATATACCATCTCGAAGGGACTTTTACGAGACAACACAACGATGAGGCACTTTGTTAATAAGGTAATTAGCAGTTAGAATAGACTCGATCCACATGTTTAAAGGCAACCCCACGAAACATGAGGGCTCTAGCGATATTTAACAAATGTCTATGCTTTCTTTCTGCTACACCATTACATTGTTCAAAAGAAAAGTTTCAAACTTATTATTTACAAACTCGTCCGTTATCACTTATAAAAACTTTATGAGTTTTTTCAAACTGATTTTAATCGGGTTATAGAAACTAGTAATATGATAAAAAACCTCACTTTGTTTTCATTAAAAACACCCAAACGACCACAGGTGTAATCATCAACCACGATGAAAGTACTTAAATCCATCTCTATTAGTCACCTTATAATGTCCCACACATCTAAATGAACAAGATCACCCATATTTTTAGTTTTATGATCACTTAATGGAATGGCTCTCTTGTTTTTAGCTTTATGACATATTTCACAAGGTTGAATTAGTACTCTTAAGATCTTTTAGTTTATGTTTTACTTTGTTAGAACATGGTCGGAGGGTATCCAAGTCTGTTATGGCAAATACAATTTGACATAACACAACTCTTAATATTCTTGTTATTAACTCTCTTACCTTCATCAAGAAAATAAAGGCCTCTCTCTCACTACCGGTCCCCATCAGAACCTTTGAGTTAAATCACAATTTTACAAATATTATCATTAAAACTGACGATCACATTATTATCCTTAGACAATATATGAACAGAAAACAGACTCACATGATACCCGGAACTACCAACACATCTTTAAGAATCGGGTTATCTCTAATTTAAAACTTCCAATTTGTTTAACTTGTGCAACAGTCCCATTGGGATGTGCAACAGTAAGATTTAAATGTGAAACATCCATAACATCAAAAAGAAGAGTTGTACAAAAAGTGATATGTTGACTAGCTCCTTAGTCAATAATCCAACCTATATAAGTGCTATAAGTACTTATATTAGAATTGAAATTAAAAAACCTACAAGTAAAGAAACTAATGACACAATTTGAAGCAATGACAATACCTGCAACACTAGCATGAGCCTTGCTAGCATCACCTGTACCACTAAGTAAAGACATTAATCTCTGATAATGATCACTAGTAAGAGTATGAGTGGTACTCTTACTAGTATCAGTCATATTATCAGTCACATTATGAACATTGTTTTGACTCACATTTCCTTTCTTAACGAAACCAGGTGGATGCCCCACCAATTCAAAACACCTATCAATAGTATGACCATTCATATTACAATGCTTACAAACAAGGTTAGACACCCTGCCAAACCTTCTATTATTGTCATTATTGTTTCTATTAGAGTTCCAATTATTATTTTGAGAATTACCAGTATTAGGTCTAGCTGCAAAAGCAGATGTTCCATTCTTAACTGACTTATTAGTCACATGACTATTTCTATGACATTCATCTCTAGATAGAGTAGCAAAGGCGGACTTAACACCAGTAAAGGGTCGAGTAGTAAGAATAAGACTTCTCACGCAATTGAAACCATCATCAAGCCCATAAGAAATTGCATTAGCCTAAGAAGATCTGAATGCTTTTTCAATTTAGGAGCAGTGTCAAAAACACATGTGGGCAGATCAACAAGAGAGTTAAACTGCCTCCATAATGCATTAAACTTATGATAGTATTCAGATAAACTCATACCAGATTGAGTTAGAGTATGAATTTTATGAGATTATAAATCACAAAACCATCTTCTTTATTATATGTTTCATCTAATTCATCCCAAACAGACTTAGCATTTTTAGAAAACACTTGACCTTTATAAAGGTCTTGAGAAATACAACCTAGAATCCAAGATAACACAACGAGTTACATCTATCCCATTGTGCACGATATAGAGCATCGGTGGGATCTCTAACACATTACCATTAACAAATCCAAGCTTATTTCTGTGTAATGCCAAGCGCCGCGTGACAGACCGAGACTTATAGTTCTCGGTGCCATCAAGTTTGAAGATAATCAGCGAGCACCAATGTATTGAGGGTGCAAATACAAAGGGTCATATATGTCAATTTTAGTTCACTACCACTACCACCTTCATTAACTTTCTCTTTATTTTATCTTTTCACTTTTAGACATTTTCAATATTTAAATGAACCACAAAATAGTCACAAGAATTCAAAACAATCAAAGAAAAGCAGTTAAAACAAAACAACCACAAAACACCTTGTAACTCCTCGAACACATATAACCACCAACAATCTCAACACCACAATCACAAAAATCCATTAATCTACACTTTGTCATATGTAATCCTAAAATCCTAGTAAAACAACCTAGAGAGGCGTGATAGGTATTACGATTGCATGCAAGCTTCAAATAACAAAGGATCGAAGATCCACAACAAACCAACAACAGCGGAAGGATACGAAACAATGAAATTACAATTAGTCAACAACCAATTGAAACAAACCAATCGACTCTTGAAACCCTAAAAATTATTTTTAGGGTTTTTATTTTAATTTCAAGATCTTTGAAATTAGAATCAATATAGCGATTAATCAACCAAAGAAGCAATCAAGCGAATTAGGGTTTGATATAGTAAACCCTAATTTTAACAATTTGACTAAAAATCAAATTAATACTCTCGAGAGTCAATTATACCCCAAGAACAAAAGATCAAGGAGTAATTGACTAAAGAACCACCAGGATCAAAAAACCACTAAAAATTGAAAACCCTAATTTTTAGGAAAATTGATACGCGTACAACACGCGTTCGGGGTCAAAGGAACTTCCTTTTCGTCGAGAAAGTTTTTCAACACCCTAGGCAGTGAACCTAATCGTTGTAGTGTAGTATTAGGTTAAGCCTCGGGAATTGATATGGTTCTCTAGGGGAATAGGAATGCTAGTGAGAAATTACTACGCTAAGGTTGGGGTTGAGGAAGATTATTTTTTATCTTTTTTATATTTTTTAGAAAATTGAAAGGTACGAATCTCGGGGTATTAGATTTGGGGGGTTGGTATTTCCACCGATTACTCTACTTTTCTAATTATCTAATTAACTAAGCTAAGGTGAGTGTAGTCTATGTCTATTGTTGTGTGCTCTTATGATGATTTAAAGATGTGTTTACCTAGATGCTATTACTCCCTAGTTATCTCCTATTGATGGTTGAATTGTCATGTCCTTATTCTTAACGCGTTGTGTCTTCTAAGGTCGTAGGGTATGCGTTTTTCCCTAACTCTTTGAGAATACCTTAAGGTTATTGCCTACGAAATCTCTAGGATTCATAAACTAACTCTAAGGTTACCTTTGGATGTTTAGCCTACAATAACTCTAGGTGATTATAAATTAATGTTCACAAATATTACTCAAGCATTAAAAACACAACGAATGACCTATCGCAATACTAGGTCAATCACAATTAAGATAAGAGACAACCAATCAATATTCAATACTTAGGTTTCATAGATCTAAGCAAACACACAAGTAAATTAGCCGGACATGGAAAACATGCAAGCATACACAAAAACAATTGAAGACATAATTGAATTAATAAAGTAAATCACTTATCTTGTTGTTAAATAGGGTAAAGAACCCTAAGATACTGCCCAAGACAGCCAAAGTTCGGTTTAGGTTTTACTCCACAAAACTACCTCTCTAAAAAACTAAAAATTCGAATTCTATATATAGAGTTACAATATGCGACGGCGTCACTCTTTATTTGTGACGCCGTCGGGTCACCGCCATTAGGTTTTCGTCTTGGCCACCTCAACTTAGTGACGGCGTCACCTTATGGTTGTGACGTCATCGGCTTCATCTTCTGATGCCGTCGGGATCCAAATCTAGGCCGTCTGAGTTGTGACGCCCTACTCTTTAAAACTTGATGCCGTCAAGTGTAAAATAGCAATTTGGCTTCTGAGTCGTCTCGAAACGTGTTGCCACGGTGTCGCCATTTGGGTCATGACGTCGTCACCTGTTCCAGCTGACTTGAGTGTCTTGATTCTTGACTTTGGTCATTTCTTCATATATTCGCCTTTTCGTCCGAATAAGTTTCATTCCGACAATTTGCCTTCAAGAGACCTAAAAAGTGAAAAGGAGCGAAATTAAGCGATATGAGATACATAAGTGATTGATTAAGGGCTTAAATGACCCCTCAAAAGTATACCTTTTAAGTCCTTATAAAAAATTCAATTAAAACTCATATCTACAAGATCTAATACCAAGAACAGTGTAATTACCCTCAGAACAACAAGATCTAAACGTATAGATCAAAACCCCCAAATTTTGAGAATTTTTAATTAAAAAAAAATTAATTCGCTTTGGTATAGAGAAACTTTGCTCTGATACCATATAGAAAACAATGAACCAAAGCATATTTAACACAAAACAGATTAGACTGAACCCATCCAACTTCCCCTTGGCTCAACCTTTTATTAATTCAATGCTAAGATAGCAAGTTATCTTTACAATACAGAACTTAAATGAGAAAACAATTACACAAACTAGGGTTTCTCTCAATGCAGGTACGCAACAATAGAGAAAGAGAAAACACACAGAAACATATATGAATTATGAGGAGATAGGAGATAATGAGGACTTATATAGCTCCTTCTCATAATGTTACAATATAGTCCTTCATGTCTTCAATTCAGCATAACTTTAGTCCTTTGAGATTAAGGCGGGCACACTTCTAGCTCAGACTTTATAATATTGACTTTAAGACCCATGTGTTTGATAGATGAAGCTTAGCCTTCCAATAGAGATTATGTATGCTTGTGAAGCGTCTCATCTGTACTGCCTCCGCTGTCACCGTTGAAAGATGATGGGGCTATGAGAATGGTTATAAGGTCACCATGGATGAAATTTGTTGGACATTGCTTCATCTTAATGTCCCTTACGCCAATAATTACCTTAAGGTTCTGTAAATAAACTCATATATATCTTGACTTAAGCAGGGTTTTCTTTTTAAAATTCATAATATCTTCAAGAATCGGAAAATTGGGGAAGATAAACTGAATGAGTTGGAGGTAGTGTCGTTAGGTTGTGGGATAGTTGGTGGTGGAGGTCATCTACCATAACCTAATGGCAGTGTGTTTCTGCTTACATCACAAATTTTCAAAAATGTAACAGTGTACCATACCCTAAGGTACATAGAAGAATTAGTTGGGAAAATTCCAATCGTGCATGTTGAGGACGTTTGTCGTGCACATATCTTTTGTGCGGAGACTTCATTCTTTGGAGGAAGAATCTAATGTGCTAGCTCATATGTATCAAGTGCGAGAAATTGTTGCGTATTTCAAAATAAAATTCTCGCAAGATTATCATTTAAACAAAGAGCAAGTTTTTGAAATAGTAACAATTTTTAAAACAATATGACATAGAGAACTTAAGTAGTACTCTATCTCATTTCGATTTTATAGAAGAATTTGATATAGAGATCAAATGGGGATCCATGAAGCTTTAAAATAATGGTTTTGTTTACAAATATAGTACTATAATGATCTTGATGATTGTCTCGAATATGCAAAGAGAGCATGACAAGTTTGTTTAACACTTTAGCTTGTGTTAGTTTGGACTAATTATGGCCTAGTTGTAGTGAAAGGCTTGGTCAAGGACTCAAGGCCGGTAAACTTAATTATTCAAATTCAAACACTATAATAAGTATAGAACGAGAATCTAACGCCCGCCGCGTTGCGGCGGGGTTTTGCATCAACTTTTAACGTTCGCGTACAATATTTTTTTTTGCTGTGGTTTGATAATTTTTGTAGAATATTTTTAGTTTTTTATTCGTAAGTCCTTTTATTTTTTTCACATGTGTGTTGGTTTATTTTTTTTTGTGCTCATGTGTGTGAGCTTATTATAAATATGTTGGGTTAGTTGGCAATTGTCAACGCTTTTCTTTTGGTCTAACTCTTTCCACCTCTTCAACGTGATTGCCATGCCAAACATCGAAGAGATCAAGTCCGCTTGATGGGTCGACAACCTAGCCCACTTTTAAGTTTCTTTTCAAAGAATGAGGTTCTCGAGGATCAAGATTTGTTGATGATGGAAGGCGAACACCGGCAACTATTGGGCAAAATTGAGAAGCGTGGCCGTACTATAATAGAGACTCATTGGTTTGGCCCATTTGATGCCGATTTGTGGATTGTTTGGATGGTCTTGTGGAGTTGCTGTTACTGATCGAGAGTCCTTGCTTGCTCTTGATACTCTTGTCCAAAGTCTGCGTGATGGGATTGCTACTAAGGAAGCACAAGTGGGGTTTATGGAGGTCAATGAACATTTGTCGAAGAGTAGTGTAGTTCTTCTTTGGGTTTTAGTTGTCTTTTATGGAAGTGACTACTCTTGGTCCTAGGTCGTAGTAGTTGTGCAAATGGTTAGGTGTTTTTAGCTTGGTATGTATGTATGTAGTTGGAAGGGTGCTTGTAACTGTAGCGATTCTGATTTTGATGCCTTTAGTAAGGTTCCCTCTTGTTATGACCACTTTGTAATTATCAACTACTTAATGGAAGCCTCTGGAACACTTTATGTTAAATATATATATATATATATATATATATATATATATATATATATGTATATTCTTTTTAATATTTGGTATAAAAATTTGGTTATCTTGACCATATGTGTTTGGAAATCCTTTGTGTGCTTGTTGTGTTATATGGTAGCAATGTATAGATAGTATGAATGCGGTTTATGGTTTGGTTTGTGTTGATGCAAGTGTTTGCGGATGTTTGTATAACAATCTTATTGCGCATGTTTCTTTGTTATGGCGTAGCATTTTTGTCGTTAGAGTAAAGTACATAAGGTTAAAGGAAGCATACGATCTTATTGCAAGCTGTAGTGCAACCATTGTCCAAAACTTGTGCGCTAAATTTGAGCACAACCGGTAGTTTACCCATAGGCATATACACTACCATTGTGTTCACATTGTTTTTAAACAGACCACTTTTTACAGGCGTTAGGCTAGAGCTAGGTAGACTACATAGTTATAGCTTTAGTGTAGCCATACTACAAAACTTAGCGTTCATACTTGGTCATTGCTACATGTGATCCTGCGGGATCACTTTTAGCTTCTTTGCATGTGGCATTTCGGGATCTTTATGCGGTTCTTTAAGCAGTTGCTTGCGCACAAGTGATGGTTGACATGCTTGATCGGTTCATTTTTTCAACGGCCTGCGAGAAAGGGGTGGCGGTGTTAGTGTGGCGGTGAAAGCTACTGTAACGATTGCTTGATGGTTGAAGACTTTTGCGGCGTTGAAGTTTCAAACAACATCCGGAGGTGGCGGTCACGAGGAGTTGATGCATCAACAACATTTTCGAGGATTAGCCTTGGGTTTCCTTTTTGCTTCCATAACCAAAGCGGACTTGATTTGTGCCGTGTTTTGGAGATCCTTTATGATCGGTGGAAGTTTGTATGGATCTGGTCGGCAACATAGCTAAGAAACTCATAATGATGGAAGTAGAGTGAGCCTCGGGGTTGTACCATGTTAGCGATGCTGTTGGGAATAATACTAATGATTACCATCGATAGTCTTGTGGTTAACTGCTTGCTAAAGATTACACTAGCGGTGGAAACTCATTACCACTACCGATACAAATATTACCACTTGTTATTAGGATAAATGTTATGTATCCGTATTGATAAGTATAGAAAAGATCTTGTGTATATTCTATATTGTTAGGTTTATACTTATCTTGTAAAGGACTCCTTGTGCTATAAAAGAAGATCCTAGGTCATTGTTTAAAGTACGCATTATTCATATTAGCTTCAAGGTGTAACCCTAGTGATAAGCAAGATCACTCGTATTATTTCTTAATAATATTGGAGCTTTGTGTTTATTGTTCTTACTTATATTACAACATATAATATGTCTTCTAAGTATTACTAAGTATATTCCGCGTGCTTATTAATATAACTCAAAATATCACTAACACAAGGTGTGTGTTTAGATCCATCAAGTGGTATCGAGGCGAGGTTATGATATTTTGATTTAGAAGATCCAAGGAATAAGCTTAACATACTCATTCAATTCAATGGAGATGGAAAACCGGTCCAACTCTTCTACTCCAAGACTTCTAGCTCAAACTTAATGAGTTTGAGATGTGGAGGATAATTATTGAGCAATACTTTCTCATTCACGACTATGCTCTATGGAGATCATCTTAGCGGTGATTCTTTCAAGCACGTGACTAGTACTCGAAGGTTGGTGACACGGATGTTGTGGATGGTTTTGTGCTCGAGACTAATATTGAAAAAGCGAAGAAGAATGATCTAAAGGCTAGAAGTTTGTTCTTGATGACTCTTCCTAGAGACCGGATCATAGCATTGACAAGTTCAAGACGACTAATGAACTTTTGAAGAGATTTGCTCGGTGTTTGGTGGTAATGATGCTACAAAGAAGACACAAAGACATTGTTGAAGCAAAGTTATGAAAACTTCTCGCTTCAAGCATTGACTCACTTGATAACATCGTCACCAAACTCCGTAAGATTGTTACACAACCGGCGTGTTTGGCATTGAGGTGAAAGGAAGACCTCAATTTGAAGTTTCTAAGAAGTTTGCCTTGAGTTTCATACTAATGTTATTTTACGGGAAAATAAACCGGATATTGAAACTATGAAGCTCAATAATCTTTACAACAACTTCAAACTCATTGAACAAAGATTTAAGAAGGTGGGAAACTTAGTACAAGCTCAAGCGACTTGGCTTTGATGTAAACCTCATTGGCGGTGATGATTACGAAGATGATTGTGATGATGATATTGTCACCGCTGGTTCTCTGATTTCCGGTAATGTTAGCGTTACCACTGCGAGTTCAAAGAAAAAGATTGTTGGTATTGGAGATCCTACCTTTTATGCTTTTATCTCCTGGTAATGTTAGCGTTAACTCATGAAGACATAGAGCAAATTGATGAAGATGACTTGGAGGAGATGGATATAAAATGGCAAATAGCTCTCTTAGCATGAGGGCTAGGAAATTCTACAAGAAGGCGGCAAGCCAATCCGCATCAATGGTGGTGAAAGCTGCGAGGTTCGACAAAAAGAAAGTAGAGTGCTTCAATTGTCACAAGTTGGGGCATATTGCTGGGAATGAAGAAGACCAAGGATGAAGGACAACAGTCTACTTGGTACAAGCAAAGAAAGAACCAACTATGAAAGAACCAAAGGCAATATTGGCAATTGATGGTGTGAGTTATGATTGGAGTTTCATGGCGGATGAACAAGAGGAAGAACCTTGAGATCTTTGCTCTTGTGTCTACTGAATTTGCTCTCATGGCTTTCTCTAACTCTGAGGTACAAAACTTTGAAAGTTGTTCTAAAACATGTAGGGCTGCTAGAGAAGTTGAAAGGCTTAATTAATCTTATGAAAGTCAAAGAACTGAGTTGTTTGCTGCTAATTATGATGTGTCAAACCTTAGGAGAGCTATAACTGTATTAGAAAAATAACTAGAGCACTATAGAGAAAATGAGTCAAAATATAATGATGATATGATTCTTCTTAGAAGAGAGGTAAACCATAAGACAGCTGTGAATGAGGCATACCAAGAAGAGCTTGAAAAACTTAAAAAGATAAATGAAAATATCAATTTAACTATAGACACATGTTATTATTAGTCTAAGTCAATTGATAAAATTTGAAATGCTCAAATTATGAGTAAAGCTAAGTCACACTACTACACAAAAGGCTATAAACACCCCCAAATAAAAACTGGTTATATAAACCCTATTCCTATGATAAAAAAAACTAGCAAAAATGGAAGGTACTTAGATTGATTTTCTTGAAAAAACCAGTTTTCATAATACATAACGCATAAAAACTTGTTTACGGGAAAAAACCCGTCTTTTTACACAAAAAAGACACCAGTGTGTAGGTAACAACATGTCTCTTTTTATTTATGTTTTAGGCACTATTTAAAAAAAAACAATCGGTGCCACTATTCTTCGTTGGGACTACAGGTAAATATAGGCGGTTCTTTCAAAACTTTTAATCCTTTTAGGCGCCCTCCCCAATTTTCATAGGTTCACAAAACCCCAAACATTTTCCCATTCACTTTCAGAAACCCTAACCCCGCCACCACTTAATCGTCGTTATATACCACCACCGCCGCACACCATCACCTTCAAAGGACAAATTCGTCACACAATCAAGCCAACAACAGAATAATCGAATTAGGAGGTACAATCGATGTTTTTGTTCAATTAACTTTGTTAATATCTCATTGATGTTGTTGTTAAGTTTGATTTTGGAATAAGTTGTGCTGTTTATACGTTATTTGTATTGCTATGTTATAAAGTCTTGATTTAGGGATGAAATTATTGAAATTTATTGTTTTTCTAAGCTCTTTGTGGGAATTAAAATTACATGACACTAAAATAAATCTTTTTTCAATATAAAGACAATATAATTAGTTATAAATGGGTGTTTGGTTGTATTTTGCTATAATAAATGGGTGTTTTTGGTTGTGTTATTTGTTTTCATAAATGGGTCTAGTGGTGACCCGTGGGATACCAATGGAATACGGAGTTCCGAGTACACAACCAGTTGAGATTTATAGGGTTGATTTCTCTGCCTAACTAAGGCATGCTATAGACGGGGAAGATCCTGGAAATGAAATGTTATTGTCAGCCAATGTTGACTCCAATGGAACAATTGGAAACAAATTCGAGAATAAAGGCATGAGATTGGCGAAATCGGGTGCTTGGCATCACAAACAGTTGCTCATCATCATCCTTCCCATTTTTTTCTTGTATACCATGATCATTATTTAAATATGTTTCTAACTAGATATTGTCTCGTAACAAGATCCTTTTAATAAAGTTATTTTAGTAGCGGTGTGTTATATTTAAAACAGTGCCATACATGTTTAGCATTGGAAACTTGCTAAATAGCATACCATAACATTGCTTGAATCAGTTTTCATATTATCGTTTCAATCAATGTAATATGATAAGCGAAATTTCACACACTACTTCACAATGTGGAATAAAGCCCCCTTAATTAAGTGTCAATTATATACGCTATGTTTTGTTGTAATTATTTAAGTGGTTATGTAAAGTGATATTTTCGTGTAAACAGGATGGAAACAAAGCAGCTGCCGGGAAGACAAATTACACTGGAGGTTCATTCTACACAACACTAAGTTTTAACACATTTTCGTTGTTTGTTCATAGTATTTATGAACGTTATAACAACTAGTGTGTATCTTGTTAGCTCGAAAAATGTCAATTTGATTTGTTACATGACTGGGCCGCTACATTATGACCAATTCGTTCTCATGTGTGGTTCGTGCATTATTAAATTTATCCACTTATTTACCTGTTGGCCAATACATTGATGAAGCATTTGTATCAGGTATGGGGCAGTTAGTTGTTCCTCTTTATTTCAATCACCAGTGGGTGGTAAAGGGAGTTCGGATAAAGTTCACACATGCGAAAAATATCATGTTTTCATTTAATTTTCGATTACATGTAATCAAACCATTTGCATAATTTTTGACATTATTACATTTAAAATAATGTATGAGGTATTTTTATTTTTATTTTTTCCATAAGCAGAAACATAATCGACGCAACACTAAAAGATGACATGGCTTAATCATTTCACAAATAGGCTGTCATCGCCTACGTCCACCGGTTATTATTGCCATTACTTCAATAAAAGTGAGCCATTATTGAGGTTTGTATTAACTAATGCTTTACCAAAAAAAGTATACATTCTTAGTCATTTGGTGCTAACTGTTGCATTGGCGCAAGGTATGTTAATCATCTTTTTTTCATTGCTTATAGGTAATAGTAAGTATTTCTTTATGGTTACGTTGGTTTTACAAGTAATGGTAATCTTTTTGTCTTTGCTTATAAGTAATAGAGTAGTAATGTTTCTTCATTCTTGCCAAGGGTCATAAGTTGCTGAACATATGTACCTTTTATAAAAAAAGGTTTAAGTTACCTGATTGTGTATACTATATAGCACCATTTCATAGATGTACATAATAGTTGGTAATTAACACACATAAAAGACTAACTTCACTCACTTCACAATTGTAATACATTAAATACTTTTGGAAATTCAAATATGTTAAAACGACAGTATCAACGGGTCAAATCAACCCATTTTGACCCAAATTGCTCATTTTGTAGCTACAGGACTGTGTTGTAGTCAACTGAGATGAGCCTTTGTTTGACACAGCCATACAATGCAGAGCTACCATCCGTCGGGAACATTGCACTTTGCAGTAGGTTAAAAGATTTTAAGCTTACAATACGCTGTATATGTACTCGGATTTGAATGAGCAGCTTTCTACGGCCCATGAAGAAATAACGACCAAGGAGAATGTCATGAAGCAGCACACTATAATCGTTTAGGATTATGTCTCAGTAGTAGATTGATCAAATTTGGTTCATACTCTATATAAGTACTGAGATATTGTTTGCAGCTGCTGGTGTGTCCTTACCTATTCAGGTTGGTATACATTTTATTCAATAATTATGATAGTGTTTGTAAATCATTTGATAATTAATACTATTATTTTATAATTTGATGCTATTATATTTCCTATAGCTGAAGGATCTTCAACTTTTAACTATTGTTCGTGTTATTTTTCAATTTTTTGACGAAAGTCCTTGCATTTCTACTATTGTTGTGGCATTACTTTCTGAGGTAAATTTTACACGTCTTGTTATATTGTGTTTTTATTTACCTTATGAACAATGAACTAAATATTTTAATGATTGAAAAAATATATTCTATTAATTGTAGTCATGTTGATAATCGAGTATTTCTATGAGGAGTATTGACTATTTAACACCATCTTATTATTATGTTGCAAACCAACTACTATTCTTGTAGAATTATAAAAAGTAACATTGTTGTTCATAGGAATGAAAGTTATAGAAGAATTACAAAATGAAAGTGACAACATCAGGCATAATTTGTTCCTAACATGAGAAATTATATGTTAACTTTGCAGGGCAAGTCCTTCCAAGATTCAGTGAGGCCTCGTGTTGCTCGCCAACTTTCAACAAACTAAATGATGATGACTTGTGAATAGACATCCTTATGAGCGTAAAGTATGCTCCATGAGTTAGCCGTTGTTCTCGTTAATTTGGAGACATTCTTTTTTCTGTTGCCCATTAACTATAGTTGTGTATCTTGTAGTTTGAGAACAAAGAGTTGAACACCATCATTGGTGCATGGTTTACATTGTGGCGCGATTAATCCCGGATAATGATGTTCAATTATGTTGAATTCTAGAGTTTTTATTTGGATTTTGTCTTATATTTAGTTGAATTGACGTATTATCTTAATCTACTTTGTTCATTTCGACATTTGTGGTGTATTTTAATCATTTTATATATATTTGTTGCATTTATATATGTTTCTTTATTATAAAAAATCATTTTTAAAATTATTGGAAAGTTTTAGAAATGATTTTTTTTTAATAAAATAGTTTACCAAAAAGACAGGTTTTTAGTTAAAAACATATCTTTTTATTATATATAAAGATAGGTTAGATGCTTTTATAAAGACAGGTTGTGGGAAAACCAGTGTCAATGTCTAATAAAAATATGTTTGTTTACTCTATAATAGAGACCAATTTTAAGGTGAAAACCAGTGTTGATGCTTCTAATAAAGATAGGTTGCCAAACCGGTCTCTATATGTTTCGATTATGGAGTTACCCCCCTTCAGAGAGTGGTTCCAAAACCAGTCTTCATAGGCTATTTTAACCGGTTTCTGTGAGATTTTTTGTAGTAGTGTCAGGTCACCACCACTAAGAGGTGTTCCATCACCTCCAGGCATAGATTTAGCTCATACAGGCCTAGAAGATTTTCAGAAACTTAAACGTGAATATGGTCCTCTAAAGGACATATTTGTGAAAAGTGAGGAACAGATTAAGCATGAAACTGATGTTTTTGAAAGTGCTAGTGACTCATCAGTTGTTGATGAAAATGTTAAAAAGAATGTAGAGGCTTTTATCCCAAAAGTTGTTAATCTCATTACATGAGGAACCTAGGAAACAAGCTAATAAACCTAGATCAAGCTGTAAGGTATCTTTGAGATGTATAGGAACAAGCCTCTGACTCCTAGGGGTAACGGAGGAGTTGGAATCATGTTAAATCTCAACAACTAGGTAGTGATTTTGTGATGTACAATAAAGCAAGCTATATCTGTGGTAGTTTTGATAATTTACATGCTTATTGTGACTATCATGTTGGGAGAAGGGAAATCCATGGGAATAAAAGGGTGGAGTCTAACAGATTTCAAAATAATTTGCACCCTAATCCACACATCAAAATGATTCCAAGAGCAGTTCAACTAAGAAGTGGCCTCAAAACTTTTGCCACTGCAAAAACTGTTAACACTATTCACCATAAATCACTTGTTACAAGTGCAAAACCCAAAACAACTTTTGCAAAATCAGCACAAACAGGGAAAAGAACTTTTCGAATAAAAGGTTCATTATAACCAACGGTGGGTACCTAAACCAAACCAAATAGTTTCATCGCTTATTCAAAAGTTCCCACTTCAAGGGTTGTAAACAAGAAAAGGGGGACATGGGCAATCTTGTGAAGGCCTCAAGACGTTTGGAATGGAAACCTAAAGGAATTACCTCATCAACCAATCCCAATGGTGTATCAATAACCTTTGATAGATTTAACTATATTGATACATGAGGCGGATCCAAGTCAATCATGGCTTGGGTCCCTAAAAGAAACTAACTCTTTACTTTAATGTGCGGGAACATCCAAGGACAAAAGATCGATCAAGGCTACACCAATAGTGGATGTTCAAGACACATGGTGGCAACAAGTCCTATCTCTCGATTTTGAACATTATGATGGGCGATATCGACTTTAGAGGTGGAGTTATCGATAAGTGGCGAAACAACATGTATGATGCAAGAAATTTAAAGTAAAAGACATGGATTGTTATTGATATTTAACAAATCTACACTCTGAGTGCAGAGGTTACATCCATTGGATTCATACCACCAGCATCATTACATGAAAGTGAAACAGAAAACATCACACATCTACAACCTAATCACAAAACCTTCACATACTACCCCAACCCAACCCTAGCCTAATCACCATCAACCACCTATGGCTTCTTTGGGAAGGCCCACTCTGGCATCACCTTAGGCGCCATACGCCTATCAATCATGCCATACACCTTAGGGCTTGCTAGCCCCATCACCACTACTCCAACAGGTGGTGAGGATGATGAAGGTCCCTCTTGTGGTGGTGCTGTCAAGAAGTGTTGGAAAAGGTGGCATCTGCAGTTCTCGATGGAAGGATTCTTGCAAGGGAGGCACATCCAAGACCCTGAAGTAGTATCATTATTTGTGCTTTCACATGGGAAATGTAGCTTGACATAGAGTCCGAGCTTTCTTGATGATGACATCTTGTGGCATTGGTTGAGTTGAAGAAGGACCAAGACAAGAATGGGTTGGAATAAGCATCTACATGAGTTCTCTTTCTTGATGAAAACTTCAAACACCTCTTTCTTCTTCTTACCTGGATTGTTCAAAACATAATCCAAGCATTCTCATCCCACATATTGTCTGAGAAGGAGCTGTCAGAAGAAACATTGATGGGATTAGAATTGCTCATGGTAATTTTTGGTAATGTTGTTTTTGACAGATTTTCGGAGAGAGAAGTGTTGGTGTGTTAGAAGTTTGTGGGTGCGTGGTTCTTAAATACAAGATTTTGTTGGAATCAGTTAGTTAATGAAGGGAAGGTATAAGTTGTTGAGAAGTAAATGAAGTCTTTGACTTTGGTGGCCGGATTAATGACTAGGAGTTGACCTATTAACTAACCACTGCCAGCAGAAATCTTTATCCTCTTTTAGTTATTTTCTAACCACTGCAAATCTTAACAATGCTTTCGATGTATGGTTTATGTTTGTGACATGAAGATTTGAAGGATTCTTTGTTAACATTGAAGTTGTTCTTTGTTTAGTGCTAGTATCTTTAGTTGTCCACTACATCTTATGAAGAAATTATGCTTAATGGAAACTACAATGCAAGATGGGTAATGTACTCTCACAGAGAATTGAGAAACAAAGAAATTTTATTCAAGTCATCATGAAGATTCGTTACAACCAAAGAGTAAGTGCTCTAACCACAAACAAAACAAAAAGGCGCAATCTAACACATCCTACATTCCTACACCCTACGCCATCTACTCCATTGGCTTCTTGCCTTTGCCCACATAGTCATGCTTGTTCTTTTGTGCTCTCTTCCTTTTGATTTCAAAGTTTGACTGCATTCTTGGACAAGGAAGACCAAGAACTTGTGGAGGAGGCCTTGGTAGCATTGCAGGCTTCTTTGGTATGGATATCTGCTTCATGTTGGAGAGAGTTGCTCCCAATGCTTTTGTAAGAGCCCTTGGCAACTCTTTGGCCAAGGAATAGGTCTCATCATTATTCTCATCATCATCGATGAGTGGAGTAAAACTCAAGAGATGGTGCGAGTTTGGCGCAGTGCACGCTTGTCGGTCTCTTCGTTTGCTTCTTGGATGAAGTGCTTCCAGCCCATGGTGGAAAGTATCCAGCCCACCCTGATGCCTCGGAGGAAGACTCTGAAGCAATCACAAACTCTTCCTCTGAATCAGAGGAAATGTCAATGATGTTGGAAGGATTACTCATGATGATTTTTAGGGTTTTTTGTGAGTTTGAATGTGTTTTGATAAAAACTACAATATGCCAAGCCTCTTTATATAGGCAAAGTTGGTCACAAGGGTTCATTAATGAATATATTTACTTTTCCCTATTTTGGTAGGTCAAAGAGTAAATATAGATATTATCGGGTTGACTTTGGAAGATATTTTTAGATAGTGGCTTGGTTAAAAGTAACTTTGGTTGAGAACAAGTTGGTTATTCCTACTCTTTGACACATGCAGATACATAACCAATCTTGGCTGGGAGTTGATCTTAAAAGGTGTATAACTGAGATACACAACAAATGGTTATTGATTAACCATGTCTAATCCACATAAGAATCAACTAGTCGAGCAAACGGCCTCTTGGTAAAGACTTGACAAATCCGTTTATGGTTGATAGTTTACCAAAACTATATGGTTATCAACTCACCATATTCTATCGATTAAGAGTTGGCTAGTCCATAGCAAGCGGCTCATGGTAAAGACATATCAAATCCGTTGATAGTGGTAGTTTGCTAAAAACTATGATAAAGGCGATCAATTTTAATATGTTTTCTTTACCAATGCTCTTTGAAAATCTTTATGAAAAATTCTAACGCTAGTTCACAGTTTCCTCGACGGTGTTATTTTTACCATCGTTGATCTAGCTGTTACAAGCTGTTGTGTCGTAACAAAATTTTTACTAGCCGTTGAGAGTTAATTACTTTCTATATATAAATAGGGTAAATTTTGAAGATTATCTACTTTTCTACTTCTAATTTATCTTCTTAAGATAAATATTTTCTTTAGATAATCTTTCTTAGCAAAACTCTAAAACCCTAGCTGCTTATATATTTTCTCTCAATTGGCGAGTTCTTTATACAATTCATCTCGACACAATATACTTTTCATCAAAAGATTCTATGGCACCTATCACTTTTGCAGATGAGCACAACTGTAACACCCCCAAAATGGCTTAGCGGAAGCATACAAGTATTTGGGGTGCTACTAAATTGATACCACAACATAAGCATAGAACAACGGATTTTTATAAGTAACTTTTATTCATTTCTTAAAAACAATGTTTACATTTTTGATTTGATACGGAAAATGGCCCATTATAAAAAGGTGGTCCCAATACATAAATCAGAGTCGTCTATGACCATGCCATGCCTTTGCCTTGCGCCTCAAAGATAAGCTATCACCTCAAAACACGAAGATACATGCTAAAGGGTCACTACTGTTGGTGAGTTCATAGATTTATTTAAAAGGGATTTGAGACTTTGTTTCAAATTTGGTTTTGGATGATCATTACGTCATACATAATGTCATAAAGTTTATGATTTCAATTCATAAAAGGATTTCATAAAAGAGATTTCATTAGTGGACCATAAGTAGAGTATATGTACATTACAACGAATATAATGTCATATATTGAATCTATTACGCTAGCACTAAGTTCATGCAACCAAGTTATGATGGTTTATGTATGCACAGGAAGTCATACAAATAAGGAGCCCATGGCGAGTGTTTATCCCAATACACTCGGCACCGACATGCTATATGTTACGCCTTGACCCAAGCGGGTCAACCGAACAGAGAGTCACCCCAATAGATCTATTTATAACATTCACGCTTCCAGCAGGAATTGACGGTTCATGAAAAGGGCAATTTGGGATCTAAAGTCTTAGGCTAAGCTGCGTAATATTCTAGGTCAAAGGTTTTGGTGTGGTCCTTAAAGCATCTAGGTATGATGTATCTTAAAATATAGCAATCAAAGGGCATAGTATGCATAGAATGCAGAATTTTAGTAATTAAATCATTTAAGTAAAAAATGAGCATGTATCTTCCCCCAAAACAGTTATAAAACAAGTAAAAGTAACCAAGTGGCCTTCTTACAAAAGTCAAACGAGAAGAGTGGCCCTGTTTTTTACCAGATTGTGGACTTTCTTAATACTACCCATATAAGGTATGCTTTACTTCTTAATCCCACAATCTATATCTCTCAAATCAAGCAGTTTGGACTTACGTCATCCATAACCATTGAACATAGAGATACACATGAAACAGTGGATGCTCTTAGAGTCACTGTGGATGGGGTAACCATTGATGTTACTGAGGCATCCTTGAGGAGAATTCTCCAATTGGATGATCTCCATGGTATCATCACATTACCCATGCCCGAAATTCATACACATCTTTCATCCATGGGGTATGATACCACTAATAAAAAGGCTACTTTCAAAAAGAGTGGTTTTTATCCCCATTGGAGATTTTTGATACATACTCTTTTGCATTGAGAAAACTTCTTATGAACAATTCAGTTCAACCATGGCTTACCCTTTGGTTTGTCTAGCTTTAGATAGGATCTTTAATTGGTTGAAATATATTTTTCAAAGTATGCAAGGCAATGTAAAGAGTTCAACAAAAATTTTGATGTATCCAAGGTTTGTGCAAGCAGTGCTAAATGAGTTTCAACTGCAACCCCACACTAGAGTTTATAAAATCCGTTGCCTTAAGCCTAAAGTTTTTCAAAACATGAACAAAGATGGCAACAGATTATTACACCTCTTTTCCTCAAATGCTTGCAAAGATTTCACAGTACAAACTTCACCAATAATCACTGTTCCAAACATTGATTATACACACTGCTTCTCACACCTATGAGAGGAGGCACAAACGACCAACTCCTCTCATTACAACACAAACATGTCCTCATCCTTTGGTTTAGGAACAAGCGGTGGTGGTTCTAGACTCAACTTAGTCCAACTAGGGAGGAATGAGCCATTGCCCCATGATTCACCTCTCCCAACGGATCACATAGTTAGAAGTGTTGAGGCGTTGGGCAACAAATGGAATTGATGGTTTTGTGTACCAAATTAGCCAGCGTGTTGAATCTACAACAAGACCTATCACAAGTTAAGAAACAGCATGCCAAGGACATTACACACTTAAAAGAGGAGATTCAAACCTTGAAAGAAGAGTTGCAGGGGTTGAAAAAGAAAAATAAAACTGCAAAGATAGTGATCTCATCTCCATCCTCACCTGATGATGGTGATTCAACAAATTTTAATAAAGATTTGGGAAATTCTCCTAAACAGGGGAGGAAAACAGATGCTGAAACTAAGAGGAGGAGAATTGATTTTGAAGATGAAGGTGTTTCTAGTAAAGGTGCAGTTAGTACTGCAACTACAGATTTTACCATTGATCCAATTTCCACTGCAGAGCCAAATATTCCCACTGTTGGACATGATATTACCACTGCAAGTGAAGAAATTGATAAACAGAAGAAAGACAAAGGTAAAGCTGTTATGCAAAGCAAGGAGCAAACAAGAAGAAAGATTTCAAAGAAAGAAAAAGTTCAGATTGCTCTTGATAGAGAAATTGCTAAAAGATTAATGAAGAACAAGATCTTTGAGAAGAAAAAGCTTGAAGAATTGGAGATTGCAAGCTTTATGGAGGCTAAAAGGCTAGATAGAATGGAAGATCCACTTTCCACTGCTCAACCTACAATATTCGAGAGAAAAGACTCTAGAGTTCACTATGTACCCATCAAGAAGAAATTGAGTTCTTGATTGCAAATGATCCGATGATCAAGAAGAAAGCAATTGACCTAGTTGCGAGATAAGTCTTTAGCTAAAGAACAAAAACATTTCGCTTAAAGGACTTTATTCGGATGAAGAATAATCAAGCACTTCAAGAGGTAATTGGTTCGGTGTAAAAGGTCAAAAGAAACCAAGGCAACCAACTAAAGCACAAGTAATTGCATACATGAAGACTTATTGTTGCAATATTGGTGGTCGAAAAGACATCAATTCAAAGGAATTTCGATGATAAAGTTGAAAGTATCTACTATAGAGTTCAAATACAAGATAAAGATTTCATTCCAATGGACTCAAGAAGAAGCAAGAAGGTATCCCGATTTGAAGAGAAAGGCCAAAGATGTGATTCTCGGTATTAAGAAGACAAAGTTCTTTGAAGAACAAGAAGTTTCAACCGAGAAATTCAACCAAGAATAGCTTCTCGATATGATTGTGATTGAAGAAGATTTTATCCGAACCACCGCAAGTCGGACATCCTATCATTGGTAGGAAGTGTTCACCGCTAGCAATTTTGCTCCAACATGGAATATTACAAGGCTAGGTGGTGAAACTTCATCATTTATTCGGTTTGAAGATCTCATCAAAGCTTTTAACAGAGATGATCTTGATACACTATGGAAGTTAGTTCAAGAAAGGTTTGATGCTGAAGATCTCAAAGATATGATGGAGATGCAGTTATGGGTTAATCTTATAAGGCTCTATGAACCAGATGTTAATGATGATTTTTGGAAATTCTCATGTTCATGTCTTGGTACTAAATGGTTCTACTATGATTCATGTGAAGTTCATCATTTTTCTACAACAAATGGAGTAGATGCATTCATGCTTGCTGAGAAAGAATATCCACTCAGTGGAACTCTCACCGTGATGTGTGTACTACTATAAGAGTTCATGAAGATAGTGAGAAAGTCGAGCATTGTTACAGGCTTCAAGATCAATGTTCAAGAGTTATTCAAGCATTGAGAAGAAGATGAAGTGTTTGAAAGAATTCCACAAATCCTTGCGGATAATGAAGATTGGAGAAACTTATTGATTTCTTCGAGAAATCATAAGTTTAGGGAGGATTGTTGGGAATAATACTAACAGTTACCACTAATAGTCTTGTGGTTAACACTGCCAAAGATTACACTAGCAGTGGAAACTCATTACCACTGCCAATACAAATATTACCACTGCTATTAGGATAAATGTTATGTATCCGTATTGATAAGTATAGAAAAGATCTTGTGTATATTCTATATTGTTAGGTTTATACTTATCTTGTAAAGGACTCCTTGTGCTATAAAAGGAGATCCTAGGTCATTGTTTAAAGTACGCATTATTCATATTAGCTTCAAGGTGTAACCCTAGTGATAAGCAAGATCACTCGTATTATTTCTTAATAATATTGGAGCTTTGTGTTTATTGTTCTTATTTATATTATAACATATAATCTGTCTTCTAAGTATTACTAAGTATATTCCGCATGCTTATTAATACAACTCAAAATATCACTAAGACAAGGTAGATCCATCAATGCCTCATCGGTAACGTCGGCAATCGTTGTTTTGAAACAATAGTTGCAGTTAGTTTGTAGCATGTTCGTCATTAATGTTTATGTATATTCTATTGCGTTATAAGTTTATTATGAATGAAATTAGTATACCTGGAGTTTGGCACAACCGGCATCCACAGTTCTTGCCGATTGCCGATGGGGCCTGTTTGGTTCAATATTTTGTTGCATCGCTTGCATCTATTGGCATACAGGCGATTCCTTGTCTATCTTTGTTATGACCGCTTCGACTTTGAACTTGGTTATGCCGCCAAAAATAATGGTTAGTGTCATGTAGTCGCTATATATTTCATATACATGTTTATGGCTTACGATGGCGCCCTCGGGACTTGTGGCAAGGATTGTTACCATTCGATTGGATCGCTTGGTAAAGCCTCGGTGATTCTTTGTTGACTTATTGGGGCAACATCGATGGGCGTGCTTTCGTAGCCAAGAGTTCGCATACCGTAAGTGTTTTTGGACACATAGTATAAGTGTATGTTTGTTAATTAGTTAACCAAATTGTGTTCTTTGTCATGATGCTTACACTCCTCGGATTTTGTCTGCCTGTGGTATCTTAGGATTGAAATAATAGCTACTCGCTGGGGTGGCAGAAAAGTTGAATGTTGCTGCGATAGCTCTTGACCAGCGGGAACTTACAAAGAAGCACAATTGGGTGGTCAAACCGCAGCTAAGTTACATTTCAAATTTTGTTGCCATTTCGCTCCACAAGCTTAGCGTTACTGCTGTCACCGCAGTGTCAAGTAAGAAATAAAAATTTTGAACTTTTACGTATTGGTTATGGGTTAGCTTTGAAAATTAGCACATACTTGAGGTTTTGGATGTCCACATTTTTTCTAAGCACTCGGTTGCTTGTTGAGCTTCCAAAGGCCTTTATAACTCCAGCACTGCGGATGATCCCGATGTAGTCTATACATGCATGTATATAGTTAATCTTTGGGATCCTTTTCATGGGCTATGATGTAAATGTATTACCTGTTAGGATTGCGTCGCGAACATCGACTATGGGTGCGAGTTCGTTGTAGGCGGCAAAATTAAAGTAGTAACCTGGGAAACCATCGTCTTCTAGTGTAAGAACCTCAGTGTACTTTCCAATGAGCAAAGTTGTATTGTTTGGCAGTGTACGTTGCCAAACCTCTGTGTTTTTAGCACTGAACCTTCGCATTTTATAACACATGTCTGTTTGCAAAAGTGAGTCAAACTGCTTGATGTCCCTAACATCAATGTTTGCCTGAATTGCATTTCCCTGTGAGTATTAAATGTTAGTAATTTACTAAGTTGGGAATGTTTATGGTAAACTTCTCACTCATTTTCATAATGCGTACCCGTTTGTCTAGAAGTATTAGGCACAGTCCGGTTGGGTTGGGGTTAAGAACATTTCTGGATGCCCATTTGCGATACACTTTAACATGCAACTCTTTTTGGAAGTCCTCTGGTTTGATGTCTGTGATGTCAACGACATCAAGTTCTTTTGCGATGAGCACACCTTTCCCTTTTGTGTCTGTCGTGGTTAGAACATCTGTTGTAGAGCTTCCCTCTGGGCTTGCCTGAATGACCTCAGGCTTGTCTTTCTCAGTGTCTTGCCTGTAATTGAATCAAATGCTTATTTGCAATGATGAAATAGTATAGATAATGACTATGGTTTGCCATACACAGATGCAAAAGGTGTGAGCGTAGACCTTTGTGAACCTGTCTGACCATGCATCATCTCAGTTTCTTCTGCGCTAGCCTGTGTGAGTTCTCCCTTTCCTTTATCAGCCATAAGTCTGCAATCAGTTGCCATATAAGTATGCTGTAATGTCATAATGTAGAGGTATGGTTTAAGAAAATGCTTACAATGCTGACACATGATGAAAATTTATGATTGACAAACTATGCAATATGCAAGTATATAAATAGTGCAGTTAGGAAGTTAGAGTTGGCAACCATTTAACTGTCTATAGGGTCGTGCGTATTGATGTAGCAACGGCTACAACGTCTACATGCTAACGTTATGCTACAAGAATATGGCCTACACCTGCTGTGCTCTTATTTTTTTCAAAAAAGTCTTTGTATACTATATTTTTGGGTGTGTTGTGTGGTTGGTTTGGATATGGTTCAATCAGTATTTTGAGACCCTTTGACGACGTAGCTCTAGATAGAGGAACGTAAAGCTGCCCATGCCCAAATATAGGTTCTGGCAAATAGACACCTATCTTTGAAAGTGACTGCCCTTGGCTTTTATTAATCGTCATAGCAGAGCACAACTTAATGGGGAATTGTTTGCGCTTAAATACAAAAGGCATCTTGTCCTCCTTAACAATTAATAAAATACGTGGTATAAAAACCTTCTCCCATATTCTCGTCCCGGTTATAATTTTCGCTTCGATCACCCTGGTTAGCAACTGAGTAACAATCATTCTCGTACCGTTGCACAAACCTCCTGTGACGTTCAAGTTACGCATTAACATTATAGGTACACCGATTTTGACCTCCAGTGAATGTGGAGGAATTCCCGAAAATTTCATGGAGTTCAGCTAATCTTGTGGATACAGTAATTCGGTGGCAGCACCATCGCTTCCAATAGGGACCGCCTCGTCAGCACTTATATAAAACTCAGATGTTCTGCATACACTTTGCAATATCCTGGAGTTTATTATTTCGGCGTTTTCATTTTTGGGACACACTATTGCCTTGTCTTGAAACGTTCTCACTGTCGGTGTCTGCAGTGAATCAAAGTCGTATATGAACTATACCAGATCATTTAATGCTTGTTCTCATGGTTACAAAAAAAATGCATCTAGAATGTGAACCCATGAGGTATTCTCTGGGTCATCAATATCTTCTTAACCAGCATTCCCATCGCCAATGCTCACAAGCCATTCGGAAAAGGACTGGCATTCAATCTTTTCTTGAGCTGTCATGCCCGGTCTTTGGAGTCGCATGTTTTGTAACAGGAAAAAAACTGTAAAATGCTACCACAGCCTTGACTCAGCTATGGAAGCGCCAATAATCACGTTTCTTGGAGCTTCCTTATTTACTGGCAGCGTCTGTCGAAAATCACCACCTAACAAAACTGATTTCCCTCCAAAAAGCCTATGCCAATTGTCAAGAAGGTCCCGAAGCGTTCTGTCCAACGCCTCAAAACATCGCTTTTCATTCATTGGGGCCTCGTGCCATATGATCAAGTCTGTTTTGCATAGTAACTCACCCAATTGAGTATTTTTTTTTAATTGCACACACTGATTCATCAGTGAGCTGCAATGGTATTTTAAACCGTGAGTGTGCTGTTCTACCAGATGGCAATAACAGGGATGCAATGCCAGACGAACCAACGGCCAACACTATTCTTCCCTCGGCTCTAAGTGTTGTGATGACTGCCTTCCATAGAAATGTCTTGCATGTCCCTCCATGACCGTAGACAAACATTAGCCGCTGTTGTTTGCCCTGCATAGCATCTATGATAATGTCAAACACATGTCGTTGTTGTTCGTTTAACTGGGGAATCATGTTTCTGCTTTCTGCAGCCATTTCCTCCCTGTTGTAAGAGGTCTCTTCCATCATGGTGCAGTTTCTAAAGAGACCTAGCAACCCAGGTGGAGGATCAGGTAAACCATAATCCCTAAGCGATTTGCTATGGTTTGTAAGCAGTGCTTGTACTTCATACAAAACGCCGCCTTCCAAAACCCGGGTCGTTTAGAAAAGTTAGCCGCATACCCAATGCTTCCGATAAAATATGAGGCACATCGTCAGACATGTGGCGCCAAAACATCCTCCAAAGTGTTACCGGACTTGTAATATCCGTGAATACCAGAATTTGCACAAAAAGCGACCTCAATTGAGCCGTTGTAGCTGTTGTGCAGCTCTCCTCCATTGCCGTAATCCATTCTCGATCATCTTGTAATAGCCCCATAGCTTCACAGGCCTCCCTGTTTGTGTTGTGCGTATAATCATCGACAGTCCTAATTCCAGCAAACGACATATATCCCTTTTGATGGCACAATAGCATCCATTGGTAGAGCGTGTCACCGAGTTGGGTGGACATATGCCAACCGTCCAATGAATGGTCTATTATTACGCCTTGGTGACCATGTTCTATCTGTTCTAGACCACACGAACTCGGACGGAAATTTCAGATATGTTAAATGCCTCCCAATAGTTGACGATTCATTAAATTCCAACCACACTGTTAGAGTAGTCCGCCTGGCACCAGGATTATCAAGGATCGACTGAACCGTTTGCGACGCTCTGAAAGAAATATGCTGCATGTTTTCTAGATGGACAACAAGTATCTCGAACCGCGGGTTCTGCTATGAATATCAAAACCCAATATTCGCCAAAGAAGCCTCGTGAGGACCAATATACCGTCGTCAACAAAAATTTATTTCATCGACACATTGATTAAGTGTTATTTGAAGTTGAAGCACATAACGATTGACCGTTTGCATCACCTATCCGCCTGAACCAAAGGTAATAATCCTCGGTGCCTTTAGAAATATACTTGAAGAGATACTTTATAAGCATGGTCCACCCATAATACTCGACATATATGTGTGCGTAAAATCGCATATACAATGCCCTGTTGTATGGCACAACGTACGCGTTGTCTAATCTAACACCGTGACGATGTGCGTCTATCTGTATATCCCTTCGCCTATAATGTGCATACCCTCCTGTGTCAAAGAATGTTGCATCTGAATATTCCTTTGGGAAAAACTTCTTACACGTACCCCTTTCACGCATGCAAACAGCATTCGGAAATGCTACACCACATAGGCCATGTATCATGAATTTTGTTATGACTCTAAAACCTTTCGGATCATCTTGCTGATGAGGTAGCTCCGAACTCATGTATCTATCTACTTCATGCGGCCGCATTGTCTCTGGTCTTCGAGATGTCCACAAAAGTATGTGGCAATGTGGAAGGCCACGCTTCTAAAACTCTACCGTGTATAGAACTGGAAAAAGTAGAAGCATCAATAAGCAACTAGTCTATTGATGAGTCTAAACAAAATATGGGTGCAGGACATTTACTATTTTAAGGTTTGTATAAAGGATACCTGGCTTTATCGGGCCAGAAGGCCTAAAATCGCATATGTCGAGGATTGGATTTCTTGTTTGAAATACTCGGTCCACCGACATCGGCTTGTCAATTGCGGTAAGGTTAGGATATGCATCCATATACTCTTGTATCTCAGGCCATCTTGTGTTACAAGTGAAGGTGACGAAAAAAGCTGGATTCCCGTGTTCCCTGCAAATTGCTAGAGCGTCTAAATAATGGATGTACATGTAACGCGGGCCACCAGTAAATGACGATGGCAAACTTATTCAGGAACCTACATCTGACCTGTTAGCATACCCACGGGAAATTGCATCAAACAAACCCCTCAAATAATCACCTCTGATGTTTGACTGGTTGGCCCTGATGAAGTCCATTCTTTCTTGTTCTATACTGCAATACGAAGTGACTACGTATTGCTGAAATAGTTTGCCACCCATGGGCAATAAGTTATAGTAGCCGAACCTATCATGTAACTGATAGCAATAAAATGATTTCATAGACATTCTCTTCCCTACTGCGTGTGGTTACACTTTCAACATCGACGTAGTGCAAATCTAGGTGGTAGCCATGCTCCCCAAATACGAACAACAATGGAAATTGCGCGGACATGTAGATTGCGTGCAGCTTATTAATCCTTTGCGGTTCGCCAGAATGAGCTTCTAATATTATGTCAAAGTCATTCTCCGTTTCCTCCATGTCATCTAAAACTATTGCTCCAATTGAATTTGCAGTCGGTAGCTCATATTGTGGCCCTTTACCTGTGTTAAACAACCTGACTTTAAACTCCGGAACATCATGTTGCCGGAGTTTGTCCCGTGCTTTTCTAAAAAGCTGAACTAAAGCTTTGTTTTCATCAAGGAACGGGATAAGTGCCTCACAATCGGCCGCCTCAACAGGTTCCGCCATTTGTCCGGAAATTATCCATCATGTTTTGAACCTCGTTGTCCGTGTCATAAATATATATTGCAAAACCTAGAATTGGTATCGGTGTGGGACATAATCGCTTATCCGATGATATATCCGCCCGACACCTTGAAAACGTACGGACCTCTACCCACATTAACAGATTCATCTACATTTGCACCCAAAGAGGTCATGGCAAACATCTGATTATAAGCTCGTATGTTCTCCATAAAATGGTCGTTAGAATAGAGCTCTCTTATAAGATCTGGATATTCCCTTATCGTTAGAAGCTTAACTCTACCCTCGAGGCAGCAACAATTGTACACAGGCCATCTAGATATGGTGGAAGTACTAAGCTTTTCCTCGTCCCAAAACATAGCCTTGCAATGGTGGCAAACGCGATTGCAAGAACCAAACTTTACATATACTGCTGGCGGGCATGTTCAAAAAGTATACGATCAAAATCAAACACACCAAGAGACATACAAAGGCTGTGCTTAATCAAAGGAAAAAAAAGGTTGCTAAAGCCTACCTGACGCACGTGATGTCCTGTTACTGGTCTGCGTATGTGGCATCTCCACATCAGGAAAAGCGAGCTCTCCTACGCCGTCTCCTAGTCGGCCTTGCACCGCCCATGTCAGAGTGTGCATGACTATGGTGCGAGGACTGTGGCTCACCACGCAAAATGTTCCTCGCCTGTAAACCATGAGGCATCTCCGCATCAAGTAGAGGTTGTGTTCTTCGACGCCATTTCCTAGGCATATGTGCATTGCCGATCTGAGAGTGCGCCTGGCTGTGGTGCGAAGACTCTGGTTCACCATGCAAAATATTGCCAGTCTGAAAATCCAACTCAAAACCAGACCCAGCATTTGATGTGCCACCTACAAACATGGTTCCTGACTGGAAATCAAGATTCATAGGGAACCGCATAAGACCTGCACCACTAAAAAAAACAGGAATACGCTCATTACAATGTGCAACAACATTTGACGATAGCTTAAAACCAAAAATAACACGGATCGTCACCAGACCTAAGAAATTATCCGAAGAAGTCCCAACGTCATGTCCACGTACAATTGGGTGCGCTAAACGGTCAGAAAAATCATCAATAGCCGACGCCCTTCCAACCAAAAGCTGCATGTTTGTTTGGTGATCTGCATCATTTGAATAAACACATGTATAGGTTGATTACGACGCACAACAACATTTGACTATAGGTATACATAAAAAAAACCGTGGATTATGGTCGGACCTGAGAAATTATCTGAAGAAGGCCCAGCCTCGTGTCCACGTACAATTGGCTGGGTTAAACAGTTAGAGACGTTGGCAATTGCCTGCGGCATTTCAACCAAAGGCCGCACGTTTGTTTGATGACCTGCAACATTTGAACCCGTCCGAACCACATTGGAAGCAGCCTCAGCATTTGCATTGCCAATAACATTTGTGCAATCTGTTGAAACCTTCTTTCTTTTAACGACTGGTGTGAAGTTTCTGCACACCCATCAAACACACCAGCCAACCTTTTAGAACCGCTATGACCCTGGTCCTGATCCACATTGGCACAAGCATGTGTGCGATTAGGCGCACTTAGCATCCCAGTATCTCCAACATACGCCTTCTGCACCAGTAAATGACCACCACCACATTCCGACAGCCCAATAACAGAATCCTTGTACATTTTTCCCAACCCTTCAACCGATAATCAATCATATGAAGCTAAATTTGGGGAGAACACCCCTACAACGACAAACACAATACTAAAGCATGGTACAACACATCAACGTGATCACAACGATAATGATACTCAAATAAAAAAAAAGGGTGAGAGTAAAAACCTGTTAGCTGTTTACACCCCTGACCATCACCAGACACGGGCTTCGCACCCAAAGCAGAAATGCAAGGTCTCTTGCTAGAACGCCAACATTCCTGTGTAACACCAACATCCAAACACACGCTTTTTTAATACCACTTTCTCCCATGGAAACCACTGGTTCACCAGACTTTGGCAACACCTCTACCTCACAACCACCTTCCGACAATGACCCACCCATAGGAATTGCAGAATCCACACTAACAACCAAACCATGTGCATAAAAAACAACTGGTCCTAAGGTCGTAACATGGTCAACCTTTTCTGAGTTTTCTGGGTAACCACTAACCTCACCAACTCTCTTGCATGCAGCACTCTTAGTCCTCATAAATCACAAAAAGTGCTAAACAACTATATAGCCTAAAGAAAGCAATGCCCAAATAAATACTCGACACACCACAACAAACAAAGTCCAACTAATATGCATGCAAAAAAGAGCGAAAAAAAAGAAAAACGAAAGACCTCTAAACGTCTAACAACCAAAAACCCACAGATAAGTAACCACAATAGACATGCAACAACAAAAGTTAACCGTAAAAAGCTAATATACAACTATGGAACGGTGGAAAGAATGATCGTACCTACTCCGAGAATGAAAGAAGTACCAACACACATTTCGGTGGAAACCTTGCTTTGAAGAAATGAAGCATCAATATAAAGAGCTAAGAGGCCCGTAAAAACATTCGTTTGGGCCACATATTTCGGCCCACAAAGGCAATAGCTAACCCACAACACCAACTCCCCATCTTATAATACAATATAAATATTACTAAAAAAAGTTTAGCAAACTTAACCGACATTTGGGATTAGTAATATATATGAATTGGTGTCTGACTATAACGATTGTATCCTAAAATACCCACTTTTAACCGGCTTAGGATCGCTGTCGAGCCTTTAACTCTACGTACATACCAGACACATGTATATGCAAGACGAGCGACTTGATTTCTCGTGTGGGGATGATGCACACACATCACACACGACATGAAGGTGTGGACATGTAGAAGCCTTGTATATTTCTATTTTCTAGTCACATGTAAAGCATGTTTGATTGTTTGAGGCGCTATATAAATCCCGTAAGATAAAAGCTCTTATGTATTATGTACTACTCTTTCCGTTCTAAAATAATTGCTCAGCGACAAAAAACATACAGTTTAAAAAAAACATCATTATTTTCTTTTTCATACTTTTTGCAGAATGACAGTTTTACCCATAAATAATTAATTTTAAACTTCTTTAATGTTTGTAATAATAACCTCAAGTGAGAGTAATATGTTAAACTCAAACTAATTTTTTTATTTATTTTTGAAAGTGGATAATTAATTTTGGAACAACTTTAAATGTAAATGTGAACAATAAATATAAGAAGAATGAAGTAGTATCTAGTAATTATGTGATGGATTTTTTTAACTTGTGCCTTAGAGATACATGAAAAGAAAACATAGACTCACAAAAAAGGATTCACGAACTCATATAAAAGTATATTTTTTAAATAAAAAGTATCTTTTTTATATTTTTGTATGGGTGACTAAATCTTTTTTTTATTGGTCTATGTCTTTTTAACATGTGTCCAAAGCAATGTTTTAAAACCCGGTTGGCCGTACGGATTCAACCGGTTGAGCAGAACAGTTCGAGACCCGGCCGGATAGGGCCGGTTTTGTATGGTTGAGAACCGGATTAAACCATGGGTTTTGTTGACCGGGTTGACCCGGTTTGATAAACCCGTAGGGTCATGACTTTTATCAATTTTTTTTTTTTTTTTTTTTTTCAAAAAATTAACAAAGTGATTTTTTCTCATTAAGTTTAATTGAAAAGTTAAAATGATAACTAATGTTTGTTAAAATTTTATAAAATAGTAAATTATAGTTATATATAATCTTAGAATCACCAATTAATATGCTTTTACTATAAACCATTTTATAATTTAGAATCGCGAAAATTTTGGTATATTTTATAAATGTAGACTTAAAAGAAAACTTTTGATATAGTCTTAATCTTCTTCGTGAACTTTAATCGAATGTATGAATAAAATGGATAAATTATAAGATTACGAATACAACTGTTTATTAAATATAGGAAAAAGTATATATATGTATAGAACAGGTTCGGCCGTGATTCAATAGGTTGAGCCGGTGACCGATGAACCGTGACTTAACCGGTCGATAAAAGCCGATTTTAAAACATTGGTCCAAAGACATAGGTTAAAAACCTTAACTTGTTTATAACTTCATTGAGAACATTTCAAAGATTCCCATGATTTTTACATAACTATGACAATGATGGATTCAATAATTTCATTTCAAAGCAATATATGAGAGTATGAGACTATCTCTTGATAATCATAGCATTGGCCCGCCAATTTGGATTGATAAAAATCCACCACCTTAAATGTCACCCGTTCACACACATGTGGTCGTGGATTTTGTACTTTGAAAAAAATAAAACATTAATAATAAGACAAAGTAAAATAAGATACAAAAAACTAGAAAATAGAAATTCGCATACAAATTGTTTTCTTCTTCATCCTTCTAACATATGCTAGCTACCATTTGAATCGGTTGATTTGATGCTTTATATAAAGTTGAAGTTTCAACAAATAATTGATCTTATAATAATATTTTTATCTTACTTCGTATTTCTTATCTTCTAGAAAAGAACTAAAAAAAAACAAAGGGACAATTGAAAAGAAGTGTTTTTTGGACTATTTTGTCCTCTTTACCTAAAATTCAATGCACATGCATGTTCAGTTTTGTATCGTTTACTCATTTTTATTATTATTTTTTTATTCTTTTATTTTTTTTAACGACCAATTAATACAATATTATAGTTAGTGATTTGATTTTATAGTACTTACCCAAAATGTAGTCATTATCGAACTTAAATCGGCATTTATGGGACGAACCATCACGCTTCCACCAAAAGAAAACCTCCACGGTTAAACTCGAACCTAATACCTCCACATTTGGTAAACCTCCTGACCAAACTCTGCTAGGCAGAAGTTGGCGTTTTTTCTTATTCTAAGTAGCAACTTTTTTCATCTTCCAAAAGAAAATCCAATTTGTTTTTACTAACGAAAACTTTTGATAATTTGAAAATGGGAGACTTTGATTTTCTTGTAATCAGATAGAAGAAAAATACTTGCTAATAAGGTTGGTCTCAATCGTGACCTGGGTCATCCAACGCCATGTCAGCTTTTTCTCTCCGTGACAGGGCGTGGCCGGATCTGTGATCGATGACCCAAGATTTTATTTTATTTATTTATTTATTTATTTTTACATCAAATTTAAATTCATTAAAATTTAAAAAAAACATTACAATACAAAATTAAAAAAAAAAAAAAAAAAAAAAAAAAAAAACATTACACTACTTAATTTAAAAAACATTAAAATCTGAAATTAAAATAAACACTACAATACTTAAACTAATAATCTAAATTGTAGAATGTTTTGATTGTTCTTGACTTTCGTCAATTCTTCTAGTTAGCGCCGGTCGATTTTGGGTCGATTGAGGTGTTGTAGAAGATTATGTCGGACTTGCATTTTGATAGCGCCGTGAAATTCCAAGTTTTCTTTTTCATCTCGAGCTCTTTTCCCTCAATCGTAACCAAGATCTTTAAACTCTCCTTATTCTTACATTTCTCCCTTGCGACGCTTTGGTCTTGAAGAAAGTTTTGTAACGATTGCATAAATGAGTCGATGGAACATCATCATCGTGAAAGGAGGAGGATGGTTTCTTCCTTCTTGTCACGACCAACCCACGTGATTCTAATCCTTTGTTTGAGGTGGAGTTAGTATTTATAGAGTGGTAAAATTGGTATAAAATATATATATATATATAGTGTGAGGTTATTTTCAGAACCAAAAAAATTGCGAGAACTGCGAGAACCGATCTTGGCCTTCTATTTTTTGATCAATGGCTATAAATGATGATGGCATAATGGTAATAACTAATAAATTCATGTTCACTTATACAAAGAATAAAAGGGCAATTATGTAATTTTAGATCACCCCCTAAATTTAGGATCTAACAAAGTGATTAATAAATCTCTTCTCATTTGTTAACCTAATAACCCCCCTCATCTCCCTCTCTCTTTTTTAATCTGCATCTAAAATTCTTCGATTTGTGTTGTCGGAGAGCAAAAGGAGGACACGCGAAAAAAAGACCCTAACACAAAATTCTCTCTAAAAAACGACGACAATGGCGATGTACGTATTAACCTTTGATTGATCCTCATTGGTTGGTATAATATTGTTTCATTCGTTACTCCTAGATTCTCAATCGTGGGTCGGTTGGATACTTTATTTTATTGATCAATCATATGTTGGTTTTAGGTTCCTTAAACATTGTGTAGTTTATTGTTTCATACTATATCGTGGGTCAGTATTGGGATATCAATATTATTATATTCAATCATTTTTCCTAGATTGCACTTTAACCATCCTATTGATTGCCTTATAACTGATTTGGTCTTTGTTGTAATTGTGCTCTTTGTATTGAGATTATTATTGCTCTTAATTTGTATATCAATATTCTCCAGAACTGATGATTAATCTCCATTATTCTCGATAAGGTAGGTTTGCTTTTGTGTGGTTGCTTTTGTGTAATGGATAGATAAGGTTAGTTTGCTTTTGTGGCTAATTTGATAAAAGTTTAACACTAATTTTATCTTCATTTTTAAGTTATATCCTGTTAATTTGTTTTTTCATTTTCGAATGCGAAATATAGCCGACCCCATTACCACTGTGGTTACATAATATTTGTAGTTATGTTTATTGTTTTGCATATCGATTGATTTTTTTAATGTTTATAAGTTAGTATGTAGTGTCATTGATGTTGATGGATCTGACTCACTAAGTGAGTTAAATTGAAGTGATCAATTTATGGAGTGGTATTTTTTATATGTTTACAGAGATATGTGAATAATATTTGAATGTTTTTGGCAAAAGCGAACGTTTATGGTTTGGTAACGTGAGTTTTTTTTATTTGCGAATGGTGGAATAAGCAAGGGTTCAAATCTTACTTTTTATTGCTCTTATCGTGTTTTTGTGTGTCTTGTGTTTTTGAGTTCGCGTATGTGTTTTACGGTGGTGAATTTTAAACCTTCTATCGTATGTGTTTTACTGATTCAATGAGCTTGTTTTTTGTTTAATTTAATTTATTATGAAAAGATTGTGCATATATGTTTTGTTAGTTGTTATGATTAAATAATTCTTTTATTATTTGTTTGTGATTATAGGTTCGGTATAATGAAGCGATATGAAGAATCTTGCATACGATATATATAAAGGCATATGGATGAACTCAAGCGCATATATGCATACAAAGAGATCGAGAGGCTTTAATGAGGAAAAAGCATACGCAGACGAGGATTAAAAACATGTGTAGATTTTATGGGTTCTTTTAACAAGGCGAGGAATACGTAAAGCGCTTAAAAGATGAACCATTATTAAAGGCGTTGTTATACGCGTGTCGCGCTTCATATATTTGTAATAAAACATATTTATGTAATATTTTTAATAAAGTTTTGTTGTTTGTATAAAATTGCATAAATGTATTAATAAAGTTTTGTTGTTTGTAAACATGCTTATGTAATATTTTTATGAATCACATGCAAATCAAAACACCCATCATAAACGAAAAATCTGATTAACACATAATGCTAAACACATGTGCACAAAATATTTAAAAAAAAAAAAAAAAAAATCCTAGAATGCGGAACTAAAAAGCGTTTTTGAAAAAAATCAAATATAAAAAATTAATTTTACCATTATACTTTTGAATTAAATAATAAAATTAATATAAGAAAAATCGATTGGTTGATCTTTGGTTCCAGATTCTCGCATTTTTCTTGGTTACGAAAATAACCTTCCCTATATATATATATATATATATATATATATATATATATAGTTAAGATCGAATAAGAAGAAAAATTAAAATAAGAATGATAAGAAAACAACCACTCATTTCATTCGGACCTGCTCAAAAATAGATCGATCTCCCTTAAAATTCTCCTCCTATTTGAAATGTGTGGTGAAATTCTTCTTATTCTTCCTATTTTAGTTTTCTTCTTACTGATCCCTTCCTATATATATATATATATATATATATATATATATATATATATATATATATATATATATATATATATATATATATATATATTTTAATGACCAAACGGTCAATTTTTAAAAATCTTTTGATTTTACCCCAAACGGTCAAATGTGGTTGGGATTTGGATGCAATTAATATCGAGTGGAATTTCACTCGATATTGCAAATTCGACTGGGCGACCGATGTGCCTTGTGACCTCCATGATCGAGATGCCCGATGTTAACATCGGTTGAGGACGAGATTTTTGGATGCCCAACCGATCTTGCCCTATCGATTGGGACTAGCCTAAGGTATAACACAAGAAATGATAATTGACATTATGATTTTGAATAATGAATGTATAGAGTTTGGACACATTCGCTAACAACTTATATAAACTATAAGGATAATTCTATATTTACCCGTCTAAAAGCATTGAAATGTACGATATATATTAATCAACTTTAAACGTCGTGATTCGTTATTATGTTTAAGTAGGGTAAATATGAAATTGCCCGTAAACAATATATATATACTAGGACAATAGTTGATGCATGCTCCTAAATAAAGAATTTTGAACGTACGACTTTAAGCAACCTGACCAACTTTCTAGCTAATTTTTCAGTTTTGTTCATAACCAAAATGAGCAGCTTTTACAAAAATATTCTAAAGTTGCCATCTACTGACCTGTATACTTTACATAGAACATGAAATCCACAAAAAAACTTATTTCATACACCAAAAGAAATTCACAAATTAAGTTATTACACAAGGCAAATATTTAACATGATTGATTAAATGCTGATAAACTAAAGGTTTTTAATCCTTATTTTTCAATTTGGAAGCCACTTCAGCCAAGGTTTTTGTAGAACAACCATCTTTACTAAGAACATTAGCAGCTGCCTCTTTAAGATCTCGCATTCGACTTCTAATTGCTTTGCCTTCTTCTCCCTCCAATAAACCCTTCACAACCCTCGCAATCTCCACCTGACTCACGATACCATTTTCGCCTATGGTAGGCCTTAAAGCAATTTTCATGCCCTCATTCAAGGACACTGCATTCATCTTTTGCTCTGCGTAAAGTGGCCAAGCGATCACCGGGACACCATGTACTACTGTCTCGAGAATTGAGTTCCAGCCACAATGGGTCAAAACCCACCGGTTGAGCTATGGCTTAGGATCTGGGGCATGGTGCCCAAGAAGGGACCACAAACCCGATACCCTTAGTTCTTTCTAAGAACCCTTTTGGTAAGAAACCAAGAGGGTCCTTATGCCCATGAGAATCAAAATATGTAGCATTTGGTTGATCATTTGGACTTCTAACCACCCATATGAACCTTTGTTCACTCAATTCCAAACCCATGGCTAGCTCATTAAGTTGAGCCGAAGAAAGAGTTCCTCCACTCCCAAAAGATATATACAAAACCGAACCACATGGTTGACCATCTAACCACTTTAAACAATCTGACCTCTCTACATCGCTACTCGAACCACTTTGTACCAAAGGTCCAACCGGGTAAACCTTTGGCTTACCTGGTTCTTCCTTTTGCAAAGCTTCCAAAGCTCCGCCTTCTAACTCCTTGAAACTATTTACCACAATACCTTTAGCCATCATATACCTTTTTGCATTATGAAGCACCCATTTGTATGCATCATTCTTTCTATCTTGAGCCGGGTCAAGCAAGTCTATTCCCCGAACCGGTATGCATCCAGGGATTTGAACCGGTTCAGGCAAGTCCCTATATTCACATGACACCATTTGATCAAGTTTAGGTAAATGTAAAAACAAAGACAAAGCCATCGCAGTTGATGGAAAAAACACATAAGGTGCAACACCATATTCAATGGCAACATCAAATGCATCTGTCCCAAAAAGATCAATAAACAAAGCCACCATGTTTTTTTCAACAACTAACGACTTGAACACTTCACGTAGCGAATCAAGAGAACGTGTAACCATGAGACTTATTCGAGTTTCCATTTGTGTATCTTGTGGCAAATCATCAAAGTTTACAGGAGGAAGTATGATATAGCTTAAGCCATTAGGGAGTGCATCAAGGAAAACATATTGGGACTTGGATAAAGGTCCATCATTTGGTATGATGAAAGTTGCACCTATGTTGTGGTTATTTTGTAGTTTCTTGGCAAACTCTACTAATGGGATTAAGTGTCCCATTCCTGGACTTGGTACAATAGCTATATGAGGGTTTTTTTCCATTGGAATGTGTTTGTTGTGTGTATGAAAGAGAGTTTTGGTATGATAAAAGTTGGGAGATGGATGGATGTTAGATGGTGATATATATAGTCATTTTTAAGAGGAAGAAGAGGTGCATGTGACACCATTCACCAAGAAGACTTTTTTTAAGCATTAATTTGGTCCTTTGTAATAAATATTTCTGTTGAGTCTTACTTGAACAACGTAATTACGAGTTATTGTTATTCATTTTTATCGCATTTATTCCTTTTTTTATTTTTTTTATATAAATACGTTACATATTAAACATATGATTGTGGAATTCAAGTTTACATGTAGTTTCTTTTTAATTTACAAATATAACATGATTTTTTGGCTGTTGTTGTCTTGGGTCATCGAAAACCACAAGACAGCTATATGTATAAGAAGCAAATAGATATATTTTGTGATTCAATATATGATCATGGGTTAGCGTTGTTGGGATTTGTTTTTTTTTTTTTGTTTTTTTTTTACTTTGTATGCTTTGTTTCTGAGGCCGGTTTTGATAAAATTATGCCTTTCAAAAACAATTAATCACGGTTTTGATAAAATTTTGTGATTAACCATGTACAAAATCTGGGACCCATGATATATCTGTTGTATCTAGTACTTTTTCTATATAGTAAAATACAGTTGGAGCAGAAACAAGCATATAGATACAGTTGGAGCGATATCTATACTACTTATAATAGAGGAATGAATCTCTCCTCATGGTTTTAAAATTAAGACTACAATCTGGCTATTATACAATACATGTCTGACTATTAATGATCTTCTCATCAATCTTAATTTTAAGACTTACAAGTTTAAAGCAATGTCTAATCTACAAAAGACTATTAATGTGGTGGGATGTCTATATCTATACTACTTATAATGAGGAATGAATCTCTCATCGTGGTTTTAAAATTGAGACTTACAAAATACAAGCGCTATTGTACAATACATAACTGACTATTAATGATATTTCATCAATCTTAATTTTAAGACCTACAAGTCTTAAAGTTTAATGTCTATTCAAAGCACTATTAATGTGGTCAAGATATTTAATGTATTTAATTAATTAATTGATCGATAAATCTTATTAATGCAGTTATAACACCCTTACACAAGAAATACAAATTATCGCCTTATTGTACAACCAACTTAAACATAATTATTTCATCAAAATGTCACTGTCTGAATAATAAAGAACATTATCTGAATATTCAGTCCGAACGGAAATGCTCCAAATGGGCCGAGCCGAATCCAAGACTGCAGCCAAACGGTCGAATTTCAGCTAAACGAATTCTTGAAACAGTAATTTATTATAAAAAGAACATAATAAACTAAAATCATGATTCACGGAATATTTTATTTCATGGTATCCATTTTGCATGACGAGCCTCGTATTAAATGTCACTAATCTGAATAATAAAGCGCGTTATACAGATATTCAGCTCGAGATGGTCAACGGGTAAAATGGGCTTAAGGCTGAACCGGTGTGGGTCAAGCGGGTTCGAGCGAGCAGGCATGGGCCAAATAGTATCGGCAGCGAGCTCGGCCCGACAACAAGACCGCTAAACGAAATTCTTGATATCAAGTAAATTTATTGTCAAAAGAACATAATAAACTAAAATCATGATCAACGGAAATTTTTATTTGAAGGTCACTGCGCATGCATGACCAGATGCATTCTCTAAGTATATATTTAATTGGACATTAAATTAAATTATAAATGTGATAAATTTTGTCCCATAATTGATGACGCACTTTCACATGTAAGGCTTACGCTGATCCACCATGTGGACAGTTTCTTGGCAACCTTTTTAGAAACATGAGTACTCAATGGAGAAAAATATGTACATGATAAATCTATAGCTGTTCAAATACAAGAGGTTCACAAGTTATATAGTGGAGCACAAAATAAAACATTACAAGTCATATCTTAGAAATTATAATAAATAAAGAAAAGAGTAAATTACACCGTTCGTCCCTATGGTTTACCCAAAATAACACTCCAAGTCCCTTTGTTTTATTTTTCTTGGTGAGTCCTTATTATCAAGTTTTGTTTCATCGTGAGTCCCTATTGATAGCGCCGTTATCTTTTCGTTATCTCAATGGCACCGTTAGTCCTAACCAACGATCACTTGCGGCGTTAGTCCTTTATACTAACGATCGTTAATAACTCAAAAATTTTATTAAAAAAATCTTTTCTCGCGGTTTTATCGTTTCTTGGTTTTCTTACGTTTTCATGCGTTTTGTCCGTTTATATCGTTTCATCGCTTTTTAGTTTTGTCTATTTTATCGTTTTCCTTCTTATTTTACGCTTTTGTCCTTTTTGCTTATCTTTTTACGTTTTGTCGTTTTTCTTACGTTCTTTTCCGATTTAAAAAATACGCTTTTTTTAATCGATTTTAAAAAGTCTTTTAATCGATTACGTTTAAAATCGGAAAAATCTTTTTATAAATCGGATAAAAAGTACTTTTTAAATCGAAAAAACTTTTTAAAATCAAATTAAAAAGCGTATTTTTTAAATCGGAAAAACTTTTTAAAAATCGGATAAAGCGCAATTTTTTAATCGGAAAAACTTTTTAAAATCGGATAAAAATCGGATAAAAGTTTTTTCGATTAAAAAATTGCTTTTTATCGATTTTAAAAAGTTTTCGATTTAAAAAAATCGTTTTAATTTGATTTTAAAAGATTTTCGATTTAAAAAACGTAATTTTTAAAACTTGATTTATAAAAAGATTTTCCGATTTTAAAACGAATCGATTAAAAGGACAAAAGCGTAAAAAACATAAGCAAAAAGGACAAAAGCGTAAAAAAGAAAGAAACGATAAAATTCGACAAAACGAAAAAAGCGTATAAAACGATATAAACGGACAAAACGTGAAAACGAAGAAAGCGGGCGGCGATAAAAGCGTGAAAGATTTTTTTTTAGTAAAATTTTGAGTTATTAACGGTCGTTAGTATAAAGGACTAACGCCGCAAGTGATCGTTTGGTTAGGACTAACGGTGCCATTGAGATAACGAAAAGATAACGGCGATTATCAATAGGGACTCACGATGAAACAAAACTTGATAATAAGGACTCACCAAGCAAAATAAAACAAAGGGACTTGGAGTGTTATTTTGTGAAACCATAGTGACGAACGGTGTAATTTACTCTAAAGAAAATGTTATATTGGATTTTTAGAAAATGTTATATTGGATTTTTGGAGGACTAATATTTAAAGACGTTTTGGCGTTTACATATAGTGAATGAGAATTTTGTGACGCAAACATTATTTTGCAGGTGCTGTTTGCTAGATGTTGAATTGATGCAAGTTAAACAAACGTTAGTGGCTTATTTAAAAAGGGGATGTCTTTCTTGTGTAATTGTTTTGTTAATTATAATTCTTGTTGCCAAAATAATAATAATAATAATAATAATAATAATAACAATAAAAATAATAAAATAATAAAAAACCCGTTACATAATTAAACAAAAATCCTTGTACACTTGTAGATAGAAATCTAAATCGTATGGACACATTTTGAAAGAAACAATATTAAGGATCGTTTGATTTGTGGCGGAGCTTGACCGTTTTGAATAAGGGCCCAAAAAGTTTCGAACAACATATTAAATTAGAACGCTATTAAAAGTGAAGCTTGGTCGTTTATGAATTATGATCCTTGTGGCCATATAGTTTCAAATAGCATATAAGATTGAAATAATTTGCAAGCAATTAGAAACTTGAGACAACTTCAATATGTTAACTTAGTACAATAATGTTTCTATACAAAAGTATCAAATTACCAACGGCTACTTTGTTAAACTTTAAAAGGCTTTAAAAATTAATGTTATGTGATCATCTCTAAAGCTACTACTTTGTTAAACTTTACCGAATACAAACACTCTGGCTAAAATTTATCATCAAACAATTAAATGATCACAAACAAATTACCGCAAACAATTGCTTGAAAAATTAAAAAAAAAAAAAAAAAAAAAAAAAAAAAAAAAAAAAATACCACAAACAATTAAATGATCAATGCTTTAAAATTGCTTGGATTGATTAAGAGCCCACCTTATTTGCCCTTTTGCCATTTACGGTTGTGTCGATTTTAAAGGAGGAGTTATAACTTCCGTCGTTTTAGTCACCTTCTTTTATTTAAGTTTAACCTTTTTATTCTCATATGTCATTTTTTGTTACCAAATTTTCGGTCACTATGTAAATATTATTTCTAAGTCTCTAGGATTATAAAAAACTGCTATAACAACCCAAACTTTGGGGGAGGGTGTGGGGGGTTCAACACCCGCCGCCTTGCAGATCCTCTACCAATGCGCTTAATCTTGTAAATCCTTTAAAATTTACTGATAGAAATTTCATGATCACAGATTTCATGTCACATCACCGATTCGATTTTTTTTGCAAGCTTGCTAAGATAATCAGAATTAACCTGAAATAACCAAAAAAATGTTGCAAAATATAGTAAATGACTTATTGAAATATAAAACCACAAATTCAACAATTCTATAAACCTTGCATTTAAAAATTTTCATAAGATTTGTTAGAAAAGTGACTTCAACTCTATAGGTTGTTTGGTAAATTTAGTAATTTGTGTGACTTGTCCTACAAGTTTGGTTTTAGCCTATAAATATGGATTAATAGCTTTAGAATTCTTTGTATCTTTGAATTGGAATTTTGGGTTTGGTATATTTGAATTATAATTATGTATTGATACCTTTGAATTTGGTTTTATATTTGATTTGATAATTTGAATAAAGCTTTCCTTTAGATTGTCGATTTTTTTTGTTTTGACTTTTGAATTACCAACAAACGGCATCAAAGTTATATTTGTTTAGCCATGAAAAAAAGTAGAAGAAAAAAATGGTTTAAAGTTTGTTTGGATTGAAGTTTGTTTTTTTTATTATAGTTCCAGGAATTTTGAAATCGTTTTGGATTTTATTATCTATTTTGATTTAATTTGTTTGATTCCTACTCACTTTGTTTTGGCTTTCAATCCTCAATAGTCAAAAGTTGATTGCTAAATTTTGATTGGTCCATCTATTAGAAAATTAAGCATGATGAATATTAATTTCATGACAATTGTAATACATTATTTTTCCCCCATCATTTTTCACTGTTCGTTTTTTTTCAGATACATCAATCAAATCTTTAGATCTAAATTTAGGTTCATGTTTTAAGCATACAAATCATTTTATTTGATAAATTTAGTCTTCATTCGTAGTTAACTTGTGTTTTAACTTTGGGATTTTATTTGGAAGTTTGTAGTTTGGTATTGAATTAGGATCATTTAGTTGTTTGAATTTGGACCGTAATTCTTATTATATAAGTGGGTCATTAGAATTATTACATGTATCATATTTGGGGCATTTGAATCATAAAAGTCTGTCTGTCAAGTTATTTATTAATTTGAATTTGGTTGATACTTGGATAATAAGTTTGAAGTTGGACCGTAATATTTATCAAATAAGTGGGTCATTAGAATATGAACATCGATTTGGTGTTTGAAGACTTGGTTAATATCATGTCGTTTGGATTTTGTTCGATCATTGGAAATTTGTTAGTTTGTAAAATTTGTGATCTTCGTTTGTAGGGCTTTTGAAGTTGGTTGCCTGATATTGATTGTCTTAGTTAAAGATTGTTTTAGCCGATTTAGTTTTGTTTGGTTGACCGTTTTAAATTCTTCGTTTAATGTTTGATTATCTATTTTGAAGTCATCGGCATTTGTTTTGAATCGGTTTGGGAATCGATCGTTCGTTTTGAATTAGGCTAGTATCTCTAGCGTATGGAAATTTGAATTTGGAATTTGATTTGAACATGTGGAGGAGTTCAAGTCACGGTGAAGATTATTAAAAAACCGACTTAAACTCTATAGGTTGTTGGGTAAATTTTATAATATGTGTGACTTGTACTACAAGTTTGGTTAGAATTATGAAACTATTCAATAACGGTTAGTTTAGCTTATAAATAAAGATTAATAACTTTAGAATTCTTTGTATTTTTGAATCGGAATTTTTTGTTTGGTAAATTAGAATTAGAATTTTGTATTGTTACTTATGAATTTGATTTTGCATTTAACTTGATGATTTGAATAAAGTTTTCGTTTAGTCTGTCGATTTTGTTTTTGCTTTGTCTTTTGAATTACCAACAAGATTAGACTAATAGTTAAATATGTGATGATTTTGCTCATCATCATCATGATAGATTGACAAGAGGATAGAATTCTCTCGATCTTTGCCATTAGAATCAACCAAGTTATTGAGTGGTTTACTATGCAAATTAAACTTATATAAACAAAGTAAATATAAAAGAGTGATGATAAAATAAAAATCAATCAAAAATTATATTTATATTATCGTTAACTAGCAGGGTACTTGTGTAATGCGGTAGCAGGTACCTTGTGACTATATTTTGAAACGAGCAAATGTTATTGATAAGGTTTTAAAAGGTACCATTTGAGGGTCATTTAAGTCCTTATTTGATCACTTTGTATCCGTTATTGCTTAATATCGTTCCTTTTCACTTTTAGGTCTCGTGAAGGCAAAATCTTGGAATGGCACTTATTTGGACGAAAAGGCGAATATATGAAGAAAATGGCCAAAATCGAAATCGAGACACTCACAGTTGTTGAATGTAGAAAGCGGCGTCGGGTGCTATTTTGACGCCGTCCCGTAATTATTGAGACGAGAACCCAAACTCGTATTTTCAAGAGGCGGCGTCTAGTGGTGAAAGAGTAGGCCGTCGCTACTCGGGACGGCCTAGATGCAATCCAGACGACGCCGGTCAAGAAGGACGGCGTCACGGACATAAGGTGACGCCGCCGCAAGGTTAACGTGGCCAAGACGAAACCACAATGGCGGCGACACGGCGGCGTCACTAAACATAAGGTGGCCGCCGTCGCAATTGTAATCTTATATATAGAATCGAATTTTTGGTCTTTGTGTGGAGAATCTTTGGAGTAAAACCTAAAACCGAACCTAAGGTGTCTTGTACAGTATTTTAGGGTTTTAACCCTATCTTACACCAAGATAAGTCTTTACTTCATTAATTCAATTATGTCTTTGATTATTGTGTGTATGCTTGCATGTTCTCCATGTCAAGCTAATTTATTTGTGTGTTTGCTTAGGAAGTATGAAACTTAATTATTAAATATTGATTGGTTGTTTCTTATCTTAGTTGATTAATGATCTAGTAGTGCGATAGATCATTCGTTGTGCACTTAATGCTTGATTCATCTTTGTGAACCCTAGAGTATAATTACGAGTAATTGTAGTCTAAACCATCCAAGAGCGCCTTAGGTAGGAGTCTATAATCTCAGTGGGTTTGTAGACAAGACCCTTTGGTAAGTTCGAAGAGTTAGGAGAGACGATACCCACAACTTTAGAAACACAATGACTAGGACTAAGGCGTGACACTCAACCATCGATAGGAGATAATTAAGGAGTAATACAAACTAAGTAAACACATCTTTAAACTATCATACGAGCACACATTAATTAGACATAGACTCCCACAACCTTAGTTTAGATAATTAGATAATAGTAGAGTAATCGGTGAAATACCAACCCCAAATCCAATACCGAGATTCGTACCTTTCCATTTTCATAAAATATAAAAGATAAAAATAATCTTCCTCAACCTTAACCTTAGCGTAGTAACTCCTACTAGCATTCCTATTCCCCAGAGAACGATATCAATACCGTGGCTTACCCTAATTACTACACTACAACGATTAGGTTCCTTTGCACAGGTGTTATAAAACTTGCTCGAAGAAAGGAAGTTCCTTTGACCCCGAGCGACGCGTGTAGCGTTATCAAGTTTTAGGCACTGCCGGGAATAGAATAGCTAGTTAGTAGTCCACCTCGTTTAGGTTTCTTTGCTTGATTCCTATCAAGTAAACTTTTTCTCATTTTAGATTTCTCTTAGTCTATCCCCTTCTTCGTGACCTTTGTTAGTAATTCCATCACTTTTCATCATGGAAGGTGACAACCCACTACCCTTCATCAACCCACCCAAATGACCCGCCAAGAGCCCGTACTCTTGGTGAATACCGAGACCAAGCCACCTAGGCTATAGGAACACCATTGAGCTTCCCGACCAAGCACAAACTACGGCCTGCGATCCAGCACCATCCGTTGGTGCAAAGCGGATGTGCATTCCATGGACTTCGTTCGAAGATCCAAATCGACATCGAGGATTTCCTCAAAATCGTCGATTCCATCGACCTTGATGCTACTACTCGGGAGACCACGCGCTGCGTCTCTTCCAATTCTCTACGGGACCAAGCTAGTAATTGGCTTGAGCGACTTCCATGGCTCCATCTCAAGTTGGGATGATCTTACCTCTCGCTTCCTTGCTCAATTCTTCCACCGGGAGAACCACTAAGCAAGCGAGACATCTTGACATTCCAGCGGCTCAAGGTGAGTCTCTTTACAAAGCATGGACTCGATTTAAGGAATTACTCCGTAAACTTCACACCATGGCATTGATCTTTGGCTTCAAATCAAATCTTCTATGATCATACCGATTTCATTACTCGACGATCCATTGATCGAGCGCGATGGAAGACTCGGCGACTTTAATGCGAGCAATCATGGGATATCATAGAGGAGCTCGCCGATCAAAGCTACAAGATTGGGTGAATCTCCGAAACTCCGATTAACGTGGTTAATGCCATATCCACTCCTCCGAATCCTCCGATACACTCAAGAGCAATTGAGTGCCATCGAGAGAGAATTGATTATCGATGGAAAGGCGGATAAGAGTACTGTACAAATTCCTCAAGAGATGGTCAAATCCGCCCACTCCACCAACCGCTCCACACCTCTTCGGAATCTCAAGTCGCGAGCAAAACCCAAGTTCCATGGCGCTTCGTTCTACTTCCCAATACCACTTTCACCAAGCTTCAAAGATCAAATGAGGAGTATATGGCGGCTCATACGGAGAGATTAGCCAAATTTGAAGAGGAGGTTTATAGGCGAGAGAGAAATGAAAGCAAAATGAAAGAAATGATGGATTTGGTAATTGAATTTACCAAAACAAAGGCTCGAAAAAGTGCTCGTGAAGCAATGATTGCCCTCCACTTCATTTGTAAACGCCGTTTCCATCATGCCAGAATGCAAGTGTTGAGATGTGGAATCTTGAGGAAAGCACGAAGGATGAGTCCATGCCTAATGATGAACACGAGACCATTGAGTACTACCTTAAGCATGAAATTAACAAGAAAACCATTGCAAACCAAGTAAACAACTTTAGGTACAATGAAGTTCTTAGGGATGCTCTTGAAGGAAAGATGAGCGGAAGAAGAATACGATGCTTTACCTATGGAACCTCTATGAGTTGGTCATAAAAACCGTTAACAAGAAAGCGAAACACCACGTGGAATTTCGTGATACCGGTTAACATCGGTGACATGGACAATATAAATGCCTTGGCGATCAAGGGACCGATGTGAACATAATGCCATTGTCAATCTATAATAAGCTAACTAATGAAACCAAAAAAACCGACCTTAGACTTTCCCTAGCTAATCATACTTATGTCCATCCGTAGGAATCGTTGTTGATGTTCTAATTGAGGTGGCTAACATCGTTTATCGATTGGATTTCGTGATCATTGATGTTGAGGAAGATAAAAACGTACCTCTCATTCTTGGGACACCATTCACGCCACCGCCAAGGCAACCATTAAATGCGGAGAAGGCATCATGATACTCAAAAGCGGGAAGGGTACGCTAGAATACCCATCGTCCACGATATCCTCTTAAGATCATGGAAATGATTACGGTGGAAATCGAAAAGCCCGGATAACAATGTTAAGAAGAAGAATGGTAGGAAAAGGGCTTAGAGACTTTATGGTTCAAGGATTGTATGCGACATTGTGGAAACCCGATAAAAGTTAAGCACAATCCTACCTCATTACCTAAGGTACAAAAGGACCCTAAGGAATTTATAAAGGGAGAAAAAGTGCTCTTGTATAGGTCTCGGATAAGGGCATTACGAGGAAGAAGCAAACTAAGATGGTTTGGGCCTTTCACGAGTTAAGGAGACCAATTTAAAAGATAAAACCGTCGCCATAATTGGCGGCGTTGGCAAGGAATCCACGGTGAGCATAAAGCGTCTACACCCTTTCGATGAAGGAAAACAATGAGTCAAGAGGACGGTGGTGAGGAAGCGTGGGAACACGACTATGAGTCTAGCTACAAGACTCTTAAATAAAGAAAAGCGCCGTGGGAGGCAACCCATGCTTAATTGTTTGCTTATTAGTGTCATATATCTTTTATTAATTGTTTATCCTCATGTTTAAATTTGTAAAATGCTTTATTTTGTTTTAACCTCGTCTTAATTGCATATAAAGGTATTTTACATAAGGGATAAGTGTAGGGAGGATTACACATGTTTTCAAAAGAAACGTAAACATGAGAATAACAATTAACTAAAAGATATATATGTTTGTTTGTTCGAATCAAATGCTTGTATCGAGTCATAATGGATGTTTTGCGAAATTTTTCCGATTCTAAAGATGTAAATTTTCCGTAAAAATCGCAAACCGGTTTTGTCGGGATAACTTGGCGTCAGAATGCAACTGACGGCGTCGAGAAGGAGTAAAAACATCGATTACTTTTTCTCGTTTTCGAGCTACTTATAAATTTTGGAATTTTCCGGTCTTAATTTTCTTAGAAATTCGTAAACATCCATTCCACAAGCATTATATCCTAGTTTAAATCGAGTCTTATATATATTATTACCGCCGATTTTACGCGAAGGTTTCGTTTGTTTTCTTCAAGTGTGCGAGGTTTAGTTTGTCAAGAAGAAGTTACATAAGATTGGAAGGAGCTTTTCACGCATAATAATTCTTCTTGAAAAGAATTTAACCACCACTTTACACGGATCTACCGAGCTAATCGGGGAGTATTAGTTTCTTCGTTTTAATTACCTTCTTTATCATATCTTTGATACTTTCGGGAACATTGGGACAATGTTCGGTTTAAGTGTAGGGAGGAAAATAAAGCGGAACTTTGAAACTATGCTTATCCTTGACTATTTGCTTTGTCTAAATTGCATTTGTGTAATAAACCATGAGAAAATGTCGGTTAGGGTAATTTTGGCACCAAATTTAAAATTTTCATGACATATAGGGTGGGCCATTAGTCTTAACAAAGCGTCTCACGGATAGGAAGTTGCATGACTAGCACAAAACCCTTACCACCCAAATTCCACCCAAAATGTGAGGATCGCCCTTAGATTAGTAGGAATAAAAGCATTCATCTTTAATGCTTAGAGTGTGAAGCGGTAGTATATTAGATTCTAGAACTTGTTTTGTGATGCATTCCGAGATCGCAGTGAGGCTACACTTGTGTAGTTAGGAATAACTAAATGATAAGAGGCATTAGGATAACCCTTGTTTGATACTGTAATATAATTACTTTTTCCACATCGGTTGAGTAATTCCCCACACCTTTGCGTTGTACTCATCTTTAGTACACGATACCCTAGTTAACCCTCGAGCCTATCCTTTTCGCGGTTCTCGTGATGTTTTGGTTTTTCCGAATATCAATGAAGAGCATTGTTTACCCCACCCCAAATATACACCCAAATCGCCTTAGCCTACCCTTATGCACTCACTTTTAGTGCAAATGTTTGTTATCACCCTAAACCCTTAGTTCAATTATCGGTTGCTTGCATGAGTTGCTAAGTCGAGTCATATCCTTTGTATCGATTTTGGGATGATTGGGATTCATGGGAAAAGTTAAAGTTTATGAAATAACGGAAGGGAACGTTAAATTCAAATTCCCTTTGTTTGCGTAATAATGTACCCCAAGTGTTTTGATCTTTTCAATTGGGTCAAATTAGTGTTAGAGTAATAAAAACTCAAGTGTAGGGATGTGCCTATAAATCCCTAGTATTTTGATGTTATCGTAGAGGATGGTAGAGTAAAGTGTATGATTAAAAAAAAAAAAAAAAAAAAAAAAAAAAAAAAAAAAATAGAAAAAAGAAAAAGAAAAAAAAATAGAAAAAAAAAAAAAAAAAAAAAAAAAAAAAAAAACAGGCTACCATCCCACATCTATCCTTTAATTTTATGTTTATTTATTTGATTATCTAGAGTTTAGAGTGTCAGTCTTGAGCTTAGCAACGCCATTCTTCATATGCATTTAACATAGAGATTTTTGACTTACCACCACTAAATAGCTTATCCCACCAAACTCTTTGTTTCCTACCGTAAGCCTAACATTACAACCCTTTAAAAGACCTCTTTGATAGTCTTTCCTAGGTGCTTACGCTAAAGCGATGGAGGTTTGATCTATTCTCGAGCCTATGGTAATCTATGTACTAGGACCGGTTAATGAGTGTTTATCTTCCATTTCCTATATTGTTATATTTCATTTATACACACGAGAGAGATGTGAGTATCAAACACCCCATGTGAGGTGCTAGTATGTAATTCCGTGCTTGTTATGACTTTTGGGCTTATATGTGTTGTGGACGTTTTGAATTAATCTTGAATGACCCTAACTTATAAATTAATTGGCTAAAAGCACATTTGCTTGAGGACAAGCAAATAACAAGTGTAGGGATATTTGATAAGGTTTTAAAAGGTACCATTTTGAGGGTCATTTAAGTCCTTATTTGATCACTTTTGTATCCGTTATTGCTTAATATCGTTCCTTTTCACTTTTAGGTCTCGTGAAGGCAAAATCTGGAATGGCACTTATTTGGACGAAAAGGCGAATATATGAAGAAAATGGCCAAAGTCGAAATCGAGACACTCTGATTCTTTGAATGTAGAAGCGCGCGGCGTCGGTGCTATTTGCGACGCCGTCCCAGGTGTATTGGGACGGGACAGAACCCAAAACTCGTATTTTCAAGAGGCGGCGTCTAGTGGTGAAAGAGTAGGCCGTCGCTACTCGGACGGCCTAGATGCAATCCGACGGCGTCCGAAGTGAAGAGACGGCGTCGCGGACATAAGGTGACGCCGTCGCAAGGTTAACGTGGCGAAGCGAAACCCTAATGGCGGCGACACGGCGGGCGTCACTAAACATAAGGTGACGCCGTCGCAATTGTAATCTTATATATAGAATCCGAATTTTCGGTCTTTGTGTGGAGAGTCTTTGGGTAAAACCTAAAACCGAACCTAAGGTGTCTTATACAAGATTTTAGGGTTTTAACCTATCTTACACCAAGATAAGTCTTTACTTCATTAATTCAATTATGTCTTTGATTATTTGTGTGTATGCTTGCATGTTCTCCATGTCAAGCTAATTTATTTGTGTGTTTGCTTAGGAAGTATGAAACTTAATTATTAAATATTGATTGGTTGTTTCTTATCTTAGTTGATTAATGATCTAGTAGTCGATAGATCATTCGTTTATTACTTAATGCTTGATTCATCTTTGTGAACCCTAGAGTATAATTACGAGTAATTGTAGTCTAAACCATCCCAAGAGCGCCTTAGAGTAGGAGTCTATAATCTCTAGTGGGTTTGTAGACAAGACCCTTTGGTAAGTTCGAAGAGTTGGGAGAGCATACCCTACAACTTTAGAAACACAACGCAACTAGGACTAAGACGTGACACTCAACCATCAATAGGAGATAATTAAGGAGTAATACAAACTAAGTAAACACATCTTTAAACTATCATACGAGCACACATTAATTAGACATAGACTCCCACAACCTTAGTTTAGATAATTAGATAATAGTAGAGTAATCGGTAGAAATACCAACCCCAAATCCAATACCGAGATTCGTACCTTTCCATTTTCATAAAATATAAAAGATAAAAATAATATTCCTCAACCTTAACCTTAGCGTAGTAACTCCTACTAGCATTCCTATTCCCAGAGAACGATATCAATACCGTGGCTTACCCTAATTACTACACTACAACGATTAGGTTCCGCCTAGGGTGTTATAAAACGATCGAAGAAAAGGAAGTTCCTTTGACCCGACGACAGCGTGTAGCGTTATCGATTATGGAGGCCCCAAATAAGCGGATAATCGAAAAGATTGCTCCATCCAAACCTAGGATGGTTGAATTTCTTGTGTGAATTATGATTAGTTTGTGTTGAAGCTTTTTGATTCTTTCATAAACCATGAGTTCTTTTATATTAGGATTTCATAAGCGGCATTTTAATCTATATCAATAACTTTTGTTTCGGTTTTATATGTTACAAGTATTTATATGGTAGTTATACATTTTTCCCATTCAATCGGTTATTTTATCATTAATATCACAATTACAAGTATTGACCAAGTTTTGAAATGCTTTCATAACAAGTAAGTTTAAGAGTCTCGAATTTTTAAGCATTGCTAATTATGGATTAGTCCCAAATGCTTTATACATTAGTAGATATTTACAAATGTTTAATATATGAAATGTTGTTCTTCATGTTGGTTTCTTTTCGATGTGTTCCTAGTTGGATATAGATAATCAATGAGTACTAGATATCATTTGAAATCGTGTTATCACTTTCAAATAGAAATTATTCGACCCTATGCCTGGGTTACAGGAATATCTCTATGGGATAAGATCAAGTGGTGTTCTTGTTATAGGCACAAATCAAGAACCAACTCGCTTTCAAGTGTTTATGTTTTTGCGTATTTTCATGCAGATGTGTATCCTCTTTATAGGATCGATTACTCTTAGTCAATGGAATTATGAGAATTAATAGGCAAATTAATCTCCTCATAATGTTCCTCCATTATAGTCATAGTGGTTACAAGACCAAGTTATTATGGTCTTAATTACGAGTTTGAAACTACCTATTAATAGGTCAAAGTAGTTACAAACTAATACCAGCAGTACTAGAAGTAGTAACTCTTCCAACAATTGTAACATTAGTACTAGCGGTGAGTAACTTGGCCAATGATGAGTAACATTTGCACAAGCAGTCTTAACATTAGTACTAGCGGTAGTAACTACAAACCACTATTAAGTCGGGTAATCATAGACTTAATGGGTGTACGCTCCGCACCTCCAAACCCGTTTCGAATATTATCGTATCCTCGATTGAACAAAATTTCCAACAATCCTCTCCAATTTAGTACAATTTCTTTTGCATGAAAATAAACATAACACAAAACATGTGCATAAATTAAAATATCTTAAAGATTGAATTCCGTATTAGTACATCAAACGTTCAAATACTAGAAAATCAGGGTGTTCTAAGAATTGAACCCATCAACCCATGTGAATACCTGAAGATAACATACACACAAGCTTTCAAACACTTAAACGCTCCTAACACTAAATAAGCTATTTGTCCATATCCAATTCATAAATGTTGTAAGAGGCAAAGATTCAAAGCTCCCTGAAGCGGCAACATTTCAACACTCACATAGGTGGTTCCTATTTATTCATGCTACTGCTTAGCACTTTTTCAAAGAAATTAACCATTAAGAAGTAAAGACTTCATCCTCTTTTTCAGCAAGTTCCAAGCACAACCTTGGGATGATTGTAAAACATGTGCCCCAGTTCACTAAATTTTCAGCTTTCCACATTGAACTCAGCTCCCAAGTTTCCTCAGGAGGGGGTTGGGTGTCTTAGCATTCAGTGACTAAGTTGGACTTTAAACCCATCGCTTTAGCAGACTTTAAAACCAAGTCTCTAGCCAAACACTTCGTCAAGTGATCAACTAAATTTTGTTGAGATCTAACAAACTCTATAGATACCACCCCATTCATGATAAGCTCACGAATCATGCTATGCATGAAACCTAAGTGTATAGACTTCCCATTGTACAATTGGCTATAAGCTTTAGCCAATGTAGCAACACTATCACAACGGATATAAATAGGTGTTATAGGTTTAGGCCACAATGAAATATCAAAAAGCAAGTTTTCAACCATTCAACTTCTTTACTAGCAACTGCTAAAGTCACAAATTCATATTCCATTGTTGAACTGGTGATGCAAGTTTGTTTCTTTGATGCCCAAGAAATTGCACCTCCAAAGATAGGAATACCCGACCGGCGGTAGATGAATTGTCTTCATTCTCGATCCAACTTCCATCATTGTATCCTTCTAATAATGAAGGATAACAGTTATATGAGACTATAATCCATAGTCTTCTTGAGATACTTTAGTACTATCTGAGCGCTTACCGATGATGAGCACTAGGATTACTAGTATATACGCTCGGTTTACCCATTGGAAAAGCAATATCATGTCTTGTACATGTCATGGCATACATCATGCAACCAATCACCCTATAATACTCAAGTTGAGATACAGCCTTACCAGTATTAGGCGTCAGCTTCTCACTTGTATCCATGGGATTACTCAATGGAGTACAATCAAAGTAATTAAATTTCTTCAACACCTTCTCAATATAATGAGACTGAGAGATACAAATTCTTTTACTTTCATGTTTAATCCTTATACCAAGGATAACATCAGCCTCCCCCATGGCCATCATAGAGAACCTTGATGATAAAAATTCCTTTGTCAGGTTAACTTAATTTTGGTAAGTGCCAAAGATTAGCATGTCATCAGCATATAAACAAATGATGACTCATTTACCAGATTCATCAAATTTGCTATACACACCTTTGTCAGCTTGGTTAAGTAAATAACCACTAGACAAAACCACTTCATCAAAATTTTGATGCCATTGTTTAGGTGCCTGCTTTAGTCTATACAGAAACATAATCAGTTTACACACCTTGTTTTCATTGCCACGCATGATGAAGCCATGAGGTTGGTTCACATAAACCTCCTCATGTAAGTCATCATTCAAGAAAGCTGTCTTCACATCCATCTAATAAATAATCAGATTGTGAATTGATGCCAAAGCAATCATCAATCTTATGGTACTGATACGTGCCACATGGGCATAAGTATCAAAGTAGTCTATCCCTGACTTTTGTTTAACGCCCTGAATGACTAGTCTAGCCTTGAACTTTTCAATAGTTCCATCTACCTTCATTTTCTTTTTGAAAATCCATTTGCAACCTAGAGGTTTACAACCAGGTGGTAGATCAGCCAACACCCAATTGTTGTTGCCCATGATGGAATCCATCTAATCATTTATTGCTTCTTTCCAGAAAGCAACATCCTAATACTTCATTGCTTCTTCAAGTATTTTGGGATCATCCTCAACAATGAAGCAATAGAAGTCTTGGTCAGAGATCTCATTCATTGTTCCTTCAATTAAATATAATTGAAACTTAGGTCTAAATAACTTTGGAGTCCTGTCCCTATTGCTCATTTGAAAATCCATTTGCAACCTAGAGGTTTACAACCAGGTGGTAGATCAGCCAACACCCAATTGTTGTTTCCCATGATGAAATCCATCTAATCATTTATTGCTTTTTCCGAAAGCAACATCCTAATACTTCATTGCTTTTTCAAGTATTTTGGGATCATCCTCAACAATGAAACAATAAGAGTCTTAGTCAGAGATCTCATTCATTGTTCCTTCAATTAAATATAATTGAAACTTAGGTTCAAATAACTTTGAAGTCCTGTCCTTATAACTTGGAGTCCAAATAACTTAGGTCCAATAGAAGTTACATTATAGAAAGAAGACGAGAGTGTACTTTGTGTTTTTTAGATTGTTTTTAGGTTTAAATTTGGTTTATATATGATTTCAGCCTTTATGGATGGAGGGTTGTTACTGCGATGTTGATGATAGTTGAAATGTGTTGTTACAACTTCTATAAAATTGAAAGATATTTAATTACCCCAATATAATGTAACTTCTATTTTATGAGTATGTATTGATTTAATAGCACAATTAATATAATTCTTTTCATTACAAGTAATTTGTTGAATTTGATTTTAAACCTTGCCATTTAAGAAAATGTCTTAAGTGCATTATAAGGTAATAGAGATTGACACGTACGTGCCATTGTTATTTCCTCATTATTAAGAGCATCCACTATGATAGTTTATGAAAAGGTTTATAAAGTTATGAAGAGGTCTAAAAACTTGTAAACCATAGTTAACATCTATTTCAAGCTTTTGTATCATGAAAAAGTCCAAGATATTGAACATTTTCATAATTTAATGCATTTAAATTATGCGAGATGTTTATAAAACTTGAAAAGATTTATACATAATGCGGATATGTTTATAAAACTAAAAAGTTTATAAATTAATGTCAAAAGACAATTATAAACTTTTAGAAAAATATACCATAGTGAATACCCTAAAACCAACAACTCATTTAACAGATTTTCATATCTAAACATTATTAGACATTTATTAACCTCATAAATCATTTCTCACTTGAAAATATTCTCTGGCCCTATATTAACTGTTGCCTTTTGAGTAGTGGCTTAAACAGTTGCAGGTGTTACCACTTAACATTAACACAAACAAAGAGATAGCCACAAATAAAGTGCCAAGATCATGTCATAACCACTTTTGAACTATTACTATATACTACTTCCGTCTCAAAATTATAATCCCCGTTTGATTTTTTCTGTCTTTCTTTTTCAACTTTGACTTTAAATATTTTTGTTTATGTTTATCGATAGTTGATGAAAATTATCTTAAGTGAAAATACATTAAAACTCAACCCATTCATATATTTTGCGTCAGTATTATATAACACAAAAAAATCTTAAAGTTAAAGTTGTAAAGAAAGGCAGAAAAAGTTAAAAAGAGACTATAATTTTAAGACGGATGGAGTAGCATTATAGCTCAACATACCACTAGCAAATTTTATGAATGCTTTTGCCACAACCCACTTAATCACTTATGATTGATAAATTACTAGTCTAACTTTTGATATCATTATTGTGAATACTTTTTGTATTCAAAAGTCTAAGAGATAAAATTTTATAATATAAAAAATATTTACAATCATGCAGTCCAAAAGTTGAAAAGAGTAAAGGTTTTAGATATAATATTTAACACAATCATTCATTGGCTTACTATAAGAGTTTATAAGGACTATGAAATTAAGTTGTTGAAAATTTGTTTTTTCTAGATTGTCTCTTAATTTTTGTCTTGCTCTCATAGTAGCTAGCTATGACACTTGGACAGTTTGAATTCCATTTTGCTACCAACGCATTTACAAGTTTTACTTGTCATAAATTTTCATATGGACAATATATACAGTTTTTTAAAACATTTTTGCAGGAAAAACAAAGCTATATTTAAAATTATTATTTCTATTTCTCTTACCGATGTGTCTTGAAATTTAAGACAGGTGTAGCACAAAATAAAAATAAAATAAGAAAGCCTACAAATGTAAATTAAAAAATAGAATAGTATATAAAACAATAAAGAAGTTAGTAGAGTTGTCTTGATTCACTGAATGGAAAGAGTCCAAAGTATCACAAAATATAATAAGGTGTTGCACGTATTAAAAATATATAAAATTTCTAAATTGTTTGCATTGTGCAGGCTCATTTAAACCCTTAAACGACAAACAAGTCTTGATGTAAGGTATCTTTAGCGAAAATAATTGTTGCTGGAACTGAAAATGTAGCTGATAGAACCGATTTTCATAAAATAAATATAATCTCTTTATAATTTTGAGTGTCAAACATAACTATATTGCGGTGCTTTATCAAGTTTAGGACATAAGTGCCATAATGCCATATTCATTATTCCACATAGATAGCGCACCTTATAGTGTATACCATAGCTCAAGTACATAGTGGATCTTAGTCAAATGAATGATCATTAAGTAAATACACATGCATCAATGAATGGTTAATTAGTAATAGTTGTATTACCATGTTTATTAGTCTTTTAATTTATTTTACAAGCTTACTTATAAAAGGTAAAGATAGAATAATTATGGGTAATATTCTAAATTATTGAAATTAATCTGTTTAATCAAGATGGGTAGGGAAGTGAGCAAGTAGGTCTCCAAAATAATTTACATAAATAAATCTATCCTTCATGTGCATCACCAAAGGTAAAACGATAGCAAGTACACGTCACTTCGTTAAAGTTATTGATTTTCAAAGTATGCATATATGATATAAATATAAAATCTTGTAGAACATCAATCTCTTTCATTTCTTTGTATATTTTTGAGAACTAATTTTACAATATATGTGAACCTTAATGTGAAGAATTGTCAAAGATTAAAGTTGTGGGTGATATCAATTTGGCGGAAGATTATACTTCAGCTTCATGTTTGTATTAGTTTATAATAAATTGTTTATCTAGTTTGTTTTATTCGTATTTTATTTTATTATTCAAATAATAAATTGTTAATGTGAAGAATTGTCAGAGATTAAACTTGTGGGTGATATCGATCAACTTGGCTAACGATGTTGATATGTTTTCAATTGTATTTTGTATTTTTCATTTTGTACATCATATACTTTGATTTTTTTGGCGGGGATATTTCTTTTTTCTCGGTTCTCTGTAATTGATAAAGAGTTTTTAAATTTTTTTTCAGTTCTTGTAGTTAAAGTTTTGGAAAAAATCTAGATAGTGTTGCTTTGTTTATTTTTAAATTATAACTGTACTTTTTAGCTTCTAGTATTTTGTTAGTAGTTTTTGTTTTAATATATTTATTCGTTTAAAAAAAAAATACGCTTTCGATTGTCACGTCTTTGTGAAGAAGAGTAGTAGCAAGTGGCGGCAAATGTATTAATGTTTGGTTTTCTCTAGAAAATCCAACACTTCTCGTGAATATCATCCATTTGTCAACATCGTTCTAGATGATAAAATGAGCCATTTAAGAAACAAATTTTAAATATAAAAATTTCAAAACACAGTTGTTGTAACAAACCCTTATAAAAGAAAATGAATTACAGTAGCATAAAAATTGTGGTGTCCCGTGATTAGAGGCGAAACTAGTAGGGTAATTAGTGGGTGTTTTACCTTTAATTAACTCATATTATTCATTAGTTGTTTGATATAGTAGCTAGTTTCTTAATAACTTTTGCAATCAACCCCTCTTAGTCTCGCTTATTTGTAAAGATAACGTCTGACACGTGAATCGGATTTGGACACGTAGTTTGTTGTGCCTTGAGGACTACTATTGTACAAGTGGGATAGTTATATCAGAATGAACTATAAATACTCCTCACGACTTTCTACATGAGGGTGTGGGAAATTATTGTAAGCTTTCTTTTGTTTTAATCTAATAAACTTTGTTTTCTTCACCCTCTCTCTATTGTCTCTCATTAGAAACTAACATCATGTATATCATATTTAATCACCAACCTCGGCCTCCCAAACCACATAAAGTATCAAGCTTCACGGTCCTACAATTGGTATAACGAGCCAGGTTGTTACTTGTTGATTTTTTTGTGGTTTGACACTTGTTTGAAACCGTTTTTACCATTTCTTTTGGTACCGAGCAAATTTTTGATATAACCATCCTTTAACAGTTTCTTACAAGTTTTAGAGTATCTTTTTGTTCAAAAAGTCTTAAACTTTCTTATTCAGTTCAATATAGTTGTTACTTTTTCAGTTAACATGAAACGCCTAGATTTTTATTAATTTTTATTTTTTATTATTTTATTTTTAATATAAAAATCCGTAAGCTGTACACATTGATAAAACTAGCGGGCGTATTTTTTACATCATGCGGGCTTATCCTGGACGTCCGTTAAAATACTAAACTTTACAAAAATACATAACGATAACTCTTTAAACTTGGTAAAGAAGCTTGTTCTTGATTTAGGGCATTCCAGGCGATAACAAATGATGGAAATGAGAAGCTGGTTACCTAACCCATGAGCTACACCATTTTAACCTATTATGCCTCATTTAACATGTACATGGTCTCATCTTGCATACCTACAAAAATATAAAGCGAGAACGTAAGTCTATAAGACTTAGTGAGATAACGAAACCAATTAAATCATAAATGAACATAAGCATGATGTGAATAAGTATATATAGTACTATTCGACTACATGAATCATAATATTAACTAACGCATAAGCATGACATTGGTGATTAAATACATGATACACCATATTCTTGACCGAGTACATAAGTATATTGAGTGCATAACTAATCGCATAAATAAGCACATACTTAGTGCATAAGCGGTCGAGTACATAAGCACATAGTGAGTACGTAAAGCACATATTGATCGGTGCATAAGCACATCGACTAAGTACTTATAGTACTATACGGGTGAATACATAACCGACGAGCCACATAAGCATGTTAATCATCCATATAAGATGTTTGAGTTCAATTTTGGAACACTCATTATTCTAAGGCTCAATTCTCCACTAAGGAGGTATAAGTTCCAACTTTGTATGGAACATGTGTGATCACATAATTGAGTGTATACCGATAGTACTAAATACATTTGAGTAATGCATAAAGTACCATTCGACTAATTAAGTGCATAAAGCACTTGGCGGCATATAAAACCCGCATAAGTATATACCTAATAGAATTTGACATGCATATATATAAACGCATCACATGCTAGAAGTGCATAAAGCATTTTGCACATTACTAAACAAATATAACATTCATATATAATTTAGGGTTAAGCTAAATACTCGCTTGACTACAACATCATACTAAGTCGATTTGGAGATGAGACTAAGTGAATATAAAAGCGAGCAATAATATGGTTATGAGATTAAACTAAGACATGATACTAAAATTGAATTAATTACTAAAATTGTACTATAACATAAACCAAGGATGAGCTATAACTTGATACTCTGTCGAACTATAATATAAAGTCGAACTACTATAAACAAAATGTCGAGACCGCTATGACATATAGCTAAGTTTTCGCTATAAATATCCGAGGTTGAGCACAACATACTACTGAGTAAGACCAATCGGGTCTACTTAATACTAAATATGGCCAAACAGGTCAACATGATAATTAATATGACCAAACGGGTCAACTTGGGTCAAATTAATGCTTAATATGACCAACGGGTCAACTTGATACTTAATATGACCAAACATGTCAACATGATACTTAATATGACTCAATGGGTCAACTTGATACTTTATATGACCAAAGAGGTCAACATGATATTTAATATGACCCAACGGGTCAACTTGATACTTTATATGACCAAACATGTCAAGATAATACTTAATATGACCAAACATGTCAACATGATACTTAATATGAACCGGTGGTCAACTTGATGCTTAATATGACCACACGGGTCAAGATGATACTAAATATGACCAGCGGGTCAACATGATCGAATATGACCACACGGGTCAACATGATACTAATATGACCCAACATGTCAACTTGATACTTTATATGACCAAAGTGGTCAACATGATACTTTATATGACCCAACGGGTCAAATTGATACATAACTTGCATCATACTGGAGATATAGCAAGGTATTATATACTAAACACGCTTAATCTACAAAACATGTTAATCGAAAATCCGTTACTCACGGGCCGTATAATGCAAGATGAATAATTCGAATATGCCTCGAACACCTATATCATGATAGATGCACACGCACAACGTTAACACATAACAACTAAGCATGAATATAACATGATAATGAAAATATAAGCGGAACTAAACACATAAACTAACTATAATGCATAAACTCATAAACTAGTTATGGCATAAATCTCGCCAAACATGCACTAGTATGTTCGCGAACTCGAGCTAAGCTAACCAAGTCTTGTCCTTTGGTTCTATACTTTCATAACATGAATTATAACCATATAGGCTGAGAACATAAGCTATCATAGCATATAATCACCGGGACTTGCAAAACATCATATCATGTCATAATCATCAAAACACTTAACAACACATTTGTTGATTTTTCGCGAAGAGCCTGCAAATACATCATTTTGACTCACTTAACTACTGAAACAGGCCATGAGGCTATTTTTCATGAAAGTATACTATTTTCACTTTCCGAAAAGGTATGGAACGCCCAAACGGACTACGGTCTATCCGCATGAATTTTTAAAGTTCGGTTTCTTTGCACATTTCAAGATCACCTTTGTCAGTACCAAATCACGTTTAGACCAACTTAACTACTAAATGAGCAAAACTTTATGAATAACAACTGAAGTAGACACCTTAGGCTTTCCGAGAAATTCCGGCCATGATTCAATCCGAGCTTATAAATTTTATATGATTTTTCAAACACGACTAATCATTGCTGAAAATTTCAGCAACTTGTTTGACATCATATATCACATAAAGTGGTGTTTGGTTCAACTCAATAATCAACATAAACACCTCCTAAACATCATAAATTGATCATTAACATAATCCCATCATAAACCCTAATAATCATATGCATAACCCTTGAATCATAAACCATGAATTCATCACATAATCATGTAAAACAATTACTAATCATAACCTCATAGCTCATAATCATAAATAACACATCATTCACCACTTACCTTGAATTAGGGAAGAACACATAAGACCTTGATGCTCCTTAATCCTTGATAAGCTTATTTTTAATTCTTTATTAAGCCTTGTTTATAATTGATGGAACTTACCATGAACTTGGAATTCTTCATCTTGAAGAAATATGATCATGCTCTTTTTTTTGTGTATCACGTGGTATGGAGGGAGTATATATCTTCCTAAACCGACTTTTAGTTAAAAAATAAATCTGGAACTCTTTTTTTTTATAGTTTGGATATTTGTCACATTTAGCCCTCGTAGTAAAATCGTGTTACAAACTGAATCCGAACTATATATCTCATATTAGTTGCTAAGTCCCGACTACTTATATTATTAATTCCGCCAATAGTGGGACTTTTCTATTTATTCCTCTAATTTACTTGGCGTGACCAGAGGATTTTAGATAAACCGCTTATTATTTTCTATAAATATCGGGATGTTACATAACAGCTTTATAACAACTCATATTTGTGAGTTATTTTGTACCATCACCGTGAAGTCTTGTGGTAAAAACGTGGTCGGAGTTTTTGGTCGGAAAAGTGATCGGAAAAGGAGGTTTTATATCCATCACAAAACCTAAACTTTCGAGTAACTTATAAAGTTATTGAAAAGGCAACCCTAAACTTTCGAATAACTTAAAGTTATTCGAAAACCTAAACTTTGAATAACTTGTAAAGTTATTGAAAACCCTAAACTTTTCGAACAAGCCTTTTCAAACAACTTTCGAGCAAGTTGTTCGAACAAGTTTCGAGTAAGTCATATTGACAAAGTTTCGAGTATGTCTTGTGACATATTTTCTAGTAACTTATTCGAAAGTTGGCCAAAATGAAAAATAAGAAGAAGATGATGAAACTTGACCACAAACCATATACCAAACTCAAAAGTGACTTGGGTTATATACCATCATCGGTCCATATCCTAACCAAAGATAACAAATCAAACGCGACTTATATAGTGACCGGGTCAACCACATCCCTCAAACCAAGTCAAATCCAACAAATCCTACATCTATGACACTACCAAGGACCTCACAAGTCACTCCACAACTCACATCATACAAAAAGATACGACAACAATCAAACATATCTCGTAATCGATTCAACTTTGGTCTAGTCTCTTAAAGATTTTTTAGTTGAATCATCATTATCATCGATCTATAAGAAGTTTGAATTCTTTTATTCGAATATAAAGAAAGTATAATAACAAGAATGTTACTTCCTTTCTTTGGTTGTTCATCACCAAAAAATGCAACAACATAAACCTTCACCTACCCGAGGCCATTTGAAATGACCTTGAAGCCGTATTCTTTAAAGCCAAGACGAGTGAGAATCTAACAAAACTATAGTGCATGCTTCGTTGTCACAACAGATATAATGAACAAGGTTTGAGGTTCAGTTTTTTCTACAAGAATGGAACACGAAATGGTGTTTATGTGTTTTGGTTATGGGCTTATGTTGAAAGAAAATATTTGATTGCGTTTGTGTGATACGGTTATGATGAGATTGAAAAAAGACTGAGATGAGTTTGAAAAAAATGCAAGAAGAGATTGGGAGAGTTTCTAGGTGGGAGATAAGAAAGAGGCAGATGATGTGATTTAGGGTTATAAAAATGAGATTAGGTTTCAAGTTAAAACCTGTTATATCACTTTACCCTATTGGACTTGTTATAGGACTCTGAGATGGTGTTATCGAATTTAAAATGGGCATTTTACCCGAATGGAGTGTTTTGGATTGGTTATGGGCTCGTGTGAATGGATTAGGTTATTTCATTGGATTAGGCTGCGAGTGTTTGATTATGCTGAATGGTAATCCGAAATTATTATTAAAACATGGGAAAAAATGATTATACAAATATATTTGATATATAAGTTTTAATATTACTTGGTCTATGAGTGGTATTTTGGTCTCATAAATTTCACAAGGATACTTATTTTACGGCTAGAAAAGTTATTAATTTAACAACATGACTACAGAGTTTTTGTACGATATTGCCTATTTGATTTTGAAGTGACGTTTCACGGGTGTACTTATTTATCTTTGAGACGTTGGCTGGTTGGTTGCATGTCTCAAGATAACTTGTCTGGGCATTTTTCATAAGTGATTAATACTTGACTATCTAGTTATAACTGATGTAAGGAGTTATGTTGTAGTGCTCACAGTGTACAACTATCACTTTAAGGAGTTACGTTGTAGTACTCAGTGTCACACGAAGTTGTGAATTGTTCAAGAAGATAGTAAAAGCATTAAGTCACAAAGTTGGGATGTTTACTTTTTCAAGTTGGTTGTATCAGTTTTCTCCATTTGTGGTCATTACTATTAGTCGGTGAATCAACAATTGAATCAAAGGAGGTTCGATTATAAGTAGGTTTGAGAGAAGTATTGAGAGTATTTTTCGACATATTCTCATAGATTTATGCTTAAACAAACTATGGCTTTAATATTGCATCAAGTACATGGTAATCCTACGGCATGTGCACAACATTATGATGATTCCGATAACTTCGCAACAATCGGGAAGGAGAAGTACATGAAGTAAAGGTCGTGTTTCACTTTCCGTGATTGGATTGATTGAGGAAGCGTGTAATATCTTGAAGGAGAAGTAGTGTGTGTACATTGGGGCTTTTTACCAACTTGGATGCAATACTAAGTGAGTTATGTTGTTATGATGCTCCTCGAGCGACAACCATTGTGCTACACTCTGATCTAATTTCTCCATTGCACTGTTTGAAGACTAAAGAGATTCTATGAAAAGAGTTGTCGATTCGGGAGGAGCATATAAAAGAAAAAGGCTCACTGGTTGGGAGGTAGTAATAACCTAACTAGACCATTACATTGAAGTTCGAGCTACAAAGATCAAATCTTTGAGATCGTAAGAGAGAAATTCAAGTCATCCTCATTATCTAGACTACGAGACTTTAAGGCTTCAACAACGTCAACATTGTTTATTCTTATTGTAATTTACTTTGTTTATAGGTCTCATTGTAACCATTCACGTGTGACAATATCTTGGAGGAAGATTGTTAGCCTCGCTTATTTGTAAATATAACGTCTTACACGTGAATTGGACTAGATACGTAGTTAGTTGTGCCTGCAGGGACTACTATTGTACAAGTAGGATAGTTATATTGTAATGAGTATATAAATACCTCTCATGACTGTCCATGAGGGGTGTGGGAAATCATTTTAAGCTTTCATTTGTTTTAATCTAATAAACTTTGTTTTCTTCACCCTCTCTCAACTTTCTCTCACTAGAAACTAACATCATGTATATCATGTTTAGTCACCAACCTCGACCTCCCGAGCCACATAAAGTATCAATCTTTTAGATCCTACAACCCCTTAATCATATAGATTTCCTTATTAAAGTTAAAAATGAACAACTTGAACAATCAAATACAACTTTGAAATGCATTTACGTATTCTTAAATTTAATTTATTCTTCGTTATTATGGTTTTGGGTTGACTGATTGTTTCAAAACCGTAGATACATCATTGGGCGAAATTTTTCACTATAGTTTTTAGGGTTAAGTCATACAATAGCAACGAACTTTCTTCATTGTCTCGTTTTGGTATGTAAAATGATTAAAAGATGTGCAATAGCAACGAACTTTCATAAGTGTTTCAATCATACATTTGATGGCGTGTGTAAAACCCTAAAAATAAAAGCGTGTGAAATGACCATTTTGCCCTTCAAACTAAATAATTACGACTTCGTAAAACACGTCAAGCTCGTTAACTAACTTTAACACTTAACTTGTAGTTGAATTATGCAAGATGATAAAATTTTATTTACACTTATCACACATTACAAGTTATTTTGGACCAAATAATTATACACAAAATTATAAAGGGCAATTAAAACTAATTTTAATCATCATAAAGGTAATTAAATTTTATTATGGGTCATTGATTGTGTTTCCCTTTTATCGGCCAAAGATAACGCCCCTCCTCATTATATTCTTTCTAATTAATATCATTTATACTTTACATATTACACCACACTTTCTCAATTCAAATAACACATACGAACCCTAGGTATTCAAAGTGACGGCACAAAAATATCATACGACAAGAAAACTTTCAATCAACTAATGAAGCAATCTATGTTAAGTAGTCAAATGTAACTGTAATGTAACTTCCGTATCAACCATGTGACAAGACGTATTGATCCCTATTGTTTGAGCAACAAATGATACTTGAGCCCTTTTGATAACTGATAACAGTGGCCGATGAAACTTTTTTTTTCTTCTTCCTATTTTTCACTTCGATTTCAAGGCGAAAAAGGAGATTCGTAGGGTGTCTAGAGGAGGCTGTTTTCGTGGGATATCGGTTCGAGAGGTTGGTTTTGGTCCATGGTTGGCTGGAGTTTGTGTCGTCTTTGGGTTGGGTCACAGGTAGGGCTTCGTTTTGGGGTTCGACCATTCGTAATGTATGGTTGGTTTTCGAGGGTGATTATGACACACACGTTCGCTGATACTCGAAGGCGTGTGGCTAATTTTCGGTTCATGATCAGGGCTGTGTTTTTCTTCGTTTGTGTTCAGTTTTGATCAGAATTATGTGGTGTCTTAGTATTCGCATTCATGTTCGAGCTCGTCACCTCCTTCTTGTTCGTCTCGACCAGCCACTGTTTCACTTGGAGGTTCGATTATGTTTAGTTGTACCCTCTTGTTCGTGTTCAAGTTGGTGTTGTACGACTCGGGTTTGTGATCGATCTCGAACTCTCTGTTGACACGAAGGTATATCATGAACCTCACTCTTATAAAGATTATACGCTATGTATCAGTTTAAGTGACCCTAGTTATATATAACTTTATGAATTATAGATATAAGACTACACATGCATGATTCTCTACGTAGCATGTTAAATCGGTAATTTTGTATTTGATAAAATGAGGCCTATAGATAGAACCATAATCCATATATTAGAACAGGTTTGACAATGGGTGAAATTGAAAGCAATGAGATTTGAACATGCATGATAATATACTAAACCGATAAGCGTATTTACACTTATGAATTTTGACGTTAAACATCAATTAACTAATTTTGAGAGATACTAAATAGGGTGGCCAACATGCAATGGGTCACGTAAAGATTATATCCGAGTTTTTGAAATTATTAAAGAGCTAACATGACGTCGTGTTTAGTTTCGGGTCAGTGTCTATCTCTAATCTCTAATTTATAAAAGGCCACAAGGGTTAGGAGTTTGGATGAACCTTGATTATTAAATAAATATTAAAATTCGTTTAGGTTATTAGTCTTTTGAATGGACGATGGGTGAACTATTTCTTTAACTTGTACGGGGTAAATAATTATAAAATCAAACACAAAAACAATAACTACTTAATTCGTTATTAAATAGCAGTCGGTTCTTATATTATTGTAGATTCGTTGTGGCGTGAGGCGTTCCTTACAATTCTTTCATTTGCGTTGAGTCTGGATATTCTATCCCTTTCGGAGGATTTCTTATGACTTTCGATCCTTTGACTTTGTTCGCCACGATATTTCATTGCTATGATTTTCCTTTGCTATTGACCCTCGATATGGAACCATTGCTATTGACCCTCCGTTATTGGACCTTTGTTCTTGAACCTCGTGATTGAACCTCATTCTTGAACCTTTGATATTGTTGCTTGATATGAACCTTCGATTATGAACCTTTGATATGCATCTTTGATTATGAACTTTTGCTATGGACTATGATATGAACCTTTGACTTACGAACCTTTGATATGAATCCTTTTGATATGACCTTGCCTTGACCATCGATTTGAGACCCGAGCTATCACTAGGCATGGGGTTCCATGTCCGTGTCATTGATGCACCAATGGCATGACTCTAGTGTGTCTGAGTGATGTTACAGATCCCTACATATCGATTATGAGCTCGATATATATTGTATGGCCACCATCCGTCATAGGGCGTATGGATGCATCCTAGATTTGTTACATTATCGATATGTTATGATCATGCGGTGAATGATGTCGTGTAATACGCGTCTTCGCGATCCGGGAGCTAGCTACTCCATTGGTTCTTGAGGTCTCCTCCTATTGGTTTGGTATTCCGAGGTCACCCTCCGAATACAATGGCTACTATTGGATACTAATGGCGACTATTGCCACTATTGATATTGATTTGTTTTGTTGGCTCGGGATGGATTTACGGCGGACCTTACACTATTGATATACCCATATTGTACCTTCTCAGTATTACCCAACGCACTATATTACGTATTGATTATGCATTTCAAGTACCTTATATGACTCATTCTACTACCATTCCATTCACGTCTGCGGTTATTATATGATTATTGAATTTGATTGTGCTATTTGCATGTCTTATGTGACTACCATTTACCACGCTACGATATGATTAATATGTGATTGTCGATTTATCTATTGACATGCTAATAAGCGACAAACGGTTTACCACATCGTTATGTGACTCTTTGATTAAATACGGTCCATGTTAGTGTATAAATGATTGTTTGGACGGCTTATCATGTAAACTCGTTTTGTTTAACCTCGTGGTCTATGAATATCTGTTAGTATCTTTTCCCGCTTATTGTTGATCTGCCATGTTTATATTCCTGTTATGATATTGTATGTAATTAACTGTGGTTACTTGACTTGTGTGATTGCCAAGCTCTCTTTCTAATTACTTGCTTCCGCTAGCTTTTAGATTCTGTTTGGCTTATGTGTTGTCGATTTCTGATTTCTTGTATGCACATTGTATGTGCTTATTTATATGTCATTCTTTGCATTGTTTTGCTTCGATTACATTTGTTATCTGTTCTTTCTGGATATATCGTATAATTGTGTTCGCGGGATCCTCATTGACTCATTGTCCTCATTTCCATTGCGACTTTGTTATCCGTTTCCTTTGTTTCATTTCGCATTTGATTTTATTTAGCTTAGTTTGTTATATCATTCACTGGGCTTTTTAAGCTCACCGCATTTCTTTTCTGCTGGGGTTTTAGGTTTGAAGATGGGCTTTGATTGGTGAGAGGTGGATTATCCGGTGGACTAACCCTAGTTACCTTATTGTTTGGACTTATTTTGGCGGGCTTTTGTTTTGAGATTTCATTTTATCTTAGACGTTTTGGGTTTTGTAATTTTCCTTGTAAATCATTGTTTAAATGACTTGATACTTCTTCTTTTTTAAGGTTTCCGTTTGTAAATATTTTAATTGTATGTTCTGACATGACACCAGAATGTGACACTTCTACCCTTGTCGGGTTGGGGTGTTACAACGTGTCACGTTATAATGGTGACACGTGTCAGACTTTCAGGTATGACACGTCATCAAAATGTGCAAATTGGAACACTTATAAAAGTTCGATGCTATTGCACATCTTTTAATTCTTCACATACCAAAACAGGACAATAAAGAAAGTTCGTTGCTATTCTATGACTTAATCTCTAATCTTTACCTTATGTTCGGTCTTTTTTTTACTTAAAATTTTGGCTCCGCCCTCTGTGACTAGAAAATTGGAAATAAAAATTAAATTGATGCAAATTGGAAGAACATAGAAATAAAATGGTGTTATACTTAGGAAAAGAGAATAAAAATATATAAAATACATGTTAAGACTTAGAACTCTAGGTGTCATGAAGAGCTTAACCTCTTCATTCGGGATCTACGGGTGCCACATTATCTCCACATCACCATAACAAACCTCCACAATTAACCCCTCCCCCCACTCACAACAAACCTTAACCTCTTCATTTGGGGCCTACCACTACAACTTTATTTTTTTTTCAAATTTCCAAATAAACTAAATTTATTTCATTAATAATTAAAAGGAAAATGATTGAGGGACCTAATTGTATGACTAATTATATGCCTAAAGTGATGTGCAAGTGTTTTATTGGTTTGTGAAGTAGTGAGTCCATCTATTGTCACCAGTAGAGAGTGATGCCACATAAGATTAGGCATATGTTTAGGCACACAAGTTAGGCATGCCAATCAATACTCTAATTAAAATACATTAACAACACAATAATAAGAAAAATAAACACGATACATAAAAAAAAAGACACGGGGAAAAAAATACAACACAAACTAATAATAAGAAACCTAAACATTTTACTAGTCATCTCTTTCGGCATATTTATTCACTATTCAACATTGCGCAAGCAACCTTTCTTCAACATTGCTCCACTTCCTCCTGTCTGCCTGGCCTATGACTTCCACATCTTCGTCATCGTCTGCGTCTAAATCCACAGCTTGTTTTGATTTTTTTGCCTTCGTCTTTTTCCCTTTACCTTTGGCCGGTTCACGTGATTTTGGTACTTTGAATTGTGACCCGGACGGTTGTGATTCCATTTGGGAAACGTTGGAGGTTGTGACGGGTTAAAAAACTGTGGAGTTGTGACGGGTTAAAAATGTGGCGATGGAAATCGTCCGGGGTAACTTGCGAATCCTTGTTGAAACGCATACTGTTGGTTAAGAAAAATTTCTTGTGGAGACGGGTTTGAAGAACCCCCGTATTATGGTGGGTTTGAATTACTATTCTATTGCTACCGAAGCTTATCTACACAAACTCATTTGATCCGTTGGATCAATCCAACATTTAATCCTGACCATTCTAATTCAATAATTATGAAGTATAAATACACACACCTCTCACCACTCCCTCATTTTTACATATTCTTTCTCTCTCTAAAAAAAACACACACCTCACTCTCTCTCTTCTCTCTCTACAAATTCCGGCCACCACCCTTCTAGGGCTCCGGCGCCGTCACCAACTCCGTCCAAAATTCCGGCGACCTTCAAATGTTACACCACCACTTAAGCCCACAAGTAAGTTTTTTTAATGTTTTATTAAAGATCCGTAAATTTATTTTATAAATATATTCTTTTTTAAGATTCGCATTTTTTTTAACTTTTTTTTAAGATCCGTATTTTTTTTAATTTCTTTTAAAGATTTCCGTTCTTTTTTTAATTTTTGTCATAGATCCGATTTTTTTTTTGTAAATCTAATAATTTTCTTTAATCGATATATTTTTTTAAAAACCCGTATTTTTTTAAAGTTTCGTTTTTTTTTTAATTTTTTTAAAGATCTCCGTTAGTTTTTTAATTCTTTTTTATAGATCCGAATGTTATTTTTAGATATGAAAATTTTATTTGTAGTTCTATTTTTTATAGATTCGAATTTTATTTGTAGATCTAATGTTTTTATTTGTAGATCTATTGATTTTTTTTTAGATCTAATTTTTTTTATAGATCCGTAATTTTTTATTTAAATCCGTATTTTTTTAGATCTAATGATTTATTTTGTAGATCTATATGTTCTTTTCGTAGATCTAACGTTCTTGGTATTTTTTTTTGGTTAGTTACCCGCTTCCCGTTGTTCTCCGCAAGAAAAAGTCACCGGAACAATTAGTGGTCGCCAGAAAAAATTGTGGTCGCTTGGAAAATTAATGGTCACGAAAACATTTGTGGTGTGGGGAAAATTAGTGGTTTAAATTGTTGTTAATATTTATTATTTAAATTTTATTTATTATGTAAATTTTGTTATAATAAAGTTTATGGTTTAAATTTGTTACAAAGTTTATATTGTAAACATTGTTAAAAAGTTTGTGGTGTAGATTTGTTATTAATTGTATATTAAGAGTTTTGATATGAAGTTTATGGTGTAAATTTTGTTATCAAGTTTATTGCGTAAGTTTGATATGAAGTAATTATCAATTTGGTATATCATGAGCATTTTTTTTCTAATAACAAAATATACAGACAACAAGTTTATATATTTTCTTTTTTAAATTATTGAATCGTTATACCCAACAACGACGGTATTATCTAGTTTAGTAGGTTTGTGAAATCACTCCGTCGTTCGGGTTTGAGACATTGTCTTTTTTTTTGAACTAGATATATAGAAAGTTGATGAAGATGAGAAAAATGGTGGTTATGGTTTGTTATTTATAGGGTGATATAAGTTTTTTTTTTTTTTTTTTTTTTTTTTTAATGTAAGAGTATCCGTTTTACAACGGATATAATTTTTTCAATATAAATTTTATATCCGTTTGGTTTGTGTTTTTGTCAGACAATTGAGCTCGTTGTGCAGACGAAGAGCTCCACAACGGCGAGCCCAGCCGGTGTGGTGGCGAAGGACACCGAGAGAGCCACGGTGGCGGCGAAGGGGATGGCGAGCTCCACACCTAGCACTCTTAGTATGTGAATATTGTTTTTTGTTCACAACGTTAAATTACCAGTAGTAAATGACAGCTTTGTGTTTGAAACTGTGCATGCACGGATGCACTTCCATAAACTCTAATACACATATATACACCAACATTTTTATGGTCTGTAACAATTAGACGATTTCTTCATTGGCCCTGGACTCAGGGACGGAGCCAGGGGGTGTCCCGTGGGTGTCCGTGACACTTATAGATTTTTTCGATTTAGTGTTAATTTTAAGGACAAGCGTCGATTTTTCCCAAATGCATCTTAAATGACCCCGGTCTAGTGAAATGCGTTTTTAGTTTTATTTAGTTAGCATCTTAAACTCTATTATATTATGTTTTAAAAAAAGTTGTGCACCCGGTCATGTTCGTTCCTGGCTCCGTCCCTGCCTGGACTAGAGTGATGTTAGACTCATAGATATAATTTTGCTTTACAACGACACGACACTTTCTGAAGTTAATAGCGACTAGATCTCATAAGAACTATGCGGTCAAGCAGCTCGTATGAGAACAGTATGAAGTTGGCACCGTCTGTGACGCCTTCACTTGACCTCCACAACGTATGGGGACGACAAAGTAGACAATATTGTGAGTGATGTAAACAAGTATATTTATTAACGTGGCAACAATAATGTTCTTTTATAAAAAATAACATACAGCTCAACCACTACTTTTGTTGTTTCGAGCAGCTAATGAGCTATTGAGTACGGTAGATTGCCAACTACTAAACCATATGTAATAAACAAAATATTTAAGAAATTTCAACTACAATATTTAGCTATTTTCTTCTTATATATTTAACTTAGTTGGGGTCATGTTTTGTCTAGTGCATTTTTTATTTCACAATTTTGCGTCATATGACATTTTCATATAGGATCAAGTAGTATGCATAACTGCATGCACATAAGCAGAGGAGCGGCTGCTGTCACAATGTCACACACGTATACAAGTATATAATCAAGAACTTATCGACGACTTTTAATACTTATTATCATTTTGGTCCATCAAGACCTAAACGTTGAGCATGGGTTCGCTCTTGGGTAGATATAGATACGTATAGGGCGCGGTGTGGCATTGAACTCAAGGGACTCAGCTGATGAGCCTCAGTGAAATTGAAAAAAAAATTGGATAAGTTTGGCAATGAATGTTAAACTAATTAAGTCAACAGAAAATGATGTTCATAATTCATTAGCCCACACGTATAAACATATACAAGAAATGCATAGTTTAACCTTTATCATGATTTCAATTTTGCTTGGTGTGTTGATAGTAATCTACTTGTTATTGTTGAGTTTATGATATATGAAATACAATAAAACATATAGACACCACAGAGTATATAGCGGAAGACTAAGGATCATAACAAATAAATAATTAACTGAATTAAATGCGTAACATACCTCTTGCAATTTGGTTAGATCTCTTGAACAAAGAAGATGAAATGGTTTAAAGAGTTGTCCTCACTGTTTTACAACTCAAACCAATTGTTATGTAAGAATAGTGTCTTACTACCACAGTTTTGTACACACGAATTAACCGCTGAATCAAAGCGATTCTAGATCTAACACAAGTCCTTGTTTTATGAAAAAACAAAACCAAAACACCCTTGGGAGGGGGTTCGGCAAGTATGCAAGAGAGAAGAAGGAAAGATCTAGGGTTAATTCAATGCACAAAAGTTATGAAAAACCTTAACCCTAGCCTTTGTATATATAGTGAATGAATAGCTTAATGGAAAAGTTAGGGTTTAGGCTTGGAAAACCCACCCTTGGCCGGCCACCAAGAGGAGAGGAAAGGGGAACCCGAATCTTTTCCAAACTTAAGATATTCACCATATATTTCTCCCTTTTACATTTAACGGTCGTTAGTCATTTCCGTTAAATACTTAACGATCGTTAGACGGACTTTATGTGTAATAATTAATCGTAATCATTAACATTAATTATTAACTTTAATTCTCATTCGCTAATGTGTGCAATCCCGTGTTCACGAGTTCGAATCCGGACATTCACGTTTTATAAATATATTCATATTCCAACATCTCCCACTTGGATATGTTTACAAACGTGTAATGACATTGGTTAGCGTTTAGCAACACGCCAATGCCCCCGGTACAACTCGTGTATAGTTTTCTGGAGAAAAACCAATTTTGATGATTCATCATCATATTCATCCTTTTGTTTCTAATATCATAATAAGAATATGGATCTCACTCGTTTCTAAATTAACTACATTTCTCGCTTTATATGATTGATCAAGATTACCAATTCTTCCGAACATATTCCGAAGACCTTGGGCATGGCCATGCAAACATCTTGACAACCCTACGAGGGCCCAATGAAGATTATACTTCAAAATAAATTTGAAGGAAACAAATCCCGTTTGACTACGAAATTCATAAATTTCGCAACACTACGAAAACAACCCTTATAACTACCGATTCACGATATAGCGTTAGATTGCTTCACGTAAATGCACTACATCCATGACAGTTCTTTGGTATCTCAAGTCGAGAATAAATATTCATGATGTACTTAATGACTAAGATCCATAAAGTACCATCATGTGGGTGGGATAAGTCTATACTCGATCCATTGAATATCATCGAAATTAGTCATGCTACGCATCAATATACTTTCAAGTATATTCTAACTAATACTCAGATTTGTCTTAATTCAATATCATTCCCATGTTATTGATCGACAACGGACTATTTAGAATAACTTAAGTTATTCAAGGATTTAAACATGCAAATCTGAGGATAACATTATAATAAATGAATAATAAACATAACAAAATACTTTATTCCATTTGAATAATAATGTTTACAATATCCTTTATCCAAATACTAAATAGATCAATACATGATAATTCTTAGTTAATGAATTTTGCCTCAAGTCATGAAAATCATACTTGTTGACATGGCATAATTTCAACTAACTTTGATCTATAGAAATTTTGAGAATACTTATTCTAAGAATTCAATAAGTGAACTTCTTGTATGTGTTTACATATATCTTGATATTGTCATAACATTCCATAAGGTGCGTGACAACCTGAACCACCCTTTTATGACAATCATCTTCCAAAACTTTTAAAGTTTAAAGTATTCTTTATTCTTTAATGTATAATACAACTATGCTCTTAGTTGAACATAATTAGTCAACATGGTCATCATCAAGGATACCATGACTAGAATTGAGTGTCATCTCAATTATACCAGCATCATTGTGTACAACAATATGCTCTTTAAACATCCGTAAACTTTGAACAGTTATAGTGTAATGTTGGTGCCTACCAAAACTCAAGTTTGTTGGCAATGACAATTATGAAATAATTGCCATATTTTCATCCATAGAATCTAGGAGCATCTCCAGACTGTCGAATGTGATTCTAAATCCAAATATATTCCTTTTAAAATATTTATTACACTAACAAATTTTCAATGTTGTCAAATCATCTTGTAATCAAACATGACACAACAATCTTATACACAACATGATGTACATGATGAATCTTCAAGTTAGACTTTAAGATCTCATTCATATTCTATCTTGTCAAATATATGTATTCATCATGTTCTATTAGACTCATTTATTTACCGCATATATTTATATCAATAAACATATATTCCAAGGTTGTATGTCTTATTTCCAAATCTTACAAACGAAGTTTCATTCCCAACTAAAACTTAATTTAGGTGGAATGTAGTTGCCCATACAACATATAAGATTTAAGAAAATAAATAAAAAATAATACTCCCACTAGCTTTTAGGAATACTTATGAGCTATCTTATTTTAATTATTAAATCAAACATGGATTTAATATTAAACATAAGAATCATCTCCTAGATGCTAGCATATATCCATTCATGGATTCTTGCAGTTTGTACATATTCAAAGATTATTTGAATTCATAAAACTACTTTGTATTACTTATCGTCCTCGCAAAAGTAATTGTTGTTCCCTATTCACTATCGTTTAAAAAACAATTAAGTACTTAAAACAATTTAAGAGTGAATAATAACTGAAAGTAATGTAAGTTACACACACAAAGTAATTTTCAACATCATATTCTTATTAGAAATAAATCAAAAGAATACGTTACCCAAGTACTTGCGGAATAGTACTTGGGATTGAAATGACAAAGTTTGGGTGACTCTCTCTAAGCTCGAGCTAAGTCCAAGCACAACTCTAGAACCCACCGAGCTAGCTCAAGGATAAAGTTGTGTTGGAGGAGTGAAAAGTTGGCTTGTGTGTGTGTGTGTTTTACAATTCACAAGCTTAAACTTTTCACTCCTTCTCTTATGCTATTTATACAAGTATGGATATTTAACTTTAACCTAGAAGACAAAAACATTGATCCCAAAGTAATCACGAATATAGATATATTCGATTCACTTGCATTACTATATGTAGTCGGTGAAGCTTCTTTCCTTAATGAGAATCCTTTAGTATCGCCGCTTACTATAAATGGGATGATATGGCTTTAGTAGATAGGGACTTAGTTTTATCTGGGTAAAGCACTTGGGACTTAGTTTTATCTGGGTAAACTTTTCCCGCCTAGTCCCGCTTATTCATCGATCTTCAAAGCCTTCATCTCTTCCTTGGTTTGTCTTGATGCTAATGGTTGGAGAGAGTCTTAGGGATTCGATGAGTTATTGTCATCACTCACCAATCCACCATCTTCTTCTTGACTTAGTCTTCACCCATTAAGTTCCTTCTTGCGAGTGGAGAGGCTTCTTCTTCACTGCATTGAGTATCTCGAAGATGGCTCACCGAGAGTCTATGCACTCGGTGACCGATAGTGTTTAACGGATTGAACACTTATGTTATTTTCTATTCAAATCCTAGATTAAGGGGTTTGGGTATTTACTGAACCCAACAGTAATTCCACAACAAAGAGTTTTGACATTCATTGTCAAAATTTCATATTAATGAAACTAAGTATGACAATTATAATCTTTATACTTCTATTTAATGTATCTTAGAGAAGAATATTCAATCATAGTTAATTACTTAAGTATGATTAATATTATTGTCACTAGACATGCATTAAATATGTGTACAATATTGTCCATATGATTTCTACACAAAGATTTAAACCACTAGGGTTCCAATCCTTTGAAGAAATTTATTTTCATTAAGATAAACCAAATATCTAAAGTTGATTATCTCTATGTACAAAGATCTCTACATTCATAGTATGATTGATTTACCACAATTCAACATTTGGTAAATTCATCATTATGATTAATGAGCTTACCATGATCTTGTAGCTCATATTCCTCAACATATTAAATATACGAGATATCCTTATGGATCTATGAATGACAATTCCATCATATTGAGGTCTATCATATACATGTTTAGCCTCATCATGATATTTGCTAGTGCATTTTAGAAGATTATGTATTTTGTAATTCAATCTTTCAAGATCTAAACAAAACTCCCACTTGCCTTTAACAATTTAAAGATTATCTTTAAATAGTTTAGCAAGTAGAGCAACAATACATTGTTCTCTTTTGGGATATTACAAACAACATTGACAGTTCCTGACATTAGTTTGTTACAACCCACTTTACAAGTAGTTTAACAAATTCAGAACTTCATTATAAGACTTAATGTAATTCATCACATTCCATAAAAAATGGTGTCTTATTAATCTTCTAGGTTGGAGTCTTATTGAGTATATTCAATCTATACTCAATCTACTAACCTTGATAACATGTGGAAGAAACTATAGTTTTCTTGAATCAAACATGCCAATAGATTTTGATTCTTCTAACTGAACATAACATAAAACTATGGTATTTCATTAGAATTGTAAGATAATCTAACAATATTTAAGATAACCATCTACTCTTTGGCTTATCCTATTTACCAACAAAGTAAAACTTAATGGTACAATAGAATTACCAAGTCAATTGCATGCATTATAACACAAGTATTCTTGACCAAGTCAAAAGACATACCAGTTATAATCCCACTATACGTTATAAGTCATTGATCAACTCATTGACTTCATGCATATGCCTTAAAACATAGGAAGTTAACGTCTTACTTTATATTGTAAGTCTTGTATTAAAAGACTTCATGTTTGTGACTTTACAAAATCATAAACATTTATAATTAAAGTAATTATGAACACCACCTCAGGTTTCACTTAATATTTCAAGTTAATATTTACTACATATATTTAAGTCAATTCAACGAATACTTAAATTCAATGTAGTATTAGATTACTTCATTTAATTATGTCATTCCATGAAATGTTCAACGTAAGAAACTACAAAATCATCCATGCTCGTTCTCACGACACGTGGATATTTTACCTTGGGCTACAATCTAGTTCACATTCTCACGTAACATAAATTGTAACTACAAGTGTTTCTTAAATATTGAATGACATAAATATTTAAAGTAGTCTTTGTTATCATCTTGACACATGTTCTTAATAGAGCAATCATACACTTTTAGATGTATAATTCCTATTAGAACTTTACTCTCTTACCTCGCGGTCAAGAAAATTCATTTAAATCATATTTATATGTGTTGTACCTTGCACACAATAAAGATTTCTCCCACTTGTGCATGGAACAACATCATGTAGCAGATAAATAACACGATACACGTTCGTTTATTTGATTAATATGATTTGTGTCATAGATATAACAAGTAGATGTAGGACTATATTGATTAGGAAGGAAACGCACATGACTCTCCTTAAAAACATAAGTGCCTACAATTGGAAAGTAATTATCTTTGAAGATAATATGGGTTACTACATAGGAAACAAAGCTTGTAGCTCCCACTGAATTAGAAATCATTATAACAACTTCTTATTCAGAAATACAACACAAATGCTCCCACTAAATTTGACAACATTGTAAGTGTTTCATAACCAGTGAAAACAACTTGCTTGTTTTTTTTACTTTCCTACACCTTTAAAGAACCATACGTAATCATTACTAAGGTACTAAAAGATGTATTCTACTCTATGAATGATGGGTTATCCATCAATGTTATTAACTCAAAAAATTGGGTATGTAATTTCTTCCTTAACAGGTCTACCATCCCCATACTGGCATGTAGCACCTTTAAAGGTTAAAGCAAAACAACTAGATAAAATATGCTAGTTTTCCTTTTACCAATTTTCGCGGTAATTTGCGTAGCTTCTAATCTTGTAATTCATATACATGTTTTCCAGTTAACCAACATTCATGTTGTTACAAAAGGATTCATTCACCAAATGAGGGTAATGAAAACTTTATGGAAAATAAGATGTGCAATTTATTGCTATGAGTTACATTAGAATTTAGACAATTCAAATGTTCCGATAATACCTTTCTCATTCATGAAAAGGAATATGATTGAGTCTCATTTTTCTCCCATGGAAAAGAGACTTTGTTTGTCTTTTCGGTAAATTATTCTCGATCAAACATTTGTTTGAAGCAGAATGGATCAATTTACAAATAAAAGACTAAACCATGTTTACGGTTAAATGTTGCATTAATACAATTAAAAGAATTACAAACTTCAATTTTAGTATTTTCGATAATTAACCATTTCAAGAAAATTAAATACCCATGGTTCATAAACATATAACCATTTAATTTTCACTTGAAAACTAGGATCCAAATTGACATAGTTTCATCACATCAGTTGATCTGCTAGTAATGAAATTATTCAAAATGGTGCGAGTCGAACCTCAATTGCCAATTTTCAAATTGCAATTCCTAGATTTATGGATTTACATCTAGCCAATTTCAATTGCCATGTAAACATGTTTTATCCCCATCTTATGCCTTGAGTTGTCGGTTCTCACTAAAGCTCAATTAAGTTGTCCAACTTAAGAAAGCTGCAAAATCATCCATGCCCGTTCTCACGTCACGTGGATATTTTACCCTTTGATTACGATCTAAATCACGTTCTCACGCAAATAAAAGGTAATCTCAGGTGTTTCCGTTTCGTTGGATGGCATACAACTTAAATTAAAGTGTAATAGTTTTGATGTCTGATGAGTATTTACACACTCATTCAAAATTTGATTCGCTCCGAACGGTCTATCTTTTATTAATCAACCACTTGTGAATGGTCAACCATAAAAGTCAAACAACTTGAGAACAAAATTCAATTATCCGGAGAGTTTAGTGTTTTCCGGGTCGTTAAGTCCCAACGAACATGCGATTGAATAGCTAAAGCGTAGTGATCGGTGATATTGAGCAGGAAAGGGGTTATGATTGATTACACTAAGGAAATTAAATCTAATAAAGACTTTGAAGTTATTTTAATTATATATTTAAAATCGTTTAACGATTAAAACCTAAAAGCACGTACGTTCTTGAATTTTACGTAAGCGTAAAATTTAAAACGTAAATTTAAAAGAATAAAACACCTACGAATATGAAAATGATATTTTGCAATCCTAATAATAAAAAAAAATTATTGGAAAATTAAAATTATTGTTATTACTATTTATTTAATTATTATTAATTAAAACTATTTAAACTAATTAAATTTTAGAAAATAGAAGATGAACAGTAAAAATTATGAAAATTTCCTAAAATTATTTTATATTATATAAAAGCTAGGAAAATATAAAACATGGTTTTACTTAATAAAAATTAATTTTACTATTTAATACTTTAATATTAATTAATTATTAATTAAACTATTATTAATTATTAAAAATACTATATGACAAAGGAAAAATCGAGAAAATTTCTAAAAATACTTTAATATGACAGAAACTTAAGAAAAATATAAAAAACATATAAGTGCTTAATAATAAGCTGAAAAGAAAATTAAAAAGCTAAATTATATTAAATAAACGCTATCACTATTTTTAAAGTTGGATTTTCTTGATTTTTCTTTTACAAAACTACTTTAAACTGAAAATGACAAACTAATTGTGAAAACAACTCAGCTAGGTCTCAATATTAAGCACTTTGGAGTGCTTATTTGATGACAGTTGACTTTGGTCAACTGTTAAGGGAAAAAGCTTGAAATAAGCTCTCAGCTGAGAAAAGAAAGAGGATTATGATGCAATCTAGCTAAGTGGGATGAATTGAAACAAAAACAACAAGTAGCAAGCACTAAATAAGCTGGAATTGTAGAATAAGCAACTGGCCAAACTACACAAGGCAGTCTGCTGAGACAGTTTTGGGACAAGGTTTGAAGGCCAAATTAAGTGGGGTCCACTGAGCTTAAGGCTCAAACAATGGCTGAAATAAAGAGGCAGCTGGGTGGTGAACACAATGGAAACAAGAACCACCACTGGGCCCCACTAAGGTGGCCTGTGGGACCCACCAAAATGGTGGTGATGGTGACTGTGGTGGTGGTGCAGCATTGCAGAGGGAGGTAGGTCTAAAAGTTAACTTACTTTGAAGTGTGGGGCCCCAATAAAAATCACAAAAATATAATAAAAATACAAGCTCAAGATTAGTGGTGGACTATAACATTGCAAAGATGACAAGCTAAAACCTCAAAACAAAGTTATTAAAATCTACAAAGATCAAGTTTATTTCAAAATACAAGCAACTTTTGACTTTTGAGAATAAGAACAAGGTTGACTTTTATGAACTTTGAATCAAATCTACTTCTCGATTATGTTAAATTATCTAGAATTAAGACTAGATTGATCAATACTAACAACTTATAAACATGATAGCATGATTATGGAACATAGAAATCCAAACAATAAACAAGATGTGATCACAAGCTATTTTGACTTTCTTTCAAACAAGGTGTTGGTTTTATTGTTTGCTTGAGTTAATAGATCCTATTGTGACATACATCAAACAAGAACAACACTACAAACAACCTTTACCACAGTTAAATCGGTGAATCCAAACAACACTTTTAAGAAAGTGAATATTTGATTTTCACAGGAAATGTTTAATTTAGACCACGAATCCAATTCCATAGGTTATATTATCATCCCATAAGTCCATATAAACATAAAACATCAACAACAACCGCAAGAAACTTAAAAATGACAAATACACCTATTTGACTATGGAAATAAAATTTCAAGCAACTAAAAATTCCAAAGAACAAACAAGCTATTTTAATTAATGAATCTACTTAACCATAACACGAAACATATAAACATGAAGATTAAAGCATAAAGCATCTAAATCACACAAGTAAAATGCAAATAAGTAGAAATTATGCTTACAAAGTGAATTCGGTGAAAACATAGAACAAGGACCAAGGATCCACCCTAATAGCTTACCACTAAGCTTCTAAACCCAAGGCCATCCAAAATTTACCTTGCTCCAGCTGTGATCATCTTCTTCATTGAATTTTTTGTTTTTATATATTTTTATGTGATTTTTTTGGTATTTTTGAATTATATCTCTACACTGATTTTTTAGGTTACTAAAAGCTTTCAGAAGCTTTCTAGGAGCTTAAGTGAGCTTAATGAGTCCTTAACATCAACTAATAATAACTTTAAACTAATATGAGAATTTTAAGTGAAAATTGCACAAACCGAATACTTGAAGATTAACTTGAAATTGATTCGAAAAGAGGTTTAGATTACATCGAAATTACTTAACAAAGTACTTGAAATCTTGAAATTGCACTGGAAATTTAAAATTACACTATTCGACACTACATAAACTAAATTACACTAGATATATCTCTATTCTCTGCTTCTCCTTCCTTATATTAAACAAAAGTCTTCCTCTCTCCTCTCTGAGCATTTCCCATCAATAATGTGAGCCATTGGATGAGTGGACTTCATTTTAGCCGTTGATGGATTTTTGGCGCCAAAAAATACTCTTGCCAATTGGACCTGATGACTTGTAAGGAAGAAGAAGAAATTAATGCTTCTTGTTTTGTTGTTGAGGTGGAAGGGATAAGGGTTGTGGTGAGGATGGTGATGGAGTGGTTTGAAGTATGGAGATGGAGTCGGAATGCGAGAGGGTGGGTGAAGATGGAGGGAAAACGTCAGGGGGTTGGTGGGGAGTTGAGTCGAGGGTTTAATAATCAGGGATTGGGTTGGGTTTATATGGGGTGTTGGGCTTTGGTTAGGGTCCGGTTGGTTGGTATTAATAACAAGGACCAAAATTGCAATTCCACAAAAACTTGAGGACGAAAGCTGTAATTATCCAATATTCATCATATGGACCAATTATGACAAGTTTAATTTTCCCAAGGACCAAAAATAATAATTTACAAATTAAAAATGTCGGGGTAATTTCATCAATCTTTGAAATTCGGGGACTAAAGTTGCCATTTTGCAAAATTGAATTTTATAAGGCTAATTTTGACAACTTGAAAATCCACGAGGGCCTTTTATGAAAAATTAACTTGTTTTGAATAACTAGGGACTAGATTTGACAATTTATGCATAAAATACGATCTAAATATTTTTTCCGTCTTTTGAGACTTTTTAAAGTGTTTTTGACTGTTTTTGTAGTGTAGAAGGAACAAAAATGATGAGTATTTACACACTCATCAATCCCCCACACTAAAACATTGCTAGTCCCTAGCAATCTTTTGAGAAAACTTAATGGATTTGAATATCTTTACCAAAAGCCATTACTTTTGGAGTAGCCAATTGTTTTAGTTCAAATAAGAACCTTGGTACAATGATAACCAAATGATTTTGAGCAAATCACCAGCTTTCAACGATTTTGATTTGTCTTTACCAGAAGCCGTTTGCTTCTGGACTAGCCAACTCTTAGATAAAATATCTTTGGTGAGTCGATTACCAATTATGGTTTTCCAACGCCTTTACCACAAGCCATAAACTTGCGGGCTAGCAAACTCTTCACTAATTAAAGATATGGTGGTGAACACCATTCAATTTTGGGCAAATTACAAGCCGTCAACGGATTTGAGATATCTTTACCAAGAGCCGTTTGCTCTGGATTAGCCAATCCTTTTGTTTATTAGACATGGCGGATCGATAATCATTTCTTTGAGTAAGTGCAAAACACTTACTCAAAAAAAACAAATTTTGGCCAAAAATGGGGAATTGGGTGGTATAATTACATGATAAAATTCGTGAGAATTCCCCCACACTAGAAATGAATATTGCCCTCAATATTCAAAGTACCGAGGTTATGCCGAAACATAGAACGAAAAGGGAAATACTACGGCCATTATGTGATTGATTTTTTTGGGATGAAAACTTATATACAACAATGGGCAACTCCCCACACTATGGTGGTAGAAAGTAGAAAGAAGTCGAAATATGGGTGAAAACCCATATGGTGTGCTCTCGTTTTTGATTCCCGAGTCGCTAGCTTGACTCGATCCCGCATTCATTGGTTGATGGGGAAAGTTTGTAGATCCGGGACAACCACGGTGGAATGTTCTCTCTAAAATAGTGCTTCAATCGATGACCATTCACTTTAAAATTTGGACCATCGGGTTGAGATAACTCAATGGTTCCATAAGGAAATACTTTAGTGATGGTGAATGGTCCGGACCAAGGATTTTAGTTTTCTGAGAAAATCTTCAATCTTGAATTGAAAAGAAGGACTCGATCACCGACGTTGAAAAAGCGGTTCTTGATTTTGAGTCATGAAGCTTCTTTGTCTTTTCTTTGTAGATCAAAGAGTTCTCGTATGCTTGATCACGGAGTTCATTTAATTCATTCATTTGAACTTTCGGTGATCACCACCGTCTGAATATCGAAGTTGGCATGTTTCAAGGCCCATTATGCTTTGTGCTCAAGCTCAATCGGCAAATGACACGCCTTCCGTACACTAGCTTGTATGGAGTACACCGATGGGTGTTTTATAAAGTTGTCACGGAAAGCCCATAAGTCGTCATCTAGCTTATCCGACCAAGAGGCACGGTTTTCGCCTCTCGTCTCTCCGAATTCTTTTAATCCTCGGTTGGAAACTTCCACTTGCCCACTTGTTTGGGGTGGTGCAGCGAGAGAGAGGCGGTGAGTTACACCATACTTTTGCATGACTCTATCAAACCGGTCATTGCAGAAATGCGTACCACGATCACCGATTATAGCTCGTGGAGTTCCAAACCTAGCAAAAGAGATTTTAAGAATTTCACCACAACTCGGGCATCGTTGGTAGGTAAAGCTTTCGCTTCAACCCATTTTGACAAATAGTCAACGCCACGAGTATGTATTTATTTCCTCGAGATGAAGGAAATGGCCCCATAAATTCAATGCCCCGGATGTCAAAATCTCACATACTTGAATGGCGTTTTGCGGCATTTCATTTCTTTATGAGATATTTCGTGACGTTGACAAGCGTCGCGAGTTTTGACAAATTCGTGAGGCATCCTTGTAAATCGTGGGCCAATAAAATCCGAATCAAACACCTTCTTGGCGGTGTAGTTGGGACTATGATGTCCCCAAGAGGTCCGAATGGCAAGCCTTGAGAATGTCATTGGCTTCGACCACACACATCGCTGATGACTTGATCCGTGCAAATTTTGAATAAGTAGGGTCGTCCCGAGTAATGTTTAACATCCTTGAAGAATTTGTTCTTCCGTTGGGTCGACATCCCTTTCACTATGAAATTACCCGCATGGTAATTTGCAAGGTCGACAAACCATGGGGTAGAAGAGTCTCCACGAAAAGAAACCACCTTGAGTGTTTCGAGAGGAAATGTTTCGTTTATTTCCTTTTCTCGAACACATCTGGTGAGGGTTTTCTAGGCAGGACAGATGATCGTGACTGGGTTCTCGGCTCCTTTTTATCACGTATAATGATATCAAATTCTTGCGGGAGGATAACCCAACGAGCAATCTCGGCTTTGCATCTTGTTTTGCAAAGAGATATTTGAGAGCCGAGTGATCCGTATACACCACGCATTTGGTCAAGATTAGTTATGGTGAAACTTCTCAAACGCATACACCACGACTAATAATTCTTTTTACGTAGTGGTGTAATGGGTTTGAGCTTGATCATAGTCTTACTCGCGTAGTGGATAGGCTGAAAATGCTTGGTTTTCGTTGCCCGGATCGCACCGATAGCAAAATCACTTGCATCGCACATGAGTTCAAAAGGTAAATCCCGATCAGGGGCAACGAGAATGGGTGCTTCCGTAGCTTTTTCTTTAATGTTTCAAAAGCTTGATGCACTCGGTGAGAAGATAAAGGAGCATCCTTCTCAAGGAGATGAGTCATAGGCCGAGCGATTTTAGAAAAATCTTGTATGAATCGTGATAAAACCGGCATGACCTAAAAACTCCTAATACCTTTGACGGTAGTAGGATGAGGCAATTGGCAATGACATCCACTTTCGCTTTGTCAACCTCAATCCAGTTTTTTGAAATCTTATGGCCTAGGACAATTCCTTCCTTGACCATAAAATGGCTCTTTTCCCAGTTTAGACAAAGATTGGTGTCTTCACACCGTTTGAGCATTTTTTCTAAATGAGAGAGACATGTTTGAAATGAGTCCCCAATGACCGAGAAGTCATCCATAAACACCTCCATTGTTTCCCCGATCATGTCGTGGAAAATTGCCATCATACATCGTTGGAGCGTGCGGGAGAGTTACATAGGCCAAAAGGCATACGTGCGTAGGCAAAAGTTCCGTATGGGCGGTGAATGTGGTCTTTTCTTGATCCCGTGGATCAATGGGGATCTGAAAATACCCCGAGAAACCATCTAGGAAACAATAGTATTCGTTCCCTGCTAATCTCTCAAGCATTTGGTCCATGAAGGGTAGAGGAAAATGGTCTTTCTGGTGGCTTCGTTTAACTTGCGATAGTCAATACACACACGCCATCCGTAACCAATCGAGTTGGAATTAACTCGTTTTCTTCATTTGTTACAATAGTTATGCCACCCTTTTTGGAACACGGTGGATGGGGTGACCCAAGGACTATCGAGATCGGGTAAATTAGACCGGCATCAAGAAGTTTGAGAACCTCTGTTTGATAACCTCATGAATCTTAGGATTCACCCTTCTCGATGTTGAATTGCTGGTTTGAAATCATCCTCCAATAAAATCTTGTGCGTACAAAATTCGTGGTTAATACCCTTGATGTCGGAGAGTCTCCAAGCAATCGCTTGCTTGTGCAACTTCAAAACCTTTATGAGAGCGGTCTTCTCCTCCTCCGTTAAGTCCTTAGCAATTATGACGGGTAATTTATCATCACCTCCAAGAATGCATACTCGAGATGAGGAGGTAGGTCCTTAAGTTCAACCTGGAAATTCTTGATGAGATGTTTGTACGGATTTGATTTCTTCAATCGTGATCTCTTTCGGAGGAGTGACGGTAATGGATCTTCATTTAACAATTGCTCAAGATAAAGGATATCTCCTCCGAATCATAAACACCATCATCAATTCCGGTGGAATCGATTCATCATTAGCAAGAAACTCATCGATCTCTTCTAAAGAAGTCACCTCCCTCAAGCGGAGTAAGAGAGGGGAAGAATCGGCAATAATTGGTTGAGAAGATGTGGTGGGATCCCCACTACGTAATTATGAAAATAACCAAGAAACTCTTGAGAGTACTCCTCGAAGCAATATCAATTACATCGATTCGATTAACCGATTCAACATCATAGTTTGAGGAGTACCTCAAGTTTGATCAAGGTTAAGGTGTGACTTCATTACCCACACGTAATGTGATTTCTTGCTCAAATACATCAATGAGAGCACGACCCGTTCTCGGGAATCCTCGTCCAACAATGAGGGAACCCGATGATCGACATCAAGTCAACAACCACAAAGTCGGTGGAAAATGGAACTTTCCTACTTTCACGAATACATCCTCGGCGATGCCAAGAGGACGCGATATTGAACGATCGCAAGCTCAAGAGTCATGCGGTAGGAATAAGTTCGGAGAGAAAGTTTCTTCCATCTTGAATAAGGCATGAGATTGATGCTTGCACCAAGATCGGCGAGGCAAAGCATTCAATCATTCATGGAAAAACACAAGGTAGAAGAAATTTTCCAGATCTCCAAGCTTCGGGAAGCTTCTTTATGAAGCTACGGCGGTTCTCGTTCGAAGGAGTTTTAGCCATTTCAAACAGTTTTTCCTTGTTGGTTAACATGTGTTTGAGAGTTGATGCAAACTTGGGCATCAACATGATAGCATCCGCAAAGCTTATGTCAAAATGTAGTTCTTGGAAAATTTGAAAAAATTTCCATTTGATGGTAGCTTTTCGCGGAGCTTTGCTCATTTAAACGTGATGGGTAAGGAATAGAAAGTTTTGGATTTAGGGTTTTTCAAGCGGAGGTTCAAAAACAACTCTGGTTTGGATTTGGGTTTCGGGACAACTTGAGGATGGACATGTCTTTGTGCTCTGTGAGCTAGTTGGTTGCACTTGGTCCTTTGTCGCCTCGAGTTCACTTTCCACTACCTTCGGAGAGAAGAAGAAGAGGTAGTAGGAATAGCGGGTCCATCATATGAAGCACCACTTCGGTTGTGATCGCCTTTGCATCGCCCCTCGGATTAGCGATCGTGTTGCTAGGTAAAGTACACGAGCGAGGGTCGATCATTTAAAGACTTCTTAATGTCGAAATCTAGCTAACCAACAACCTATTCATTTCCTCTTGGGATTTCATGAATTGCTTCAACAACTCATCGGATGATGGTCCAGTTGGAACAATGGCTTGATTTTGTGTAGGAAAATTCGCCTCTATTGTTTGGATTAGGGCCTTGATTTTGGAAATTTCCTTGATTATTGCCATGAAAATACCACAGGTTGAAATTTCCACGACCTTGGTTTCTATTAAAATTTCCTTGGTTTGGAAATTTTGACTTTGATTTTGAAAACCATTATTCGACTAAAATTACCTTGGTTTTGAAAACCTTGGTTCTGTTCTATTCGATTTTGATTACGGTTTTGGTTTTGGTTGAAACCGGGTGGTCGAGGTAGTGGTTAGGGACGGTGGTTCGGGTCCATAGGAGCACGGTATTGGTTGCCTCTGAATTGGAAATCCCGCCACGCGTTTGCTTCAAAAGGGTTACCATCGGTGGCCATACAGTTGTAATAGGCATGGGGCCACTGCAAGTAACACATACTTCCACTTTCTTGACTTCAGGAGGTGAAGTTTGTGGAAAAGAAACTTTCTTTTGGTTGGAGAGAACCAAAGCTTGAATTGCTCAGTGAGTTTGTCAATCTTAGCATCGGTGCTAGATTGACTCACGAGCGATGAAGCGAAGGACCAACACCGACTTGGGAAACAACCGGTTTGCTTCGTGCGGGCGGACTTTAGACTTGTTTTCAATTATCGCTAAAGCTTCTTTTACGTTTTGCTCAAGAAATTTCCTCCGTGGAGGAATTGAGAGAATCTTGATCGATTGACTCACTCCATTATAGAAAGTATCGAGTTGCATCAACTCGGAGAAACCATGGTGAGGACATTTCGGAGCAACTCCTTAAAACGATCCCACGATTCTTTGAAGGATTCATCAAACTTTTGTGTGAACTTGATGATTTCGTTTTTAAGACTCGTGGTTTTAGAAGGTGGATAGAACTCGTTCACAAATTTCTTCACCGGGTCTTCCCATGTTTCGATCGATCGAGGGGTTGTTTTCAAGCCAACCGGGCTTGTCCTCGAGGAAAATGGGAATGGAAGAAGTTTGACGACATCGGTAGGGACATTCTTGTATTTGATGGTAGATGCAATCTTGTTAAACCATCGAATATGAGCATGAGGATCATCCTCTCAAAACCATAGAATTGACTTGAGGTTACAAGATTTAGTAACCGGTTTGAGTTCAAAATTTTCACCACAATGGTTGGAATAACAATAGCATCTCCATACCCATCGATGGGTGCTTGGAGAAGCTCGCACATAGGACGTTCATCCGCCATGATAACGGAAGTAGTGCGAGCGATCCGGATCTCGATCCGACCGATGGGGCGTAAGCGTCTACGGATCGCCTTCTTGGAATCGACAAGCTCACGAAATGGGCTCATGAGACCTAGAAGAGCGAGTCAAGCATACACTAGAGTTAACTCTAAGAAATCTCGAGTCAAGAGAATTATGAAAATGGGGAAAGAAGAATCTTTTGGGTTTTTTTTTTTTTTTTAAAGAAAATATAAATATATATAGATGGTATGAACAAGGAGTGAATATTCAAATCACTAATCGCTAAGCGTAAGACTATTAGCACGACTCCCGGAATGGCGCCAAAATTTGATTCGCTCCGAGCGGTCTATCTTTTATTAATCAACCACTTGTGAATGGTCAACCATAAAAGTCAAACACTTGAGAACAAAATGCAATTAAGTCCAGAGAGTTTAGTGTTTCCCAGTCGTTAAGTCCCGGCGAGTATGTGCGATTGAATAGCTAAGCAGCGTAGTGATCGGGTGATATTGAGCAGGAAAGGGTTATGATTGATTACACTAAGGAAATTAAATCTAATAAAGACTTTGAAGTTATTTTAATTCTATATTTAAAATCGTTTAACGATTAAAACCTAAAAGCGTCGTTCTTGAATTTTACGTAAACGTAAAATTATAAACGTAAATTTAAAAGAATAAAACACCTACGAATATGAAAATGATATTTTGCAATCCTAATAATAAAAGAAAATTATTGGAAAATTAAAATTAATTTTATAACTATTTATTTAATTATTATTAATTAAAAACTATTTAAGCTAATTAAATTTTAGAAAATAGAAGATGAACAGTAAAAATTATGAAAAATTTTCTAAAATTATTTTATATTATATAAAAGCTAGGAAAAATATAAAAACATGGTTTTACTTAATAAAAATTAATTTTACTATTTAATACTTTAATATTAATTAAACTATTATTAATTATTAAAATACTAGATTACAAAGGAAAAATCGAGAAAATTCCTAAAAATACTTTAATATGATGAAACTTAAGAAAATATAAAAACATATAAGTGCTTAATAATAAGTGAAAAGAAAATTAAAAAGCTAAATTATATTAAATAAACGCTATCACTATTTTTAAAGTTGGATTTTCTTGATTTTCTTTACAAAACTACTTTAAACTGAAAATGACAAACTATTTGTGAAAACAACTCAGCTAGGTCTCAATATTAAGCACTTTGGGTGCTTATTTGATGACGATTGACTTTGGTCAGCTGTTAAGGAAAAAGCTTGAAATAAGCTCTCGGTGAGAAAAGAAAGAGGATTATGATGCAATCTAGCTAAGTGGGATGAATTGAAACAAAACAACAAGTAGCAAGCACTAAATAAGTGGAATTGCAAAATAAGCAATGGCCAAACCGCATGCGGTCTCTTTGAGACGATTTTGGGACAAGGTTTGAAGGCCAAATTAAGTGGGGTCCCATGAGCTTAAGGCTCAAACAATGGCTGAAATAGAGAGGCAGCTGGGTGGTGAACACAATGGAAACAAGAACCACCACTGGGGCCCACTGAGGTGGCCTGTGGGACCCACCAAAGTGGTGGTGATGGTGACTGTGGTGGTGGTCGGCGGTGCCTGAGATTTTGGAGGTAGGTCTAAAGTTAAGCTCACATTTAAGCGTGTGGGGCCCCAATAAAAATCACAAAAATATAATAAAATACAAGCTTAGCACAAAATGGTGGACTATAACATTGCAAAGATGACAAGCTAAAACCTCAAAACAAAGTTATTAAAAATCTACAAAGATCAACCATTTCAAAATGCAAGCAACTTTTGACTTTTGAGAATAAGAACAAATAGTTGACTTTTATAAACTTTGAATCAAATCTACTTATCGATTATGTTAAATTAGATTGAATTAAGACTAGATTGATCAATACTAACAACTTATAAACATGATAGCATGATTATGGAACATAGAAATCCAACAATGAATAAACAAGATGTGATCACAAGCTATTTTGACTTTCTTTCAATTGAGCCAATCGGTTTTGTTGTTTCACCGAGTTAATAGATCCTATTGTGACATACATCAAACAAGAACAATACCACAAACAACCTTTACCACAGTTAAATCGGTGAATCCAAACAACCCATTTAAGAAACTAATATTTGATTTTCAAAGAAATGTTTAATTTAGACCACGAATCCAATTCCATAGGTTATATTATCATCCCATAAGTCCATATAAACATAAAACATCAACAACAAGCATGAAGAAACTTAAAATGACAAATACACCTATTTGACCGTGGAAATAAAATTTCAAGCAACTATAAATTCCAAAGAACAAACAAGCTATTTTAATTAATGAATCTACTTAACCATAACACGCAAACATATAAACATGAAGATTAAAGCATAAAGCATCACCGATGAAATGCAAGTAAGTAGAAATATGCTTACAAAGTGAATTCGGTGAAAACATAGAACAAGGACCAAGGATCCACTCCTAATAGCTTACCACTAAGCCTAAACCCAAGGCCATCCAAAATTTACCCTGCTCAAACTTTGTGATCATCTTCTTCATTGAATTCGATTTTTTATATATTTTATGTGATTTTTGGTATTTTGAATTATAACTCTACATTGATTTTTAGGTTACTAAAAGCTTTCGGAATCTTTCTAGGAGCTTAAGTGAGCTTAATGAGTCCTTAACATCAACTAATAATAACTTTAAGCTAATATGAGAATTTTAAGTAAAAATTGCACAAACCGAATACTAGAAGATTTGAAATTGATTCCGAAAGAGGTTTAGATTACATGAAATTACTTAACAAAGTACTTAAAAGCTTGAAATTACACCGAAATTTAAAATTACACTATTCGACACTACATAAACTAAATTACACTAGATATATCTCTTCTCTTCTTCTCCTTCCTTATATTAAACAAAAGTCTTCTTCTCTCCTCTATGAGCATTTCCATCAATAATGTGAGCCATTGGATGAGTGGACTTCATTTTAGCCGTTGATGGATTTTGGCGCCAAAAATACTCTTGCCAATTGGACACGATGACTTGTAAGGAAGAAGAAGCAATTAATGCTTCTTGTTTTGTTGTTGAGGTGGAAGGGATAAGGTGAGGGTTGTGGTGGAAGTATGGAGTGGAGTGCTTTTGCAGAGGGTGGGTGAAGATGGAGGAAAAAGCGTGGGGGGGGTTGACCGGGAGTTGACCCCATTTTATTAATAAGGGATTGGGTTGGTTTATATACTCAAGTTGGGCTTGTTGGGCTTTGGTTAGGGTTTGTGTTTGGATTTGGTATTAATAACAAGGACCAAAATTGCAATTCCACAAAAACCAAGGGACCTAAATTGTAATTATCCAATATTCATCATAGGGACCAATTATGACAAGTTTAATTTACCCAAGTACCAAAAATAATAATTTTCAAATTAAAATGTCCGGGGTAATTTGTCAATCTTTGAAATTTCGGGACTAAAGTTGCCATTTTGCAAAATTGAATTTTATAAGGCTAATTTTGACAACTTGAAAATCCCTGAGGGCCTTTTATGAAAAATTAACTTGTTTTGAATAACCAGGGACTAGATTTGATAATTTATGTATAAAATACAATCTAAATATTTTTTCTGTCTTTTCAAGACTTTTCAAAGTGTTTTTGACTATTTTTGCAGTGTAGAAGGAACAAAAATGATGAGTATTTACACACTCATCAATGTCAAATCAAATATGTACAAAGATGTCATGCATTCATCTTCGTAGCATAGGTTTTATTAAAACATTTATATCCTTGTTTTAATGTTTAAGCTTTTCATCATCAAACTTTAATCGAGGTATTGGATAACCAATTAAAGAATTACCTTTAATTACCACTATATTCTACTGCTGCATGAGTCATAAGACCCAAGTTATTCGGATAATTACCACAAAAGTGGCGCGTAGAATTTAAAGTAAATTCACCCTTAAGATTTTATGCACATTCATAGGAATACTTGGTAGCTCCATTAAGACGCACAAAGTTTGTCAATAATGGGTGAGCCGTTCTAGCTATTTTGTGCATAAAAATCAATCAATTAAACGATTACGATTACTATGCTTAAAAAAATTACATGTTTCACCATTGTTTATGTCAGTTTATTTTTCTTATCAAAATACCCTTGTTACATATAACAAACAAGCAAGTATTTAAAAATAAACAAATAAACAACGAATGCATAACATAATAATAAGTCATGCATATCAAATAGCCACATGCAAACCTTTTTGATAAATCATATTAATAATCAATTCTAGATCTGTCAATATGTATATGTTTAATTAAGACTCTCACCCGTTTCCAGCAATGTACAAAGTGAGCCACATGCATCGATTCATCGATTGCGTAAGTCGAAATCAAACACATACCACATAGCACATAATTGATTAAATAATAATTAATTGAGGTCTTCCCCAATTCTAGATCTATCATAATTTTAGTGTATATCACTTAAAGTAAATCATAAAATAAAAGCAGATCCATGATAAAACATGCATGTAATTATCATGGACATAAATTACACTTAACAATTAATGCAATTAAATGAGTTACGTAATACACATAAAATTGCATGCATCTTAGGGTTTCTAATCCAATTAAAACTTAAGTTTACAAAACCCTAATTAGGGCACCAAAAAGGCCCCACAAAAATTAGGGTTTAGGTTTTGCAAACCCTAGATCTACGATACAAATAATAACACAATCATGTTTATTTTATTTATGTGTTTCAAGAATTAATTACTTGTTATACAAGGCTCGTGATGCCAATTGTTGAGTTTATGATATATGAAATACAATAAAACATATAGACACCACAGAGTACACAGCGGAAGACTAAGGATCATAACAAATAAATAATTAACTGAATTAAATGCGTAACATACTTCTTGCAATTTGGTTAGATCTCTTGAACAAAGAAGATGAAGTGGTTTAAAGAGTTGTCCCTTACCGTTTTACAACTCAAACCAATTGGTGTAAGAATAGTGTCTTACTACCACAGTTTTGTACACACGAATTAACCGCGAATCAAAGCGATTGCTAGATCTAACACAAGTCCTTATTTTATGAAAAAAACAAAACCAAAACACCCTTAGGAGGGTTCGCCAAAGTATGCAAGAGAGGAAGAAGGAAAGATCTAGGGTTAATTCAACGCACAAAAGTTACGAAAACCTTAACCCAACTTTTTGTATATATAGTGAATGAATAGCTTGATGGAAAAGTTAGGGTTTAGGCTTGAAAACCCACCCTTGGCCGCCACCAAGAGGAGAGGAAAGGGAACCCGAATCTTTTCCAAACTTAAGATATTCACCATATATTTCTCCTTTACATTTAACGATTGGTTAGTCGTTTCCTTTAAATACTTAACGATCGTTAGATCGGACTTTATGTGTAATAATTAATCGTAATCATTAACATTAATTATTAACTTTAATTCTCATTCGCTAATGTGTGCAATCCCGTGTTCACGAGTTTGAATCCGGACATTCACGTTTTATAAATATATTCATATTCCAACAGTTATAGTAAATTTGGTATATTGCTTTTGACATTATTGATTGTACTTATCGCTTCTATCATATACTTAGTGGATGATGAGTTTCGATCAAGTAGCAAGTGGTGAGTTAATTTTGTCAAGTTTATATGATCTTAGGATTATGACATGAAACTGCACAATCGTGGGTTTGTTTAGGACTATTAAAGATGCTCCTTTTACTCCCGCCGAAATAAAAAATGCGGTTTGCGATTGTGGAGATGGGAAGGCCCCGGGTAATGATGGGTTCACTTTCAAGTTCGTAAAACAATATTGAGAACTATTGGAAAAGACTTCATTAAAATGGCATATATGATTCATCTTCCTTCACTTTTAGTTTCTTAATTATTAAAATGACGAACTTGCACACACAAAAATAAACATACAATCAATCTTTTACATAATTACAATAATATTACACTTTTCCATAGCTGGTTTCACAACCATTTATTTATCTCGATATAACAATCACACAAATATTGCTAGATCAAAGGCCATGGACTTGTTAACTATATATTAAAACAAAATTATTAGAGATAAGGTGCATCTGGTCACGCTCACATTAAATTGCACTAAAAAAAGACTTGTCATAGAACTTTCTTAGATGATGATATTATGATGTCAACATGAGCATACCATTAAAGACTTGATTGCTTAATACGAAGCCACGAAAAAGACACGAGCTTTTGATTACTCTTTGTAAGTTTTGTGTGCATTTTTCTTTCATAATAGTAAATTAGTCTTCTATAAGGTTCATTTTTCATCCAGAAAACACATTAATACTTTTCTTATTCAATGAGTGTTTATTCTCTTCCATAGATTCACTTGTTCTTTTGAAGCACATTTCATTAAAAAGTTAACAATATGCTAGAAAGGAAATAACAAAGAGTACATATACAAGAGGAGATCTGATCTATTTTAACAAATTCATAGACAATTTCATACACAAATCCTACAATAAGAACGAACCTAGTAGGAGTATCATTTCTTCGCGGTTTTATATCAAACCATACTTTAAAACATGTTATGTTAATTGCGCAATGGTACGTACGGGATTTTACCTCATGCATGCAATGGTCATATAACTATTTCGGGTTTGCATCAATACTACTTCATGCGAGTGTCACTTACGATAACAACATTATATGAGTGTCACCTTACAATAAAGGGACACTAATATTGGTATGTTATTGAGACGGAGGGAAAGAAAAGAAAAGAAAAGGACACATAACTCATGTTTTTGAGTTGGAGAAATAGGTAAATAACTTGTTCAAGCACATATATGTCCTTTGGTTGTTACTAACAAATCTTTTAAAATAACATATTAGTCTTTACACAACATATATTAGGTTCCTTTCCATTTCCTCCTAAAAACGTGGTTAAAAGAATTTCTTTCATTTCCCCTCAAATTATATAAATCACAACACAATATAAAAAGCATTACAACGACATCCATTTAGAGTCTGTCTTAAGTTTAACTTTAATTTACCATATATGGTAGCTGATAAGTATATATTTTTCAACAATTTCTAGAAATCTTTTTGGAGCAACTAATACAATTAAGTTTATTATGTTGGTAATTTAGGTTACAAGTTAAATCAAACAAACTAGCCTATGTAAAGATAGGGAAAATAATCCCTGCTGCAAACAGCAGATAATCTTTTTTGCTGCTAGGTATAAATTAGAAACCAGTTATATATAATAATAAAAGTTGAGAGGCTGCAAAGTATACAATCAAGAACCATTCCGCATATAAATAGCAGATAACTCGTGTTGTTTGGAGCAGAGATGTTAAGCCGGTAAAGATAATAGAGAATATAGATATTGGTGAAGTTACACATAACTAATTATACACAAATAGAATTGTAGGACGTGATAGCAAATTATCCACCAAACCCGTTTTGGGGTCTGCTAGGTGCTAGCAAATTAACCAAGTCTAATCACGGGCACGCTTCCGATGTATGTGAAATATTGGACGTTTTGCATAACATGAGACAAAAAAAAGGTGTTTGATACACAGCTGTTCTAGAGAACTGATGGTGCAACCAACATATAAGTTAGGTGCGAATATGTGATGTTACAAATTTGCAAAACATGTGTTTCACGTACAAAGATATCTTCTATCAACAACTTTTTTAATAGGCCATAACTGAATCATAAAGTAATTTTGTCCATCACACAATGGCAAAGAAAATATCTATGGCAACAAGCAATAAACACACTAATGAATAGTGACTAGTGGTAAGACTGTCGGTGACAATGGGATAAAGTTATAAACCCAATGGACTAGCTCAAAACTTAAAATACTCAAATGGGTTTTTGCATATAAACCAAAACCATGATGAGATGGTGTTATTAGGGGTGTTCATCGGTTTGGTTATCGGGTTGTTCAGTTTGTTTGGTTCGATTTTTCGGTTAATTTTTTTTTCTGAGTATAACCGAAAATTATTAGAGATAAGGTGCATCCGGTCACGCTCACATTAAATTGCACCAAAAAGGACTTGTCAAAGAACTTTCTTAGATGATGATATTATGATGTCAACATGATTCGGGCATACCATTAAAGACTTGATTGCTTAATATGAAGCAACGAAACACGAGCTTTTATAATTTGATTACTTTTTGTATGTTTTGTGTGTATTTTCTTTCATAATTAGTAAATTAGTCTTCTATTCATGAGTGTTTAATTTATTGTCTTCCAGAGCTTCACTTGTTCTTTTGAAACACATTTCATTAAAAGTTAACAATATGTTAGAAAGGAAATAACAAAGAGTACATATACAAGAGGAAATCAGATCTATTTTAACAAATTCATAGACAATTTCATACACAAATCCTACAATAAGAATGAACCTAGTAGGAGTATCATTTCATGGCGGTATTCTATCAAGAGGAAATCAGATCTATTTTAACAAATTCATAGACAATTTCATACACAAATCCTACAATAAGAATGAACCTAGTAGGAGTATCATTTCATGGCGGTTTTCTATCAAACCATACTTTAAAACATGTTATGTTAGTTGCGCAATGGTAAGTACGGGATTTTACCTCATGCATGCAATGGTCATATAACTATTTCGGTTTGCATCAATACTACTTCATGCCAGTGTCACCTTACGATAACAACATCTCATTATGCGAGTGTCACCTTACGATAAAGAGACACTAACATTGGTATGTTATTGAGACGGAGGGAAAGAAAAGAAAAGTAAGCATAACTCATGTTTTTGAGTTGGAGAAATAGGCAAATAACTTGTTTAAGCACATGTATTTCCTTTGGTTGTTACTAACAAATCTTTTAAAATAGCATATTAGTCTTTACACAACATATGTGTTTCTTTCCATTTCCTCCTAAAAACGTGGTTAAAAGAATTTCTGTCATTCTCCCCTTCTAGAAATAACTTACGAACAAAAAAAAAACATTTTAATTTTTTTCCTTTCCCCTTAAATTATAAATCACAACACAATATAAAAAGCATTACAACGACATCCATTTAGAGTCCGTCTTAAGTTTAACTTTAATTTACCGTATATGGTAGCTGATAAGTATATCTTTTTGAACAATTTTTTCTAGAAATCTTTTTGGAGCAACTAATACAATTAAGTTTATTATGTTGGTAATTTAGGTTACAAGTTAAATCAAACAAACTAGCCTATGTAAAGATCGGGAAAATAATCCCTACTGCAAACAACAGAGAATCTTTGCCAGGTATAAATCAGAGACCAGTTATGTACAATCATAAAAGTTAAGAGACTGCAAAATATACAATCAAGAACCATTTTGCATACAAACAGCAGATAACTCCTGCAGATAACTCCTGTTGTTTGAAGCAGGGATGTTAAGCCGGTAAAGATAATAGAGAATATAGATATTGGTGAAGTTACATATAACTAATTATACACAAAGAGAATTGTAGGTTGTGATAGCAAATTATCCACCTAACCCGTTTTGGGGTCTGCTAGGTGCTAGCAAATTAACCAAGTCTAACCGCGCGCACGCTTCCAATTTATGTGAAATATTGGACGTTTTGCATAACATGAGACAAAAAACGGTGTTTAATTGATACACAACTCTTCTAGAGAACTGATGGTGCAACAAACACATAAGTTAGGTGTGAATGTGTGATGTTACAAATTTGCAAAACATGTGTTTCACGTACAAAGATATTTTCTATCAACAACTTTCTTTATAGGCCATAACTGAATCATAAAGTAATTTTGTCCATCACAATGGCAAAGAAAATATCTATGGCAACAAGCAATAAACACACTAGTGAATAGTAACTAGTGGTAAGACTGTCGGTGACAATGGGATAAAGTTATAAACCCAATGGACTAGCTCAAAACTTAAAATACTCAAATGGGTTTTTGCATATAAACCAAAACCATGATGAGATGTTGTTATTAACTTACAGCAACCCGCTACTGTAGTTAGAGTGTACGGTGCAGGAAAAAAAACGGCGCCATTCCCTTCTTTTTTATATACCAACAATGGCCCCATAAGGCGCCATACTGCACCACCCAACTTCGCCATGTGCCCTTTCGTGGTTTCACTCGTGGCCGTTGTTGGCTTTCCCCTTTGTTTTTTTGTTTTGTTTGTGAATTAGTGGGGTATTTTTGATGATGTATGAGACCCTAGCACTTCTGTATATGTCGCCGAGCCTTAAGGAGGAACACAAACCGCACTTGGGCTGTGCGTACGTAGAACGCCCTACAAACACACCTAGTACTTTACATAGAACATGAAATCCACAAGGACTTATTTCATACACCAAAAGAAATTCACAAATAAGCTATTAAAAGGCAAATATTTAACATGATTGATTAAATGCTTAAGAAAACTTAAGGCTTTTAATCCTTATTTTTCAATTTGGAAGCCACTTCAGCTAAGGTTTTTGTAGAACAACCATCTTTACTAAGAACATTAGCAGCTGCCTCTTTAAGATCTTGCATTCGACTCCTAATTGCTTTGCCTTCTTCTCCCTCCAATAAGCCCTTCACAACCCTCGCAATCTCCACCCGACTCATGATACCATTTTCGCCTATGGTAGGCCGTAAAGCAATTTTCATGCCCTCATTCAAGGACACTGCATTCATCTTTTGCTCTGCATAAAGTGGCCAAGCGATCACCGGAACACCGTGGACTACTGTCTCGAGAATTGAGTTCCAACCACAATGGGTCAAAAACCCACCCGTTGAGCTATGACTCAGGATCTGAGCTTGTGGGGCCCATGAAGGGACCACAAACCTGGTACCCTTAGTTCTTTCTAAAAACCCTTTTGGTAAGAAACCAAGGGGTCCTTATGCCCATGAGAATCAAAATATGTAGCATTTGGTTGATCATTTGGACTTCTAACCACCCATATGAACCTTTGTTCACTCAATTCCAAACCCATGGCTAACTCATTAAGTTGAGCAGAAGAAAGAGTTCCTCCACTCCCAAAAGATATATACAAAACCGAACCACATGGTTGACCATCTAACCACTTTAAACAATCTGACCCCTCTACATCGCTACTCGAACAACTTTGTATCAAAGGTCCAACCGGGTAAACCTTTGGCTTACCCGGTTCTTCCTTTTGCAAAGCTTCCAAAGCTCCACCTTCTAACTCTTTAAAACTATTTACCACTATACCTTTAGCCATCATATACCTTTTTGCATTATGAAGCACCCATTTGTATGCATCATTCTTTCTATCTTGAACTGGGTCAAGCAAGTCTATTCCCCGAACCGGTATGCATCCAGGGATTTGAACTGGTTCAGGCAAGTCCCTATATTCACATGACACCATTTGATCAAGTTTAGGCAAATGTAAAAACAAAGACAAACCCATAGCAGCTGATGGGAAAAACGCATATGGTGAAACACCAAATTCAACAGCAACATCAAATGCATCTGTCCCAAAAAGATCAACAAACAAAGCAACCATGTTTTTTTCAACAACTAATGGCTTGAACACTTCACGTAGCGAATCTAGAGAACGTGTAACCATGAGACTTATACGAGTTTCCATTTGAGTATTTTGTGGCAAATCATCAAAGTTTACAGGAGGAAGAATGATGTAGTTTAAGCCATGAGGAAGTGCATCAAGAAAAAGATATTGGGACTTGGATAAAGGTCCATCATTTGGTATGATGAAAGTTGCACCTATGTTGTGGTTATTGTTAAGTTTCTTGGCAAACTCTACTAATGGGATCAAGTGTCCCATTCCTGGACTTGGTACAATGGCTATATGAGGGTTTTTTTCCATTGGAATGAATGTGTTTGTTGTGTGTATGAAAGAGAGTTTTGGTATGATAAAAGTTTGGAGATGGATGGATGTTAGATGGGTGATATATATAGTCATTTTTAAGAGGAAGAAGAGGTGCACGTGACACCAAGAAGACTATTTTAATGCATATTAATTTGGTGCCTTGTAATAAATAATTCTGTTGATTCTTACTTTTTTTTGAACTTACTGTTGATTCTTACTTGAACAACGTAATTACGTGTAATTAATTGCTATTCAATTTAATCGCACCTATTCCTTCTTATTAACATTAATATAGTTTTATTATTTCTAAAACATATTTGACATCCTTTTACCATGTACGACAAGCAAATACATATATATTTTGTGATTCAAAATATAACTAGCACGGTACATTAACAATGCGGTGGCGGGTAACCACTTGAGTTCTTTCCATGCGGGTATCCACATGAGTTTTTTCTAGAGCTTGGGGAGGGGTTTCACTCGGGTTCGAGTATCACAAGTAACAAAGAAAATCCGGATTTTCCTCTTAGTGCGAGACCGTGAGTTTAGGGGTTTCCATTCGTGGGTCTCTCCTAGTGGTTCAGGTCCCGAGGCCTGCCCGTTTGGATGGTTTAACTCAGGTGTCGGATTTCAAGTGTGATGTCGTTCTAAAAAAAAAAGAAAAAATTATTTATACGTTTTTTTTAACAATAACTTTACGAAAGCATGATAATTTTTAATTAAAATAACTATAAACCATAACAAGTCAAACTATGGCATATCCAAATGAACAGAAGATCCAAACGAAAGAAAAGAACATAAGTAGCATCTTTGAAACATAAGTTAAATTAGATGTCATTAACAAATGAAATGTAATTTGGCATATACTTAAATAGAAAAGTTAAATTATAGAGCCATATATTTACATAGAAACCAATCAACCAATCATACCACTCATTTCTTTTATTAAAATATATTCACCCTTTTTTAAAATTAAATATCTCACAAACCGTTAATCGTTACGTCAAAAAAATTATACCATCTCGACGAATTAAATTATCTTTCATAGATATGCGTTGTTATATCTTCGACGAACTTTTTTAAAAATTTCGCCCGTAAAAATCACGTGTGATTAGAAAATCACGTGTGATTTGAAGAATCACATGTGATTTCTTAAAATCATATGTGATTTCATTTTACGAATCACATGTGATTTTTAAAATCACGTGTGATTTTTACAAATCACGTGTGATTTTTGGACGAACTTTTAAAAAAAGTTCGTCGAAAAGATATAACAACGCATATCTATGAAAGATAATTTAATTCTCGTCACGATGATGTATTTTTGTAGCGAAGATTACTGGTTTAAAGATATGTTGTTTTAAAAAAGGTGAAAATAAAAAAATGGATGAATGTGATTGGTTAATTGGTTCTATGACAAATTTGAGTTCTACATGGATCTCAACTCTACTTAAATATGCCAATTATTAATATGCATCATTAGCTGCAACGTATTTATATGTAAATAAATATTTTTATTACCAAAATGTGTTCCCAATTAATTGGCCATAAAAACAAAATACACGATTAAGAGAGAACAAGACAAATAAAAAATAAAGTAAAGGGAAATAACAATATATATTTCTTGAAGCAACTTTTATATATGGAGACGTTGAAGGTATTCAACTCCTGGCATCTCTAGGTTAAACTTGCCAATCGTTAAAGGAGGCGATGCAGGTATACAAAGACGTCCAATGTATGTTGCTTCGTTCATATCCGGGTTAAACTCGATTACTATCAAAGGTGTAAACTCAAAATAATTATCTGAAAAGTACATAAAACACATTAGTTCACCATAGCATGGTACCCGCGTAATGCGGCGGCGGGTACCTCATGAATAAATTTTGTGACCAACAAATGTTTTTGTTGGATCAGTCCCAGATAGATCTTTTGAGCCTTTATGAAACAGATAGAATACATGTGTAATCACAAACAAACTATAGAGAATCTCTAGTAAACTTATGCTCACGCGGAATATGAACACAAGAGTTAAAAAAGATTATAACAACTAAACTTTTGATCCTCTATAGATCTATATTAATCCACTAACAATGTTTTTTTCCAAAAGCGTACATTAACCCTAGCCGCAGGTTTCTTTTATACTATAAGAAACCCTAATACAACTGCTTACAAAACGCGTAAAAGATATGCATTATCTCTTCCTAAAATAACTCATGCATATCCTAACTAATTACTAATAATACGGATACTACTATCCGCAGAAACACAACTATCGTGAGAATCGCACTCAATGTTGACTGTTCTATCGAGAAACGAAAATAAACTATCGATAGGAACCATCTTGTTACAATAATTCTAACAATCCTCCCTAAACTTGAATTTGACTTGGTTAACTTCAAGTTTCCAGATAGATCTTTGCAAAGCACAAGGATTGAATCTTTCAAAGAATCAAGCAATGTAAGTAACCAAAGAATGAAGTCCATGAATCCATCGCAGCTCCTATGTCGTGACATCGGGATCCAAAGACAACAATAACCTGAGTAGATTTGATAAGCCTTTACCAAGTAGCTACTCACTCTTGGGCTAGCTAGTTCATTGGTGGAATCATGACATCACCTGGTGAACCAAGAACCAGACCAACACTTAGAACGCGAATCAATGGTGTGCTGGAAAACCCTAATAGTTTTTGGCAAACCATCACAGCCATCAACGGATTTGAGTTGTCTTTACCTGAAGCCGTTAAGTCAGGACTAGCCATGGTATTCCACTGCCTTTACCACAAGCCATGAACTTGTGGGCTAGCCAACTCTTCATCTATGAGGACATGGTGAGTTGAGCACCATACAATTTATTGGCAAATTTTCAACCATCCAACGGATTTGTCATCTCTTTACCAGAGCCGTTTGCTCATGGAGTAGCCAATGTTTGGTGTGTGAGACCAGGGTACATTGATAACCCTCTGATTTTTAGTAAATCAGCAACTATCAACGGATTTGAGGACTCTCACCAGAGCCGTACCCCCATGGTGAGTTAACTCTTTGTCATCAAAGACATGGTGAGTTAAGAACCATATGTGGGACAATACAAAACTACACAACATGATCCTCAAATAAAAGTGAGTATACATGCAATACACACAAAAAAAGTTATTTATTTATTTATTTATTTATTTTTAACAACTAAAGAAGAAAAGAAATAATATATAACGCCAATATACAATACTTAAGAAGTAGCAGCAGCAATGGCAGCAATAAGTCTATCCTTAATTTGTTTCACCAAGCGTTCAGCAGCTCCCATGTCATTTCCAACAGGATCAGTAGGAATCTCCGTTTGCGTTTAAGCATCCGACCAATGACTTTCTTAGTGAGAGGATATTGGAGATCCGCAAACATATAGACATAGAGACCGGACATAGTTTGTAAAACATGAACATTAGATAATGGATAAAACCCCAATGCCAATCGCCACTCATCCCGGCCATCCAATATCTTGAACTCGCACTATCTTCATGAAGGAATGAAACAACACTTGTAGGTCACCCAATAACATCGGACCAAAGACCGATGGCAGGGGACGAGTCTTAAAATACTCAGTCACTTGGCCATACAAGTGGAATAAATCATGTCTATCTACCATATGGAGGATCTGATTCATAAAATGGAAATGCTTGATTGACCAATCTTTTCTATACATAGTATTAATCACCCCCAAACCACCCAAAACAGCTGGTGTTAATTCACATCTATCAAATGCTGACCACACAACTGGTTCCTCATCCGAATCATCATCAGCAACCTTGATGAATGAACTTTCATAAGCCTTCAGATCAAATGCCCTAGAACTCGTTTTCTTAGCCAGACTCTTTCGTCTTCCACCAGGTGTGGAAGAAGGAGAAGAAACACTAGATCTTGAAACATTTGGAGTAGGGATCACTGGTGTAGCATCTGGTGAATCAGCACCTGCCTTAGTATCAGCAGAAAGAGTCGGAGGTGCATCAGTGGAAATGGATGTATCACCCTCAATAGAAATATGTTGTGCACCATCAGTAGGAATGGACTTGCCTCCGTCAGAGGGAACTGGTGGTACTTCTGCAGCAGAAACAGACTTAGGAATATCAGAAGAAGTCCTTGGTGTTTCATCAGGAGGAATGCTCTGAGTCTCTTCAGCAAGAACAGTTGTTTCAGCTGGTGTCTCTAAAGGTGTGTGCACTGGTGGTGCATCCCTAACAGTGTTGTCTTGTTTACTTGGGTATCCTCACTAAGCACTGTGGAATTTGTAGGAGTCTCTTCAGAATGAATAGAAACATCTTCAGTGGAAAGCAGAATGTCATTAGAATCATCAGTAGACTTCAACCTCTTAGTCTCTGGTCTTTCCAAGGTAGATTAAGGTCTCTTCAACCTTGCGTAAGGATTGATGCCATCCTTGTTCAACTGCTTAAGAATTTTCTCATACTCAATCTTCAACTGTTCATCTGTCAATTTCCTTACATATGCCTTGGTCCACCCATTGTTGTAGATAGCAGAACTCATGTTCCTCACAAAGTCCCTCATATGTTGCCTTTGCTCACCTTGAGTGGGAGGCTTATCTCTCTTAGCTTTAGCCTTCCTTTCAGCATTTGCTCTCTTCCTTTGATTAACAAGGGAAACCATCCTCTCAGCATAAGTATCTGATTCAAATTCATCCCCCAATATGGACTGATCTAGGGATGGATTTGTAGTCACTTCACCCACAATTTGTTGCCAATTTGCAGCAATAAACTGAAGAGAGGCATCATCAAGTTCTTTCTTCCTCTAAGGAGTTAGATCATCAACAGTGTGAGGCTGTCTTTGAAGATTTGCATTATAATCAGCCTGAACCTTTTATGCTATTGCCTTATCACTTTGTGCAATCTCATGGAGCCTAAAAAGTCTAGCTTGTTCAGCTTTGAAAGCAGCAGACTCCATTTCCTCTTCTATCATTGAAGCCTTTCCCTTATCCACTGGTGGAACAAATACTGGTACACCATCAGAGGTATCCTTAGGATCAGAAGGAATGGGAACTGGTATCTCAGCAGCATCAGAAGGAATCTCAGCAGGAATAGACTTATCCGCAGCAATGGTATCAGAAGGATTATGCACTGTATCAGAGGGAATGTTGACCTTATCAGCATCAATGGAACTGTCAGAAGGATCCATAGGACTATTAGCAGCAACAAACTTAAACCTTTCAAATGTTGATAGTCCAAAAGTATGCTTGGTTCTTTTCCTTTGGGTCCTTCTTCTTGTAAAGACCTTGATCTCTGGAGTGACAACAGGCTCAGACACATGATCTTTCTTTGTTGCAGTATCATCCAAAGAAACAGAAGCCAAGACATGTAAGGCATCTAAATCAATATCCTCCTCATCTTCTGACTCATAAATCACAACCTTACTCCTCCTCTTATTCAGCCTATGTTCCAATTCTTGCACCTTTCCAACCAATTTCACAATAGCTCCACCAAGAGATTGCTTAGTCTCCTTAAGCTCTGCCTCAAGATCATCAACCTTTTGAACATACCTGTTAAGCAAACTAGACATTTTCATCAGTATATCAGAATCCTCAGCTCCACCAACAGGTGTTCCTGAGGTGTTAGAAGCATCATTGGATCTGGGAGGAGACATATAAAATCACCACCAATATTGGTGACATCCTCAAAAGTATGTCTAGGTGGAATCAAAGATTGGTCAAATGGTTGTTCAACATTGACCTCAGTCTCAACAAGAGTTTGTTCCTGTGACTCAGAGGCAATGACAGGCTCCTCAGGAGCAACAACTCTAGGTGATGGTGGGGCAACAGGTGTAGGGGATGGGGTTCTTGGTTATCATGGCAACCGATGCGAGATGCATCGAGAGCAATGGAGGCCCCAATATCACCAGATATCGATGCGAGGCACCAACAACATTGGGAATGGATGACATAGTGTCACCAACAACCTCATCATGAGATGGCTCATTGTCACCAGATGTTTTCACCGCACCAAAGACCTCATTGCCGGAGGAAACATAGAAGGTAAAAGGGTCTATGCTCTCCAAAGAAAATTGGTTCTCATGGTAGCAAACAATTTAGTAGACAATTTTCCAACCGCTCTTGGAGTTTGATCTGAGGTTTCAATGCCTAATATTATTTGAAGAAATCTAGGATACATTAAAAATTTATGTTTGGTATCCTTTATGTTTTTAAGCATTTCCTCAAAGATATATTTTGAAAAATTATAATCTCTCCCCTGAGCCAAACAAATTATAGTTGTAGCAATTGAGCTAGAGAACTGATCCCAACCCCCAGACTTAGGACTTAAACACTGAAGGAGGGTATGGACTAGAAATCTCCATTTAGGGCAAAATTTGTTTTTATACCATATGAGCTTCCCATCAGTGGGATACCCTAAGCTGGCCAAACCAGTGATTATCTCTTCTTTATTATTATCAAAGACACCTCCTTCATCATTTAATTGTAACTGAGTCCTTATGAGTGACTCAGTAATGACACACTCATGTCCATCTATAGTAGCCACACTCTCCTTGGGTTGACCCTCAGGAGATCGCTCATGAGCGGTGGCCCAAAATTGCTTGACTAACGAGTCATAAACAACAGATGGACAAAAGGTTAGAGCATACCTGAGTTTGGAGTGCAGAAGGAAATCAATCATAGGATCATATAAATCACTTCCTTTGGATTTTTCCAAAAATGCAACTTTATTGTGATCTCCTTTGAATGCAAGTGTCGTCATCGAATGATTTGAGAAGGTTGAAGATGGGTTTGGTTTCAAAATGAGAGGGAATTGAGCAATTAGGTCGTGGGATAACAATAGTTGGTTATTTAAGTAAGTTACTTAAAATAACCATTTAAATCGACAAAAAGCTCGCAATGAATCTTTGACCAATTTTGACTTTAATTAAATCCCATATTAACTTCCCAATTATACGAAACCAGCAACATTTGAAAGTCAATCCGCAGCAACCATTCAGTCAATCAGCAGAAACCAACTAAAATTTGACCGCAGTTTCCTTGTCAGAGCTATCAGCAAAAACCATTACCCATCAGCAGGAATAACCACGAAACCAGCAAGAATGAAGAAAAGTCAAACCCTGCTATAATTAACTGCGCATTAAAAGTCTACAGTCTTAACCCTTATTAATTCAAATACCAACCAAGTCATTACTTCCATAAATTCTAACAAACCTAAATTGCACCTTTTTTAGGAATAAAAGTAATTCGAGAAATTTTGTTAAGTTTGTTGTAATCAATTGGTTTTAGATCTGGGTTCTTTTGTTTCATTTTTGATCTACTCTCATCAGTTAGTTCTAACGTTTCAAGAGAATCACGAACAATTATGGGTTCATGCAAAGCTTTTTCATTATTCAAAACATTATGTTCTTTCTGAGCTTTCTTGAGTGCACCAGGAGGTTTGTTACCAAGAGCCATTTTTAGTGTTGTATGATAATACGGATTTGTTTGATTAATTAGCATATTTGTTGTTTTAGCTGAATGACCCGTTGTAACAAGCAAATTTTCCAATTTTTTTTTTTATTTTTTTCATTTTTATCAAGAATTTCATCAAGAAGAGAATCTTCTCGTTTTGAAAAACCAGCAATCAACTGTTTCTTCTCTTTTTCAAGAACAGAATAAGTTGTGTTTTGTTTAGAAAGTTGGTTTTTAAGATCAGAAATTTCCTCGTTTAAAGATTTTATTTTTAAACTCAAATTAACATCAAGTGTGTTATACTTGATTTGAAATTGTTTTTCTCTTAAAACGGAGTTTTGATAACCAATTTCTAATTATGACTCTTTGTTTTTGTGAAATTCAAAAGCTTTTGCATGTTCCTTGTACCTCTCAAGCTTAGCGGTCAATTTATCATTCGCGGCCTTAACATCACGATTGACCTTTTTCACTTTCTCAATTTCAATGCCATAATTATTAATCAATGATTCAAATAAGGCACGTGTTTCCTCATCAGTCTCAGTATTTTGTGCCACATAGCCTCCACTAGGATCCACATCTCGAGTTTTAGAGTTAATATTGCTACTACTCGGATTGTCGGTATGTATCATAGGTAGGTCTTGGCGTCATGAATCTTGTTCGTCATCAGTAAACACATCAAATATGACATTGTTATAGCATGGATCAATGATTGGTACCTCGAGATACTTCATTGGCGTCATAAATGTGAGGTGTGTCGAGTCAATGTCGTGCTTAGCCTCCTCAAGATTTGCCATGAAGATGCAGTTTGCATTGATATCTTCTCGTTCTTCCATTTCATCCATAATAGCTATAAAGTCATGTTCCTCAGCACTCAACTGCATCCCTGCTTTTGACTTTTGTGCCAACAGCAATGCTTTCTGAAGATACGCAGAATCCTTCTTTTTCGGCTTAGTAGGACAATTTCGTGCAATGTGACCCACTCCTTGACAGTTGTAACACTTAACCCGATTAGCCTGATTCACATTTCCATACTTCCCAACGACTGGAGCTGCAACATTCCCATTTGGATTACCCACTGTTCTATTCCCAACATTTTGACCCATCGATTTCCAACATTTCGACCCAACTGATTACCACGATACGGAACCACTGATTACCCATGTGAAATCCAAGAGCATATCCATGTTGATTCCCAATAACTCCAACCATTTGTCCTTGTTGACCCATATTCAAACCCCCGAAAGGCAATTTGCTTGTTGCGAGTGTTTGTTGAAATCCTTTGGTTGTTGTTAGTTGGTGTGTAATAGCGTCCTTTGAATACTTTAGTCAAATAAGAAAATGCATTTGACAAAGCCTCTGTTTGTTCAGCTTCAAGTTCGGTGATTCCTTGTTCTCGGTATTGTGGATCTGTTGTTCTTTGAATGACTTGTTGTTATGGTGGGTAGAATTGTTGTTGAGGGATATGACTTGTGGTTGCGAATGTATATCGCAAGTTGTTGTTAGTGGAAGATGATGAAGGTTGTTGTTGTGTGTTCACTGGCGTTTGAGTCTTTGCAAGTAGTACCAAGGGATCATGATTCTTTGCCAATCTTTCTTTCCTTACCTCGTTGACTTCAGCTTGGTTTTGTTTCAGAAAATCGTAGAGTTGATCAAAGTTCACATGATGTAAGTCCTTTGTTTGATTGACAATAGTGACATAGCATCCCCATTCTTCTTGAAGATTGTTAAGGAATTTGATGTTACTCACGATAGTCTTGGGTGTCAACTTGTTTCTGATAAGCTCATTCATCAAAGTGCAAAACCTTCCATAGTATGATTCAATGGATTCTCCTGGAGTTGATGTAAACTTCTCCCATTTAGTTAGCAGCTTGTTCTCCATGTCTTGTTTACCAATTTCTGTTCCATAACATAGTCGTCTAACACGTTCCCACATATCGTAGCGCTTCACAAATTGCTCACAGCAGACAAAGATGTCACTTGGTAATCCCAGTTTGACAATGTGTATGGTCATGTCATCTCGCCGATCGCTTCTTATCCTCGTCGGTGTATTACGATTCATCTTGATCACGAAAAGATGGTGGGACGGAGGTGTTGCATCGAAATTCGTGGTCTTGGACTTGTCGTGGCTTGAAGGGTCCATTTGTAATGGATTGAATCATGAGTTTTCCATTAGGTTTGGTTTTGATGTAGCGGAGCATACGACATGTCCATTGAAGATATCCACCTTTTTACAACATAGGAGGACGGTTTTCAGCACCGGCTGCATGGATGTCTTGCTGAGTTGCCATTGATGAAGGTATTGTGATAGAGTTGATGAAGGATTGATTCAACGATAAAGGAGTTGTGTTTGAAGAAGATTAAGCTCGGTTGTTGTAGTGAAAAATTGGTCTGAAAACTTAAAAACCTCAATAACTTATGTTCGGAGCGTTTTTAGGACTCGAAGGTTGACCCGTTAGTTCATTCGGCGTGTCATTCTCCTCGTTCTCACGGTCATTTTGATGGGTAGAACGCTGAAACGGAGCTACGGTTCAAAAGTTATGGCCGTTTGAAGTTTTGCTGAAAATCTTACTCGTAAACCTGTTCTTAGGCGTAAACTTTGGGTTCTTAGGCGTAAACTTGGTCCTTAGGCGTAAGATTTGAAGCTTATGCATAAAACTTGTCCTTACTCGTAACAATTAACACTTATGCGTAAACAGTATCCTTACGCGTAAAAATATTTTTACTCGTAAGGTTTAATTCTTAAGCGTAAACCACAGTCTTAGGCGTAAGATTGAAGTCTTAGGCGTAAAAACTGTCGTACGCGTAAGAAAGAATCGTATCTTGCTAACTTGTCCAAGCTAGCGAGATTTCACAAGTCGAAGTATTCCACAAACTTATCCAAGTGAAATCTATCGAAAACCGTTGTTGCACGAAGATTCTTCACCAAATGCTTAAGCGTAAATCTTAGGCGTAAACTTCACTTCTTACGCATAAACCTTAAGCGTAAGAAAGAGGGTTTTGACTTTCTTTTCACGCAACCTTACGCGTAAACTGCCCAGATTTTTGTAAAACGCGATTTTTCACCCAAAAACACGATTCCAAATGATTTCTTTTGCACAAACTTCTTCCAAAACACTAAAGATCAATAAAAACTACAACTTTAATCTTAAAAACACGTAAAAATCAAAACTTTAAGCCAAAAGCATACATTTTGATATAAAAAACGCAACTTTTTGTGTAAAGTTTGAACAAAAAACGTAACACAACAATCCTAAACCATTGTTTGGCGATTGATACTAATTGTAGGACCTTGTTTTTATCAACCTTATCACGTTACCAAGCTTAACACACGAGTATAACACGTAAATCACTAAGCGTATGCGTAAAGATGAAGCACAAAGATTAAGAAAAGATGGTGACTTGAAGATGTATATGTCGTGTATGTGTAGAGAGAAATAAAGTTGAAGAGAACTTGTATTGCAAAAATAAAACACACACTTACATACTCAAGCACACCCATCAAATGACACATTTGAGGGGTATTTATAGTCTAATACAAAACGCCTTAATGGGCTTGGCATGGGCTTCGTTTTGTATATGGATTGGGCTTGGATTACATAATAAACTATAAAAGGCTAGCTTAACTTAACTTCTAACCATTTAGCTTAGCCCAATCCAGGAGCCCGTCGACTATTCCATTACAATGTCTAACACACGTTACAAAGTTCCTAAACGTGAATGACCATCAATTCTATTAATTACTATTAAGGCTAACATGGAGACGGGTCCATTGTGTCTTCTTGAATGATTAACGAATTGGAGATTCAAAGCTTAGCTATCTGTTTTCCAAAATTTCCTTGCTAGAGACCTTAAATGAATACACAGTAAATGATCAATGCAATAATAACAATGGGCCTAAAAGCGAACATTGAATCTTGAATGCCCATTGTAGGGCCCCGTAAGAATTTCAACTTGTTAACCTGTTGTATCTAATTCAAGATGCCAATGTTATTGCCTCTCCTGATACTTGGGAATGTAACCTAAAACCTTCAAACACCTTCACCGTTTTAGCTTTGAGAAAAAAGATTGACAATTGCCTTCTTAGGTCAATTGGGGAACAAACAAGGTGGAATAAGGTTCTTCCAATCAAAATAAATATTCATATATGGCTTTTAATTCAAGCCAAATCCTGACTCATTGTAACCTAGATAATCGGGGAATCAACATTCATTCTAAAAGATTCCTGGTGTGTGATGAAGGCCTTGCGACTACTCAACATCTCTTTGTTGATTTTTTTTTTGGCTAAGTCGCATTGGACGAAGATTTCAACTTGGTAGGTATTTACAGATTATCCCAAGCTCTTGCTTGACCTAATATCATTGGAGACTCGACTACTCTCAGTAAAAGGTTAAAAATATGCCTTGATGTAGTCATTTAAACAACCAATTGAGTTATTTGGTGGTATAGAGATCAGTTATGTTTTGATTTAAATCCTCGATGAAAAGACATCTTATAAGAAGAAATCAAGGCTCTCTTTTATTCTTGGATTAGACATATGCTAAACAAATCAATTCCAGTATGGATTAATTAGATTCAGAATCTAAGAATGGCTTGTAATCTCTTATTGTAACTTGTTAGGTTGTTGCTCCTCTTTCTAGCATCTTGCTAAAGGTCTCTTAATAAAATGGCATTAAAAAAAAAAAAAAAAAAAAACTTAAACAAGATTTATAGGTGCGAGTTTTTAATCGAGATTTGAAGTGTTATAAATTAGTGTTAAACGGTGGAAAGTTGGATACGCTGCAAAAATATGGAAAACCTAAATAAATATGAATAATATTATGTAAATCTACACTATAATGTTGGAAAATCACTCTCTCATACTACACCCGTCTCATAATAATTGTCCACTTTAAATATTTTAAGTCTTTTTTATTCAATTTTGACTATATATATTTTTATTTGTGTAATATAATTTTTGATGAAAAATATATGAATATATTGAGTTTTAAATGTATTTTCATTTGGTATAATTTTCATCAAGTATTATATAACAGAAATAAAAATATTAATAGTCAAAGCTGAATAAGAAAGACTTCAAAAAGTCAAAATGAACAATTATTGTGGGACGGAGTGAGTATTAATTATTAAGACATTTTTTTTTAAATTTAAGCAATACAACTATAAATGAATGGTGTACAATTAACTTATTTACCAACATATATATTTAACACATTGAATTAATGTAAATATTAAAACATTTCCCAATACAAAAAATACAATCAACAAACCACATGTTATAAATCAAACAAGCTATTATAATACAGTTTTAAATACTCTCCTCAAACAAACTTAACATTTCTGAAATAAAAAATTAGTACAATTTATTAAAAAATAATAATTAAGTGGCATGTTTATGTTCTTACTATCTACTTTTAAAATAATTATTTTTATTTATTATTATTATTATTTTTAACAACCATTTTTTCACACTATATATCATATATCTTAGATATCACTAGATCAAAGACCTTACTTGGGTTACTTTTAACATAATATAGTTTGTCATTTATTCAAGTTATTATAACCTAAAATTTATGTCTTCTATAAAGTTATTGTCACAAAAAACCTATTATAAGAAAATTTGTTTGTCAAATTTTTTAATTACGGTTAATCTTACATAACTACAATAATCTTACTCTTGTCCATAGCGGGTTTCACAATCATTTAGTTATCTTGATATGACAATCATACAAATACTGCTAGATCAAAGGCCATGGACTTGTTAACTCTATATTAAAAATAAATAAATAAAAATAAATAAATAAATAAAAATTATTAGAGATAAAGGTGGATCTTGTCACACTCACATTAAATTGCACCAAAAAGGACTTGTCATAGAACTTTCTTAGATGATGATATTATGATGTCAACATGATTCGGGCATACAATTAGGCTGCCCCAGTAATAGTATGCGATCCACTGTGGCGATCGATTACAACTCGGTCCTCTTTCTACCACAAATAGTTTGTGGCTCAATATTCTCACTTGTTGGTCGTCTGGCCGATCGAGTGAAACACACATTTAATTATTCCAAACGTTGAAACACACATTTAATTATTCCAACGTTGGTCGTCCGCTTTATTGCAAGACTCAATCACCGAAGGTCATTTGTAGAGAAAGGCGGCGTGGCGGGGAAAAATGGAAGGATTGGCTTGCCTTACTGGGGCAGCCTTATAGACTTGACTGCTTAATATGAAGCAACGAAAAAGACATGAGCTTTAATAATTTGATTACTTTTTGTATGTTTTGTGTGTATTTTCTTTCGTAATTAGTAAATTAGTCATCTAAAAAGGTTCATTTTTCATCCAGAAAACACATTAATACTTTTCTTTTTCAAGAGTGTTTAATTTATTGTCTTCCAGAGCTTCTTTTGAAACACGTTTCATTAAAAAGTTAACAATATGTTAGAAAGGAAATAACAAAGAGTACATATACAAGAGGAAATCTGATCTATTTTAACAAATTCATAGACAATTTCATACACAAATCCTACAATAAGAATGAACCTAGTAGGAGTATCATTTCATGGCGGTTTTATATCAAGCCGTACTTTAAAACATGTTATGTTAGTTGCGCAATGGTAAGTACGGGATTTTACCTCACGCATGCAATGGTCATATAACTATTTTGGTTTGCATCAATACTACTTCATGCGAGTATCACCTTACGATAACATCTCATTATGCGAGTGTCACCTTACGATAAAGAGACACTAACATTGGTATGTTATTGAGACGGAGGGAAAGTAAAGAAAAGAAAAGTAAGCATAACTTATGTTTTTGAGTTGGAGAAATAGGTAAATAACTTGTTCAAGCTCATGTATGTTCTTTGGTTGTTACTAACAAATCTTTTAAAATAGCATATTAGTCTTTACACAACATATATCAGTGTTCCTTTCCATTTCCTCCTAAAAACGTGGTTAAAAGAATTTCTCTCATTTTCCTCTTCAATACTTTGTCCTCTTCTAGAAATAACTTACGAACAAAAAAAACATGTTATTTTCTTTCCTTTCCCCTCAAATTATAAATCACAACACAATATAAAAAGCATTACAACGACATCCATTTAGAGTCCGTCTTAAGTTTAACTTTAATTTACCCTATATGGTAGCTGATAAGTATATCTTTTTCAACAATTTCTAGAAATCTTTTTGGAGAAACTAATACAATTAAGTTTATGATTTGTGTAAAGTGAGTGGTGAAAAACAAACACAATATCAATATATCAAATTAATCGTAAAATTCGACAAATTAACCCTTTAGGAAAAAGGTCAACGTATCAAATCTCACGGGTGTGATAAAAGTGATACCGGAAAAGTGATTTCCCGGGTCGTGTCCCAACGAGGTGTGAATGGAAGGATTCGTTGAGTTTCGTGATTTGAACTTGAATTGGTTTTAATGATTTGTTTGGTTTTAATTACGTATTCTACAAATTGATTAACGGGAAAGTAATTAAGGCAAGGGAACCCTAATAAACTAAAATAAACTATTACTAAGCCTAAGGAATGATAAACTAAACAACACTAAGTCCTAGGGTACTAAAATGCTAAACGCAAAACTCGAGTTAATCCCGAGCCTCAAAAAGTGAAATTAATGCAATTTAAGTCCTACGAGTGTGAAAACAATTTTCCTACGTTATACATGACCAAAAATAATTTTAGGAAAAAGCGGAATATTTTTTTGACTTTTATTTTATTTATTACGAATTAAAAACGATTTAACACTAATTAAATAATTAAAAATACTAAAACATTTCGGAAAAATCTGAAAATTGTACAGAAAATACTTTGAGTATCACTGATTCTAAGAAAAATAAAAAACGTGGGTGGTGCTTTGAGGAATAAGCTAAAAATAAGCTGAATAAGTGCTTAAGGCTAAACTGCCAAACGACCTTATATATTAAATAATGCAAAATATAACTGATAAAGTCCCAAGGGCGTTGGTTATGGCTTCTTTGTGTTGGTGCTTTAATAGGCAAGAGGTCGAGGGGTTCGAATCCCACCTCTTGCTTATTTTTGAAAACTCTTCTTTTTGAAATTTTCTTTTGCAACTTGAAAATGACTTAAAATGAGACTTCTTGATGAAAACTTTTACAAGAAATGTATACAACAAAATTGTTTTGATGACTTATTTCAAATCAGACTTCAAAAGCTTGACAAAACATCCTTTTGGACCTCAGACCTTATCCAACCAAACACCCTTTTAAGCAAACAACCAAACACTCCTTTAGCCACTGTTGGCATCAAATAGGCAAAAAGCAATTGAAAAAAAATGGTAGTTAAGCAAAAGGTAGTGACAAAAAAGCTGAGATGTGCATAGATAAGCTGCAAATAAGCAAAGATAAATGGGAAAGCAGTTGGCTAGCAAGTTCTAACTAAGAAAATCCTAAGCTAAACTTCTAAATTTCACAAATAAGCACTAAACGGGTAAGAAAAATAAGCACCTAATAAGCAATATTTAAGCTAAAACTAAACTATTATACTAGAATGTAACTCATAAGCGATTAACAACACTTGAAAAGCTAAAATGAAAAGCAATCGTGACACCGTGGTCGCATCGATGCAGATCGAAAGCAGTTCAACAGACTGTTTAGAGCTTATTTTGAATAAGCTGATGATTGAGTTAACCTTTGAGCTTCTGACCACTTAGAGTCCACCAACCTAACTAACTTTTACCCCAGTTTCTGGCCTTATTGGAACAGTTTACAGCTTATAAACAAGCTGCAATAAGAGATTATTGAACCTGCGATTTGTGAACAGAACATTTGTTTTGCAAACTCACCCACTTTCACCCACCAGCAGGCCTACCTACACATTTTTTTGAATTTTTCCCTCTTGACCACAGTTAAACCACTTAGTGAACTCTCTATTTTTATTTTTTAAAATTTTTTAGCACAAGTAAAACTCGACTAAACTGTTAAGGAAAACCTGACAGAACTTCAAAAATAATTTTTTTTTCTTTATTTTCTTTGAAACCAGAGATGACTTAAAACCTTTAAACACTTGTAATCACTCTAGAATATGACCCAATACTCTGCTTAATACTGACTTTCAAAGTCAAAATGGGTAAAAGTAGGATTTCACCCAGTTTTCAACTCAAACCAAACACCCTTAATGGGTGTTTCACTCAAAACAGATCGTAAACTTAGAACTTAGAAAAGTTTGAATGAAGCTAAAATTCCACTAAGTTAAACCATTTAGAAAACTTTAATAACTACTTAACAAACATTGGAGACTTATGATACAAACTTATAAAATAAAGAGCTTTTTCATTAAATAAAAGTGAACAATACAACTGGAAATTTTTTAAAGACTGAATAAAAACTAGCACTAGGGTACAATAGCAGAATTAAAAACTAGAAAACTAATTTTAAACTTAAAACCTCGACTGCCTCATCAAATGGCATACAATTCTATTTATACTAGAGATCCTAGGTCTTCAACTCCTTTGATGTCTTCACTTGTTTGTGCTTATTGTGTGAGGCAAAACAACAAGAGAGGTCCTTGTGCTTTTGAGATGATCCCACCATTCATGAGTTAGGTACCTTAAGAAAGAATCAGCAGTCCTTTGGAGCTTTTGACTTGGATTGCTTAGGTTGCGGTGGGAAAAGGGATAGTGGGTTTGGGATTAGGGTTTAACCGGTTAAAAGAGATGAAGGTGGTTTTGGGGTATGGTGAAGCTGGGTAAAAGGGCAATGGAGTGGAGTGTTCTTGGTTGTGAGAAAAAAGCGACTTATGGGAGAGGAAAAAGAAGGTCGTGAGGGTCGTGTATATTATTGGTTGTGAGGGGTCAAATGGTAGGAAGGTTCAAATGGTCGAGGAAGGGTCAAGTGGTTGGAAGGTTTAATTGGTTTGGTATTATAATCACAAGGACCATATTTGCCATTCCACAAAACTAGAGGACCAAACTGCACTTTTCCAAAATTTATCAAAAGGACCTATTATGACAAGTTTAATTTTCCCAAGGACCAAAAATAATAATTTTCAAATTAAAAATGTCCTGGGTAATTTTCATCAATCTTTAAAATTTCGTGGACTAAAGTTGCCATTTTGCAAAGTTGAATTTTATAAGGCTAATTTTGACAACTTGAAAATCCACGAGGGCCTTTTATGAAAAATTAACTTGCTTTGAATAACCGTGGACTAGATTTGACAATTTATGCATAAAATACGCCTAAATATTTTTTCATCTTTTTGAGACTTTTCGAGTGTTTTTGATCGTTTTTGCGGTGTAGAAGGAACAAAAATGATGAGTATTTACACACTCATCAATCCCCACACTAAACTATTGCTAGTCCCTAGCAATCTTTTGAGAAAACTTAATGGATTTGAATCTCTTTACCAAAAGCCATTACTTCGGAGTAGCCAAATGTTTCATTCAAGTAAGAACTATGGTACACCGATAACCATATGATTTTGAGCAAACCACCGCCTTTCAACGGTTTTGATTTGTCTTTACCGAAGCCGTTTGCTTCGGACTAGCCAACTCTTAGATAAAATATCTTTGGTGAGTCGATTACCAATTATGGTTTTCAATCGCCTTTACCACAAGCCATAAACTTGTGGGCTAGCCAACTCTTCACTAATTAAAGATATGGTGAATGAACACCATACAATTTTGGGCAAATTGCAAGCCGTCAACGGATTTGAGATATCTTTACCAAGAGCCGTTTGCTCTGGATTAGCCAATCCTTTTGTTTATTAGACATGGCGGATCGATAATCAGAATCGAGTAAGTGCAAACACTTACTCTCAAAAAAAAATTTTGGCCAAAATGGGGAATAAGATGGTAATACATATGATAAAATTAGTGAGAATTCCCCACACTAGAAATGAATATTGCCTCAATATTCAAAGTCACCTATGGTTATGCCGAAACATAGAACGTAAAAGGAAATACTACGGCCATTATTTGAATTTTTTTTTTTTTTTTTTTTTTTTTTATAGAAAACTTTATATACAACAATGGGCAACTCCCCACACTAGGGTGGTAGAAAGTAGAAAGAAGTCGAAATACGGTGAAAACCCATATAGCGTGCTCTTGTTTTTGATTCCCGAGTCGCTAGCTTGACTCAACCCCGTATTCATTTGTTCTTGGGAAGCAACGTGGAAAACCAATCTCGATCGGACTTTCGCTCACGGTGTTAATAAACATATGAACATCGAAAGTTCCACACCGACGAGATACAACCGCGGTAATGTTAATAGTAGAAACTATAAAGGATGATACGGGTCAAAGATGGTGTCCTCATTCCGAAAGAGAAAAGGAAAGAGCAACCACACCATCCGTGAAGAATGGAACAAAGATGCATGAGAATGCAAGTCCATTCCTCATCAAGAAAAAGCAAATCACCATTTTTACATTTTTAAGCTTAGTCTTGAAGTTTGTGTGGTGATTGTCAGCGAATTTCCGGTAGGGAGGGTTGGAAACGGTTCTTCAATCAACAGATTTTCCGGAAAAGGATGTCTCCTCCGAATCAAAGTAAGTATTATCAATTCTATTGGAATCGACTCATCACTAAGAAGGCATCGACTTCATTCCAAAGTTGTCATCTTCCTCATCCGGAGTGAGAAGGGATGGAAGAGTCGGAAATAATAAGACTAGGGGATGATGGATCATTTTGAGCAATTCTTCAATGGGAAGAATGTCTCCATTGGATCGAAACATCATCATCCAATCCGGATGAAATGAAGAAAGTTTGGTTTCATTCACGAGTTAACAAACTCAATACGATAAAGCGATTCCGGAGGTGGGACAAGTGGTGTGCTCTTAGAGCTAGCAATTTCCACCACTTCCGATAAAGTCTCCGATTCTAGATCATCATCATCAAGAACACTGGACTTCCTTGGTACAACTTTCAAACCATTTGTTTGAACCGGGGTTGATTTTCAAAGCTTTTAGCTCAAAGACGATTTTGGTGACTCCTCTTAACCGTGAAATTTGAGAGTGTTGCATTGATTCTTCGATTTTTGATCAATTGTGGCAACACTATGTTTGTATAGAGGTTTGGAGTTCGTTGATATTAAACGTGAGTTCTTCGTTGTCAACCCGTATGGTCAACTCTTGAAAAATACATCAATTAGAGCACGGCTCGTTCTCAAGAAAGCTCTCCCTAAGATGAGGGGACTCTAGGATCCGCATCAAAGTCTACTACAACAAAGTCGAGGGAAAATGAAACTTTCCCACTTTCACCACGACATCCTCGGCTATCCCAGTGGACGAGTTTGGGTGCGGTCCGCTAGCTCGAGTGTCATACAAGTGGATGTAAGTTTAGGAAGAGACAGTTTCTTCCATACCGAGAGTGGCATGAGGTTAATGCTAGCGCCAAGATCGGCCAAGGCGGAGCATTGAACCATCCCAAGAAATCACACGGATTAAAAACGCCGGGTCTTCAAGCTTTTGGGAAGCTTCTTGAGAAGGACCGGCGAGCATTGCTCATTGAGAGGGTTTTAGCCATCTCGGATAACTTATCTTTGTTGCTCGAAGCCTTTAAGCGTGGATGCAAATTTGGGCATTAGAACGAGAGCATCAACGAAGCTTATATCAAAGTGCGTTCATTGAAAATTTGGAAATTTTTTCCATTTGCTCTTTGGTTTTGTCTTTGAGCTTCTCATCATGCAATCTTGATGGGTAAGGAAGTCGACTAGACTTTCGAGCCGGACGGAAGTCATTTCGCTCGAAATTTGTCTTCGGACTTCGGGTTCCGGACTTAAAGCTTGACTACCGAAGGTGGGACGTGTCTTGTACTTCGTGGGCTTGAGAAATGCACCTTGTCCGTTGTATCCTTGGTAACTTGACTCATTGCTCCTGGTGGAGGAGGCATTGAGTCGAAGGTCCATTGTGCGTCTTACCACTACAGTGGTGACGGCTTTCAACTCGGCATTTGGATTTGGAACTGATTGCTTGGGAGTCCTCCGTAAGATGACGAAGCTTTGTTCATATTCATGTTCATGAAACCGCTCATCATATTCTTCAACTCATTTGTCTGCCGAGACATTGTGGTATCAATTTCCATTTTAGCTCAACTCTCATGTTATTGATCTAAGTTTGCATTGAACGTATGCTTGACTCGATAATTTTCATGAAGTCATTTGGAAGGGAGCTTGAGAAGGTTGTTGATAACTTTGCCGATTTGGAGCTTGATATGGTTGGTTGAAATTGTTCCGGTTTTGATTGAAATTTTGAGAGTTATTGAAGTTTTGTCCTTGATTTGGAACAAAACGATTCTCGATTGCCATGGTTTTGCACGGGGAGGAAAGCCGGTGGTGTCATACCGCTAGGTGCACGGTATTGAGGATCACCTTGTGGTCGGTATTGATTGTGGTTTACTGAAGCTACGGGAGCTTGCTAAAAAGAAGCATCGGTTGCTTGACAATCATAATACGCGTGTGGACCACTACAAGTTTCACACCCTTGTTCACGGCTTTGATTGGTTCCGGTTTATGAATTTCGCTTTTGATTTCCTTTACCTCTTTCATCATACAACGGATGACGTCCGTTAGAGCGGCTAACGGAGCGGCTAACTCGGAAGAGTTACGGATGAAGAAGCGAGGAGTGTTCGAATATTGACTTTGTTGAGAAATAGGAACTTTTGATTTTATTTCGCAAATCTCAATCACATCTTTAGGCTTACGATTCAAGATATTGCCACCGCGGCTGCGCTCAAAGAATCTTGATCGTTACCGCTCAACCCATTATAAAAGATATTAACTTGTTGAAGCTCGTGAATTCATGATGGGGCATTTCTGAGGAGATCTTTGAATCTCTCCCATGCCTCTCCAAAGTTTTCATCGAAATTTTGACGAAATCCGAAATTTCATTTTAAGATTAGTTGTCTTTGATGGAGGAAAGAAATAATTGACAAACTTTTGAACAAGATCCTCCCAAGTTTCGATGGATCGAGGGGTTCTTTTTCCACCAAACCGGCTGCCTCAGTGAGAACGGAAATAGCATCGGTTTGATCACTTTTGTGGCACATCCTTGTAATTGATAGTTGAGGTCAACTTGTTAAACCAACGGATGTGTGCATACGGTCTTCTCGATCAAACCCGTGGAATTGATTCGAGACACAAGTGGATCAAATGCGTCTTCAATTCAAAGTGATCGAATTGATTGGTGGTAAACGATGGCATCTCCATAACCCTCGGTGGGTGCACGGAGCATTTTCGCCATAGTTCGTTAAATCGCCATATTGTTGTTTGGAATAGTTCGAATCTCGGGTTCGACTATTCGGCAAAGACGTCTATGAGAACGTCTTCTAGGAATTTCTACTAGATCACGAAAAGGGCTCAATGATCTAGAAGAGCAGTGCGCATGCACTAGACGTAACTCGAGGAAACAAGAGAATTATGAAAATGGGGAAAGAAGAATCTTTTGGGTTTTATAATAACAAATCCAATTAAAACAATATCGAGGCAAAACGACGGTGAACTTAAACCAATAATCCCACGTGAAATGATCACTTCTATAAGTAAACGCACAAAGGAGCGGAGAGACTTTATTAGGTCGTGTGAAGCTTATTAAAACCCGTCTCTTTTCACCGCAATTTAAGGTCGGCCGTCCTTATACCCTCACACGCTTTGTTAAACCGATAAAAGTAAACCAAAACACAAGCGACACAAAGGCAAGTTTTAAATCTTTGTTCGAACTTATAATGATAACACCTCATTGAGAATGTTATATTGATTGTGCCTTCTATATTATTTAAAACAACAAGGAAAATCTTTTGTATTTTTAATCTTTTACATATATATACAAAGAAAAGGAAAATATTTTTGTATTTTTGTATTTTATAAAACAATAACTTCACGAGGAAGGATCTTCAAGTCACTAATCGCAAAACTTCACGATATTGTCGCGAACACACCTCCCGAAAGGCGCCAAAATTTGATTCGTGTAAAGTGAGTGGTGAAAACAAACACAATATCAATATATCAAATTAACCGTAAAATTCGACAAATTAACCCTTTAGGAAAAGGTCAACGTATCAAATCTCACGGGTGTGATAAAGTGATAATGGGAAAAGTGATTTCCGGTCGTGTCCCAACGAGGTGTGAATGGAAGGATTCGTTGAGTTTCGTGATTTGAACTTGAATTGGTTTTAATGATTTGTTTGGTTTTAATTACGTATTCTACAAATTGATTAACGGGAAAGTAATTAAGGCAAGGGAACCCTAATAAACTAAAAATAAACTATTACTAAGCCTAAGGAATGATAAAACTAAACAACACTAAGTCCTAGGGTACTAAAATGCTAAAACGCAAAACTCGAGTTAATCCCGAGCCTCAAAAAGTGAAATTAATGCAATTTAAGTCCTACGAGTGTGAAAACAATTTTCCTACGTTCTACATGACCAAAAATATTTTTAGGAAAAAGCGGAATATTTTTTTGACTTTTATTTTATTTATTACGAATTAAAAACGATTTAACACTAATTAAATAATTAAAATACTAAAACATTTGGAAAAATCAAAATTGTACGAAAATACTTTGAGTATCACCGATTCTAAGAAAAATAAAAAACGTGGGTGGTGCTTTGAGGAATAAGCTAAAATAAGTTGAATAAGTGCTTAAGGCTAAAGCGCTAAACGACCTTATATATTAAATAATGCAAAATATAATCGATAAAGTCCCAGGGCGTTGGTTATGGCTTGTCGTGTTGGTGCTTTAATAGGCAAGAGGTCGGGGTTGAATCCCACCTCTTGCTTATTTTTGAAAACTCTTCTTTTTGAAATTTTCTTTTTGCAACTTGAAAATGACTTAAAAATGAGACTTCTTGATGAAAACTTTTACAAGAAATGTATACAACAAGTCGCTTTTGTGACTTATTTCAAATCGAACTTCAAAAGCTTGACAAAACATCCTTTGGACCTCGGACCTTATCCAACCAAACACCCTTTTAAGCAAACAACCAAACACCCTTTAGCCATTGTTGGCATCAAATAGGCAAAAAGCAATTGAAAAAAATGGTAGTTAAGCAAAGGTAGTGACAAAAAAGTCGAGATGTGCATAGATAAGTTGCAAATAAGCAAAGATAAATGGGAAAGCAGTTGGCTAGCAAGTTCTAACTAAGAAAATCCTAAGCTAAACTTCTAAATTTCACAAATAAGCACTAAACGGGTAAGAAAAATAAGCACCTAATAAGCAATATTTAAGCTAAAACTAAACTATTATACTAGAATGTAACTCATAAGCAGTTAACAACACTTGAAAAGCTAAAATGAAAAGCAATCGGCGACCGTGGTCACATCGATGCAGATCGAAAACAGTTCAACAGACTGTTTGAGCTTATTTTGAATAAGCTGATGATTGAGTTAACCTTTGAGCTTCTGACCACTTAGAGTCCACCAACCTAACTAACTTTTACCCCAGTTTCTGGCCTTATTGGAACAGTTTACAGCTTATAAACAAGCTGCAATAAGAGATTATTGAACTGCGATTTGTGAGCGTAACATTTGTTTTGCAAACTCACCCACTTTCACCCACCAGCAGGCCTACCTACACATTTTTTTGAATTTTTCCCTCTTGACCACAGTTAAACCACTTAGTGAACTCTCTATTTTTATTTTTTAAAATTTTTTAGCACAAGTAAAACTCGACTAAACTGTTAAGGAAAACCTGACTGAACTTCAAAAATAATTTTTTTTTTCTTTATTTTCTTTGAAACCGAGATGACTTAAAACCTTTAAACACTTGTAATCACTCTAGAATATGACCCAATACTACGCTTATCATCGACTTTCAAAGTCAAAATGGGTAAAGTAGGATTTCGACCCAGTTTTCAACTCAAACCAAACACCCCTTAATGGGTGTTTCACTCTCAAAACAGATGCGTAAACTTAGAACTTAGAAAAGTTTGAATGAAGCTAAAATTCCACTAAGTTAAACCATTTAGAAAACTTTAATAACTACTTAACAAACATTGGAGACTTATGATACAAACTTATAAAATAAAGAGCTTTTCATTAAATAAAAGTGAACAATACAATGGAAATTTTTAAAGGCGAATAAAAACTAGCACTAGGGTACAATAGCGTAATTAAAAACTAGAAAACTAATTTTAAACTTAAAACCTCATTGCCTCATCAAATGGCATACAATTCTATTTATACTAGAGATCCTAGTCTTTGACTCCTTTGATGTCTTCACTTGTTTGTGCTTATTGTGTGAGGCAAAACAAACAAGAGAGGTCCTTGTGCTTCTTTGAGATGATCCCACCATTCATGAGTTAGGTACCCTTAAGAAAGAATCGAGTCCAGTCCTTTGGAGCTTTTGACTTGGATTGCTTAGGTTGCGGTGGGAAAAAGGGATAGTGGGTTTGGGATTAGGGTTTAAGCGGTTAAAGAGATGAAGGTGGTTTTGGGGTATGGTGAAGTCGGGTAAAAGGGGCAATGGAGTGGAGTGTTCTTGGTTGTGGAGAAAAAGCGACTTATGGGAGAGGGAAAAAGAAGGTGCGTGGGTCGTGTATATTATTGGTTGTGAGGGGGTCAAATGGTAGGAAGGTTCAAATGGTCAAGGGAAGGGTCAAGTGGTTGGAAGGTTTAATTGGTTTGGTATTATAATCACAAGGACCATATTTGCCATTCCACAAAACTAGAGGATGAACGCACTTTTCCAAAATTTATCAAAAGGACCTATTATGACAAGCTTAATTTTCCCAAGGACCAAAAATAATAATTTTCAAATTAAAATTGTCCTGGGTAATTTCATCAATCTTTGAAATTTCGGGACTAAAGTTGCCATTTTGTAAAATTGAATTTTATAAGGCTAATTTTGACAACTTGAAAATCCACGAGGGCCTTTTATGAAAAATTAACTTGCTTTGAATAACTGTGGACTAGATTTGACAATTTATGCATAAAATACGATCTAAATATTTTTTCTGTCTTTTGAGACTTTTCGAGTGTTTTTATTTGTTTTTGCGGTGTAGAAGGAACAAAACGATGAGTATTTACACACTCATCAGTTTATTATGTTGGTAATTTAGGTTACAAGTTAAATCAAACAAACTAGCCTATGTAAAGATGGGGAAAATAATCCCCGCTGCAAACAACAAAGAATCTTTTCTGCTGTTAGGTATAAATTAGAGATCGGTTATATACAATCATAAAAGTTGAGAGGCTGCAAAGTATACAATCAAAAATCATTTTGTATACAAACAACAGATAACTCCTGTTGTTTGCAACAGGGATGTTAAGCCGATAAAGATAATAGAGAATATAGATATTGGTGAAGTTACACATAACTAATTATACACAAAGAGAATTGTAGGTTGTGATAGCAAATTATCCACCTAACCCGTTTTGGGGTCTGCTAGGTGATAGCAAATTAACCGAGTCCAACCGCGCGCACGTTTTCACTTTATGTGAAATACTGGACGTTTTGCATAACATGAGACAAAAAAGGTGTTTGATACACAACTGTTCTAGAGAATTGATGGTGGAACAAACACATAAGTTAGGTGTGAATGTGTGATGTTACAAATTTGCAAAACATGTGTTTCACGTACAAAGATATCTTCTATCCAACAAATTTGCAAAACATGTGTTTAACATACAAATTTGCATATAAACCAAAACCATTATGAGATGTTAATCTGAAGCAATTTTTTTTTCCCCTTAATCTAATAGCACAATCTTATAAACTATTACTACCGTACTACCGTTTAAGAAACCAAAATCTTCACCTAAAAAAAAGTAGCCCTTAGGCCCATCCATTGTCATCTTAAATTCGAAGCCCAATAGAATGCGAAACTGGTTGAAAAATAGAAGAAAAAGTTATGTAGTGCAAGACAATAGACAATACAATACATAATTGCGTAGTTGCATTGATTAATTGATATGATATTCAGCTATGACATATGATAGAAGAGCTTAGTATTTTCACACGTTTTAGTTTACTATTAAATTTCACTTTCCAGTATATAGTTTAGGCATACATACATGCATCACCACGTCATGTTTTATAGGATGTTGAAAATATATACATGCAATTGGATTCACAAGTCAATCCAATAGGAAACTTTGTTTTGTGAAGATAAAAAAAAGCAACTTACTTTGGCTAGTTATAGTAAAAAATGTTGGATCCTAAGAATCCTATTCGTTCACTTTATTTAAAATATCATGTTTTAACTCATTGAGAAAAAACACATTGATTTAACTATATAACATGGCTGTATTTCATAAAGTTATGCAAAAAATCTAAACTATATGGAAATGAAAAAAAGGTACAAACCATTTTTAGAAATACTCATATTCATTAAAAGTACGTAGGAACTACACTTACTTATACACGAACTAAGAACCTCTACAAGGGGAAAAGAAACTAAACAAACTTTCTTAATTATATATATGATCATTTCTTCCATAACACAAACCTTTGACAAATTCTGGAAATCCCAGCTTTCACCTTGCAACCCTTGTTCATCTTTATCTTGCACAACTTGAATGAGGGCAAGAATAAACACTCATTCTTCTTTCTTGATGGATAGGAATCCATTGACGACGTCAGTGGCACTGGCGACGATGACATATAAGATGATGGACGAACAAGTGACCTTGTTGATCGATTTATAAGATACGGAAACTTCATTAGATGTCTATCTAAAACATTTGTGATCGATGCCAACTCATATGAATCATATAAAGGACTACCACAATCCCATATCTTTGAAGCTAATCCCTCTTCTTGTTCTTCTATCTTTTTGTCTACATTGAATTCTTGTATTTCACCACCCATCTAGCCGGCCTCTTGAGTTTCTTGACCACAAAGACTCCCTTTTAAAGATACTAAACTATTGGGAGTGTAGTGAGCTTCTCCAATATTCTTTTATAGGCATTATGTTATTATATTATTGTCATTTGCAACTTATATAAAGATACCATGTGTTTTGTTCAACATATATAGACCAAAAGATTCCATCATGTTAGCTACATCATTGGACTATGTACATGAATTTGGCTAGTTACCCTCTTTCATAAGTTTAGGTCATTAGCTACTATGAAGAAAATTTGAGCTTTGTGCTATAAAAAAGACTTGTGCATGTCAATCATAGATAAGACGATTGATTGATGTTGGCTAGACGTTTGGGTTACATAGTTGGACATCATGTAAAATAAAGGGTAAAAGATTTTTTTGATCAGTTGATCTTTAGAGCATCATTGAGCTATTTGTCTTGGGTTTTCCTAATTACCCTCTTTAGAAAGTTTGTCTTTAGGTTGTTGGGACCAATATTGCCATCTAGAGTATAAAATGGCATGTGTTTGCCAACAAAGAAACATGTAAGATTATTGGTCTTTTGTAATCTAGCTAGATCTTCATTTGAAGCTCCATGATTGCCCTTCCTTTAGGGAATTTTGGTCTTTATCCAAGGAATGGAAAATAGTTATTTTATCATATGAGGTTAATCCAGCTCTTAAAATGTAAAATTTTAATATGTTGGACTACTTTACCATACCTTTTATCGACTAATTTTGTTTTATTTTTCTATCTACTTTCTCTAGAAGAAGATAAATAAAATTAACAATTGTAAACATTTCTCTTTTGAAAAAAATGAAAAATAAGTTAATTGAAGATATATATACTTTTGAGTGAGATGCTCCATGTGCTCATCAATTATGTTACGATTAGCTATTTCTATTTTTGTTATATTTGTATTTAGATCCCATGCTCTTGAACCAATTTTTATTTACATATGCACATATAAAATTTTAAAGTTTAAAAATTGTTCATTTCGCAGAATTTTTTTTCTTTCTAAAATTTGAAAAATAGGCGCCACAGCCCAACTCAAAAAAGAAAAAAAAGTTACTGGTCCTCTACAAAATAAGAAATGCAAAAGGGGTGTTGCTCGACACAAGGAAGTATATTATATTTCTTATCGAGCTTTAATAAATAAAGCAAAAGGGCATCAAGTCATTTCAAAACACTCGAACTCGTTAAGCTAGAGGGTTATATCGAGCTTGTTAACCTCAAGAGCTTTACTGGGCTTATGCCTTTTTACTTTTTGCTTTGTATGATAAGATTGACACCAAAATGATATCCTTCTTTTAAAGAACGAAATTTTGGCCTGTATAATCTATGGGATAACTATTTTATTGGTATATTCGTTTATGTGTATCAAACTTTTTCTCTTTCAATTTTACATACAAACTTCTAATAAAAACTATTGTGTGTATCATAAACTTTTAATAACTTCTATTGTGTGCATCGTTCGGTGAGATTATGACGTGACACTACTTAATCATTTTCCGTTCAATATATACATGTTTCGTTTAAATTATACTCGTTATATAGTAACCACATATATACCTAGGGGTTAAAATGAGCCGAGTTGCTCGTGAAAAGCTCGAGACCTAATTGGTTAAAAGCTCTTATAAGCCAAGCTTAAACGAGCTCGAGCCTAAATTTCGACTCATTTGTTAATCGAGATCGAGCCCGAGCTTTATATACGAAACTCAATTGGGCTCTCAAGCCTAAACGACACTACTATATTTTAAATATTAGATATATATAATACGTTATGCATTTGTATTATAGACGAGCTTATTAACGAGCTTAAAATAGATGTACTACAAGCCGAGCTTAAGTCAAGTTTTAATTTTTCATTGGCGCATTGTAAAAACAAGTTGAGCTCGAACCTTTATAATATACCACTAGCCGAAATTCGGCCTAAAACAAAAGCAGAGCAGAAATTTCAGCTTTTAATGTTTCTACCGACTCATTTGCTTCCACCTCTACATATACCAGAAACACCCTATTCTCTCACTTGGCCCCAATTAATTTCCTTTTCTCCCACCTAACCTCTAAGTCATCTCGTACAATAAATCACAAATCTTCACCCTTAATTGGCAGAATGAGGTGTTCAGGGAATCTGTTGTTAATAGGATATATTCAAACGAAATATGCATATATTGAACGACAAGGGATTAAATAGTATCATGTTATAATCTCACCGTAATGATACACACAATAAAGGTTATTAAAAGTTCATGATACACACGATATAAATTATTAAAGGTTTTTATGTAAAATAGAAAATAAAAATGTTTGATACACACAAAAGAATATAGTGGTTAGTTGAATAGAAAATTAAAAGTTTGATACACACAAAAGAATATAGTGGTTAGTTGAATACATTTATAAGTGATTATCCTATAACTTATCTCACAAATGTTTTTAACGAGACTTGAAATACACAATCCCTTTGGTGACACTGAAATGAGCATGTCACTTGGAGAAATGGATGGAAGAGATTATGAGTGATCGGTAGTGCAATCCAAGTGGCAAATATGTTGCGGTTAGGAGAATGAATTAGGAATAAAAATTAGGCTAGCGAAGTAACCGTCACTGAATTTACCACCTTCACATCAGTGCTATATCACAATTCAGCACACCATCAAACCTACCACCAAACAGTTGTAATGGTCTCCACCAAAACAAACATTTAAAAATACCTCACTTTATACACCATCAAACCCACCACCAAACAGTTGCAATGCTACATCAAATATCTCTCAGAAAAAAATAAAAATAAAAGTAAAAAAATTTGGTGGTTTGCATCACGAAAACAATGCACGAAACATGATTCCGCGCGTGGTTAGGAATTGAGATTAGGGGTGAGCATCGGTGTAAGGCCGGACGGGACCGGCCATGATCGAGATCAAGAAGTTTCAAAAACTGGGCAGGGACCGGACCGAATGTGTTCGATCAGGTCCCAAGAAAGGTAAAATGGTCGGTTTGTCTACGACCGTTGGTCCTTCGGTTCGGATCGTTCGATCTGTCCGGCGGTTGATCTATTCTTAACACTAATTGAGGTAATGGGATGGCGCGTGAAGGAGTGAGGAGGTGGTGGTCCCAATCCCGCCTATCTTAGAAGGACATAATATTGCTCTATTCATATTAGAATAATTCGTATTTTGACCCCTCCTAAACGATACAACTCCATTTTTGCCCCTCCAAAAAACAATTTTAAGATCTGTCCCCGCTATTAATTATGGGTTTGGTAACTTGGTTGGTTGGCTTGGTTTTTAAACTAAGAGATGATTTGTACAACACCTGAATCATCGATGCATACACTATGTAAGTGCAACTGCAACATATATAAATTAGATGATACAACATCATCAAACACTATATAAGAACCGAGGTTGATACATGCATGAAGCGAGGTGTGGTACAAATCACCTCTTTATATAAATTAAAAATATAACAATAAGTGAGACCGCAAAAAATATTGAGCAATTATGATGACATCCATAGAGATTCGCACCTATGTTGCAAGGGGACGGTACGGACACGGGACGGGACTAAACGCAGACTTAGAAACGCCAATATCCTAATATTCAAGAAAGCAGATGCAGTAAACGTTTGTGTAATTTATATAAATGTATATATATTTATTAATAAAATTCAAGAAAGTGCTACAATTATAACATTTGTAAATTATTGAGTCTTCAATTGGGCTTAAATATATGTTTTTAATAGTAGAAACGCTTTTAAATGGCCCAGAAACGTTTCCAATACGTTTTCTGCCTAACACCGGATGTTTCCAAATGATGTGAAAAGTTTCCTATTTTTTAAAAACGTTTCTAAGGTGTTTCCAGGTGTTTCGCGTTTCCGAAACGTTTCCGGTAGGAAACGTCACCCCGACGGAGTTTCCGTGCAACATAGATTCGCACTATGAAACCATTATCAAAACTAAAAAACATGATTAAGTTACCATATATATCCTTGGAATTTGAATAAAACGGTCATAACCGAACTCAAACTGACTATCCGCATTTCAAGTAACCAACCAACCAACCATACAAATCCTCTTCTTCATCTTCAATCTTTAACCCAATTTCTTTACCAAATTCTATTCTTCTGCAGGTATTTCAATGTCACTTTTTTTTTTTCATTAGTTCAATATTTATAGAGTTTATCAACAGTTCTTGATTTCTTGAAATCCATTTTCATTAAAATTTTAATGAAATCGAACCCGAAATATTTTCTTACTGATGAAACAACTAAAACGTAAAAACTACTGTCTTTTTTTAATTTCATTTTGTAACTTGATCTCATTTTACAGTCTGCATGTTTGTTGGTTACCTATTGAGAAATTGAATGCGAGTTAATCTGCTGAAATCAGTTATACGCACCTCCTGGTACGTGATAGTTTTTAACCTCTGCATAATCTTTTAACATCTATTCTCATGTGGTTATTTGGCCTTTCTTGTTTGTTATAAGTTTCGTGTTAATCGTACTTACTATATAAATTTGAGGACGTTTAGACTTTAGAATGCTGTGAGATGTTCTGAGTACTTTAGCAAGCAGTTTTGATAACAATGAATGAAATGATCTAACAAATGGTGCGTATAATGTGTTAGATCAAGGGCGCATTTAGGCTATATAAGAAGTAAATAAAAGAGGTTTCGATACATTCATTTTCATTATTTCTTTTTCTATTGCAGGTGATGATTAAGGAATTTGTTATTGAAGAATCAGAGTGATCAAGCACGTTTTTAACGAAATCGATCAAACTATAATTAAGGTGGTCACCGTGTACTTCATTAGTCAGGATATATTGATTATGTTTATGTAGCAGTTTCAGATTTTCCTGAATTTCCTGATATATTTTTTTAACTCAGTCTAGAAAAATATATGTTTATATATATTCAAAGAGGCGTCCAGTTAGTAATCTTTTGTTTGAAAGGTCACCACAAATCTACCTTTGTATCTATTAAACGCTTAAGCATAGATGGTTAGCACTATCAATTGTACAAGATCAAATGGGAGATATTAGGATACTAGTATATAATCATAAGGCATGATTAGAGACTTAGAGTAGTCTTGGATGATGTCGTTGATAAGTTTCTACTTAGATGTTAACTAATTGATGTTATGCATTTGTGAAGATATTTTACTTGAAAGCATCAACAATGGAGGAAGATATTGGGGAGATACAACCCAAGGAACTCAGATTTATATTTGAACCCAAAAAGCGCATCTCGTGCATCCTAAAGCTGGCCAATAACTCCAATCGCCATATGGCATTTAAAGTTAAAATAACACGTCCTAAGCTCTATGAAGTAGTACCACATGAAGGTATCGTCAAACCATTCTCAATATGTGAAGTGACTATCACAAGAAGGGGTGAAAATGTAGCGCCTCTACCCAATGTGATCGAAAAGGAGATTTTCTTGGTTCAAAGAACTTTTGTGTCCGAAGATACATCTGCTAATGACGTATCATCTATTTTCCGTTCTAAGGGTATTGTTAAAAGTGAAAAGAAACTCAAAGTGTACGTAGATGTGAAGCCAGTGACGGAGGCTCAACAGATCAAATTGATGCAGTCAGAAATTGAAGAGCTTCGTTTACGTGTGAAGAAGTGTGAAAAGATGATATCAGAACCCAAGGAACCGAATAGCGGTTCCTGTATCTTCATAAAATGTTTCAACAGCAAGATGGTTTGATTGGTGTAATTTATGTCAGTTTTTTTTTTGTTGGGAAACTTAGCTTCAAGAGTATGATTGTGGATACTGTCGTTGTTTAGAAACTAGTCGTTGTTTAGAAATTTTGTGGTACTCCGAGGTATGGAAATTTGGATTTAAATTTAAATGTGTCAAAATTTTAAGTTTCTAGCATTATAATTTTCTTTTCTGTATTGATTATGCATATGTATAAGCGAAGAATGGCCAGTTACCTTTCTTCTTTATTAGTTCATTTCAATTACGGGACATATCTAAAGAAACTTTGTTCGTTTGTTGTTGTACCTACTGATGTTCAGAATATGGATGTTTTGACGCCTGTATATTAGTTAAATCTTGAAGGGTTGGTTTTTATGATAGACACTTCAATGATCATGTTAGCAATTGGTGGCGAGAAGAGATCCATGGCTCAGGGGTTATGTGTGGGCGCGTATATATAAAACTGATCATATGAAAATTTATGTCCCAATGCTCAGTTATCTCTTTACTAAGGTATGTTATATCAGTTGGCTGTTTGGTTCTGGAGGTGAAATTTTGGTCATGTCTATATAAAAAAAAAAGAAAAAAAGAAAGAGTAAGTAAGATCTAACTCTCGTGCTTAACATAGTCTATTTAACAGGTTTCTGATATGATTGAGTCATGACATATAGGTACAAAATCTAGTTTGAACCTGTTTATGGATTGCTTACCGAAACTGTAGCTTATAAGGGTTATCTGGGATTTCTTATTGAATCTGCTTATAAAGGGACTGTTTGGGATTGCTTAAGGAAAAGGCTGCACCTTTATAAGCAACACTCTCTTACTAAGCAATCCCACGCGGTCCGACTTAAAAAAAAAAAAAAAAAAAGTTGTTTCAGGTTTAATAAGTTTCGGTTTTATGTGCTTGTTTGCTGCTGTTTGGTGTGCCAGTTGCTGCTATTTCGGACATTCGATCAGTTGCTGCCGTTTTGAGTCCCGATTTGCTGCTCTATAGAGTTCTAGTTTTTGTTGTGTTGACGTGTTGTTGGTTCGTTTCCAATTAAAAACTTAGCTTATTGTAGCCATATCAATTCCAAAGGAATGTGATAGTTGTTAATTACGTTCATGTTGATCCATTTTATTATGGTGTACTAGTGTGTGGTTTTGAACTTTGTGATTTATCTACTTTTGCATTACTCAAATCTAAGTTTGCATCAGATCGAAAGTACTTAAATGAATATACGACATTATAACCAGTTTCAATCAGTATGGGCTGTTAGGGATTTGCTTATTGAATAAAAGAGCTTTTTTGAAAGAAAATGACATAGAGACCCATTATAATGACTAGACGAATACTTGCGCAAAATGACGGTGTATAGCGGCAAATAATTATACTTGCGAACTCGTGTTTTGGTGTGACCTTTGATGCAACACTTACGAGTTTAATTTGTAGTCATAGCGAGGAAAGAAAGTCTATGGACTATAAATGAAATATGATAACAGTTTAAGGATTAAATAATATTTAAATTATTAATTTAGTGGTAGATGTTACCATTTTTAGTCGAGGGTATTTAAAACTTGCCATTAGTATAATTAAAGGGGTAATTTAGGCAAAACACTTTACTCAATTTTAATTCATTTAAATTTCAATAATAAACATACACTCTTTATAAGTAGTAGAGATAAAATGACGTTATTGAGACCAATGTCTATCAACCCCTCTTTGAGACCTGTTTGTTGTAGTGATAAGCTTCTTGCTTGAGCATGTTTTTTAATAGAGTACATTTTAAGCTGTTCCAAAGAAAAATTAAGTAAAGTGTCGCCTTCTTCTAGCAACCAAAATATTTTTTGCTTCCATGGATTCTTTTTTAATGTTATTTGATCCTTTACATCTAGAGGCAAGATTACCAAAATCTTTATACAAAGACGATAATAGATGAAACAAAGACGTGTGGTTTATTAGATGATATATAAGGTATGTTAGTTCGCCCAAGTTCGTTTGTGGGATTTGGATCCATTAGGGTTTATTACATTCTTGTTTTTTAGATATATTTATGGTGTTCGAACGTGGCCAAATTCTATTTATGTACCTAAAAAGAAAGTCTGTTTGCCAGTAAGTTGAAATACAAGATCTATTTTTCAAGCGATCAACTGGTTTGCTTACACAACTTTGGTATATATGTGTAGTTGTTATTGATAGTTTAGATCCAATATCTTTAGCAATCAGTTAAGTTTGTTACATTTCGACGACAAAAACAATTTTCCATGTTTTTTACTTCATGTTAATCGACATGTTCTCAGTTAAAGGATAAGGATAAGCCCAGGCCCGGTTTGTGGGTTAGATTGATTGAATATTATAGCCAACCCCACCAAATCTTTTTCATTATATCATTAGTATACTGTTGTTATTCATTCACTCAATTACCACCTATATACCATCTGCCATACATCTAATCAAATTTCAATTCAACAACAAAATAATATTTATAAATCCTAGATCAATAATGGGTGTTTTGGGAATTCGCTTTCTGTTTTTAGCAAAGATTCTTGAGTATAGTCACAAACATGTCGAGGCACCTGTTACAAAAGACAAGATTGCTGAAGAAGATTAAACCACCCAGGTTTTGATGCGCAATTGTGAGGTGGATCTTTATGTGTTTTTAGAAAACAGCCTGCTTATTTAGCTTTAAAAAAAAAAAAAAAAAGGATCCTCATAAACCCTAAAGTTTTTTGTTTTGTTTTTTTTTTGTTTTTGTTTTTTTTTTTTTCGTTATTGTGTTTGTCGACCAAAGAGTTGTCGACTGTTTCTTTTGTTTGTCGACCAAGAGTTGTCGACGATTGTGATTGTTTGTCGACCGTTATTTAATTGTTTGTTTTTGTTTTATGTCGAATCCAAAGGTATTAATTCCCGAGACGACTTTTGTTAGGTGTCGAATCTAGGGTTCTTATTCCCGAGACGACTTTTGTTGGTGTCGAATCTAGGGTTCTTATTCAGGGCATTGTTTGAGATACTTTGGGTTATCCGTTTACTTTGGTTTATTGTTTTATTTTGCTTTCTTAGTTTTTATCTTCAGTTCGAGCTTTCGCGATTTCACGGTCGAGCTCATGAGAATGTTAAGGATAAGGATAAGCCCGGTTTAGGGTATTAGGGTTTCACTATTATAAATAGTGGATGATTAATAAAGATTAATCTACGGGTGTCAATGTAAACATACAATCTTACAATGATGAATAAGCATGGATCGTTTCTTAAAGGGTTTTGGCCGTACAATAGCAACGTACTTTTCCAATTGTACCGATCTAGTACGCGTACTATTTTTTGTCCCACTTAATGTAACGAACTTTCAGTTTTTGTACCAATCTACCCCATGAAACTTGTTTTACCGGCTGTATAGTTTTTTTTCCCCAAAAACGTTGCCACGTTGGATTCCACTATAAATCCACCACCACCAAGTTATTTCCCCAGATATTCTTCCCCAAATATCATTCCATAACCCTAACCCTAATTTACTACATTTGAAAATGTCTGCATCTTCCTCCAATCGCAATTCTCGGCCACCACCACCAACACATTGTCAACATGAAGAACCGATGTCGAGACAAACTTGGCGTACAATTGATCATCCTTTAAGGCGTTTTCTTGGATCGTTGAGTATTATAATGTAAGTTACAATGTAAGTTATAATGAGTTTATTATTATAATGCGTTGAGTAATATATACATTTTGTAATATTTAGGGTTCAAAGTGTGGGACATTTCTTGGATAGATCCGAGTTACCTAATGAGTATTACAAGCAAGAGGTTTTCAAGTTGATTCGGATGGAAAACGTTTCAAAGTAGAGAAGCACTCATTAAATGCAAAACTAAGGCATTTGGAAAAGGAGTTTGACTTTCAAAAGTCAACTATGGAGAAGGAATTGTTGATGCTTGATTAGAATTGAAAGAAAGCAAGTCAAGTGTTGTTTGTTTAAGGAAAATTGTAGCTTTTATGTGTTTTGTTATTCTTTGTCATGTTGTTATCCAAAAAGTGATGTCTTGTAATGACCTTTTATATTTGCAAATGAAATGGTTTTATATTTGCAAATGTGTTTTGTTATTCTTTGTCATGTTCTTATCAAAATGTGTGTTTTGTTGCAAATGTATGACTCAAAATGTGTGGTTTTATGGTGAAATGAGTGCAACAAATAATGCCCAAATGCATTATTTCTTTGCAAATGACAGATGTTGCCAAATGCCTTATTTCTTTAATTGCATTATTGAATGCATCATATAAAGTTCCCAATGCAGTATTCAATGCAACAAATAAAGACCCAATGTCATTATTGATCATAAAGCAGAAAATAAAGCAACACATAGGACCACAATAATCTTGGAATCATTACTGTCATTAAAGGAAAATTTGTGGACATAATGTCACACAATCCAAGATCATGTTTACAGCAATTAGCATTGTTTACTAATACCAATTAACATTAATAAACTACAATTAACCCTACCAACACATTGTTTACTACAAATACAAGACCCAATGTTTGACTACTTAAACATTAAGACACCAAATACACATTAATCTTCTGCAAGCACTTCATCCACATCCCATGCTTTCTCAGCAGTTGAACCTGAACCATCTAGTGGAAACTTGAATGGTTTGGCCTTCTTTGCAATCCTTTCTGACTTGGCCCTTCTTTTCAAACTTGCAGTCTTAAGAGTCCCAGCTGCAATGCTTTCTTGAACAACTTGGAACATGGTTTTCTTTGTATTACTTTGTTGAGTAGGAATGACATCACAATCTTGGATAGTATCTTCTGTTACTGATTGCTCCATTTGTACCTGTATATTCATTATGTGTTAACATTCTTGGTCAACAAAGTAAATACATAGAAATGAGCAAGCATATATTATACCTCTTGGACAAATCCAGTTTCTCCTACAGCAGTACCACTTGCACCATCACCAGCCAAACCAGATGCATCTGCACCATGGCCACCAACACCAGATGCATCTGCACTATCACAACCCACACCACTTGGACCATCACCAGCCAAACCATCTGTACCATCACCAGCCACACCACTAGGACCAGCATCCTTTGGGAAGACAAAAGCAGAACCAACCTTCTTTCTACCAGGTTTTCTTTTTTCCTTTGTAGGTTTTGGTTGTGGATCTTTTTTACATGTTTTTTTGTTATGACCCTTTTCCCAACAAATCTGACATGTCATCATCCTACCAGACCTACCAACTTCATTTACATTTTCAGTGGCATGCTTTATTCTAAGTTTTCTAGGCCTACCGGCATCCTCCTAAGCACTTGGTGGCAATGGTGGTTCATCACTAGTATTAGGCCACATGAAGAACCACCCATGGCCTAATGAAATAACTATAAGTATTTTGCCACATTCTTTTGAATACCAAGGAGTAACACCTAAAATGGTTCTTTTTAATGAAACCATAGCGACAATCGTGTGTACACATGGAACTCCACTTAAAGTATACCAATTGCAAGTACATGTTCTAGCCTCTATGTTCACCCCAAAAGACTCATCGCCTTCCTAACCTCATACAAATTATCACCACAGTGGATACACCGTCCGTAATCTTTGAATATCCTTCAAATGCTCAAGTTCTTTTCGATAGATGGTGTAATCATCTATAAGGTTATTGGCTAAATTATGCATAGTATATAGTCTTTGCATCATGTAAACTCTAATTTCCTCTAACATGGTAATGATAGGCTTACCTCTAGCTATCCCTATTGCATTATGATAAGATTCAGAAATACCATTTTCATAAGCTGCACAACCTCTGTCCATCTTGAAGAAAGCCCTGCTCAATGAGTTTGGGTTCCTATCAACCAACCATTGCTTTGCTTCTGGATCAATGTTGCCAATCAGATTCATCTGTAAAAAACATGTTGTATGGTTGTTGAAGCAGCACCCCAAAAGAGACTTTTAAAATGGAGACCATTCCATTTCTTCTTGAAGTTGGCATATATGTGCCTTGCACACTGCCTATGTTCTGCATGTGGCAACATGTTCCTAACTGACTCCATCAATGCCTATTTCATACAAAACAAATGTTACTCAAATGATAGTCAAAACAAGTGTTATTCAAATGATAATCAAAAGTACCTTGTGGCCATCTGAAATGATACTCAAATAAGCACCCTGATACAGATTTAGATCCTCACACAGACAAGCCAAAAACCATTCCCAATTGTCTGTATTTTCAATGTTCACCACAGCCCAAGCTATAGGAAACATTTGATTGTTTGCGTCTCTTCCCATGGCAGTCAATAGCTCACCTCTGCAAGTTCCTTTTAGAAAGCAGCCATCAAGACCAATGACCTTCCTACACCCAGCAGTCCATCCTTCTTTCATTGCCTTGAAGCAAACATAAAACCTTTTAAAGTAGGTTTTACCATTATCTTTCTCCTCCACATGCAAATGAACGGATGAACCGGGATTAGTGTTCAATATCATTGTCGTAATCCCATAACTTTGTAGTGTTCAATCACCACCTTCATGATCAAACAAAGCCCTTTGCTTTGCCTTTTACACATCCAACACTCACATTTATGAGATATTTCTTCTTTATTAGATCCTTAATTGTCCTATAGCTAATTGTTGGATCCTGAACCACTTTAAAAGCAAACTGTTTTGCAATCCATTTATATGTTACCAACGCTCCCAAATCAAAGTTCCTACAACATGTATGGTCTGGGATCAATGTTTTGATCTGAAAGGAACTTCCATCTTGCATCCATGATGCCCAAAGCCTGAATGAACAGCCACCCTTCTTCTTTTTCACTTTCTCAATGCCTTGCACTTTGCCTTTCTTGGAAGGTGATGCAGACTGCACACCTTTCCCTTTGCCTTTCTTGGAAGGTGATGCAGACTGCACACCTTTCCCTTTGCCTTTCTTGGATGGTGATGCAGATTGCACACCTTTCACTTTGCCTTTCTTGGATGGTGTACCTATTTTAACACCTTTCCGATTGCCTTTCTTAGATGGTGTACCTACCTGCACACCCTCTTCTTTCCCTTTCCTAGTTTTCCAACCTGCACTTCTACCCTCATCAGTATTCCTTCCACAAAGAACCATCAAAGATCCGTAATCATTTCTTACGTACCACAAGCGATATCCATTAGCCACCCATAATTGGTTAAGCAGGTCTTTGAGTTGTTCGGGTGTTCAAACCTCAAGCCCAAAGTAGGTTTCATCTCATTCCATGCAAGGCTAGGGCCATGTTCGGATAAAGTTCCCGGGAATAACTTTATACTTAGCATCTACACTATCCTCATCAATATCAATATCCTTAGAGCACTACCATCACTAACTTCACTAGGATCGGGAGCCTCGATGTGGTCGATAATAAAGTTGCCATTGCACAACTTATTAAGAAATGGGTCTTCAATAAAGTCTATTTGGTATTTGTACATCTTCTTCTCCTACTGACATCATCATGTCCATATCCCTTAATGTCTTCCATATCACCTATCTCATCATCCGAAACCTCATTAGGTTCTATGTTATTTTGTAACCAATGACTTAAATCATATCCATGATGTTCCACATACAAATCTATTTCCTTGTCATTCTTAAAAGCTAGGGCAACAAAATCACTAGGTCATTATCATCCTTAACCTCTTTAACCCATTACTTAACTCTACCGAGAATAAGAAAGTAAATACCTTTACGGAATTGACATGCTTCTTTTATCGACTTGGACAAACGAATGAAAGTCATACCAACAAAATCAATGTCTGTTATTCGCGATACATCACCTTCCTTATACATGAGAGGTGACGGGTTGAAGGTACCATCATGGTGGAAATTAACTGATAAACGCATCTTATTAACGGGTAATTGATGGATTAGAACATAGATTTAATATGATGAAATTAGGGTTAGGGTTCTTGTGTAATTGGGGGAAATTTTGAGCGGGGTGAGTGAGGTTTGTGGGTGTGTGGGGTTGTGTTTAATTGGTTTTAATAATAAAATATCCATTTAATAATTTTGGCGGTTTGCAAACTTTTATCCAGTAACCGGTCATTTATGGGTAGATTGGAACAAAAGCGAAAGTTCGTTACATTAAGTGGGACAAAAAAAAGCGCGTCTTAGATCGGTACACTTTGAAAAGATGCGTTCTTGTTATACCAAAACCCTTTCTTAAATGTAGTTTGATTCTTTACCTGTATGTTAGCATATTCCCTATAAGATAATGGCTTTAATCTATTTACGTCTAATATGATTATATATGTGTAGGTTAATTTATCTAGGTAATAATTAAGTGATTACCATAATGTAATTTCTAAATTTTTATGTGAGATTTGACTAAATAAATATTATATACATAACACACATTAAAAGTAGAAGATCAAAGTTCCACGCATTTTCTACAGTGTTCTCTTCTCTCAATTCAAGTGAGTCTTAGTTTGTGCTTATCGATTTATTATTTTATGTTATGCTTAAATATGATTTTTAGAATAAATAACAATACTATATACAAAGAAGATGATTGATAAAACTTAGACATGTCGTTAAGGTAGAATTTCTTATTTGTTCGTCTGTGTTAGAATCAACATATAGGATATAGCTTGTGTGTTAGATAAATGTAATAGATGCTTTCATAATTTGTTATGCATGTACTACACAAATATAAATGGTGGTGATCACATTTAATTATCTGTATACATATGATGTTGGGGAAAAAATTGTCGGAGGTGCTCAGCGAGGCAGTCTCCCCTACCCATGACCGTTTACATCATGCCTTCTCCATCTCCGCTCCGACTAGGTGCTGTTGTTGTTGAAAATATGATGTTGGAAAAGATTTTGTGCAAAAAAAAAAAACTTATTACAAACTTTGACGTACATTTATAATTAGTATTTAATTACCGCTACTTCTAACTTTTTTTGCTTGATTTACCTTTTGTTATATGCTTATTGTATTTTTATTATAAAAGAAAAAGTAAGTCGTTTCTCTATTTATGAATCGGTAATTTATTACTATATTAATGTAAACGTTCGTAATTTGCTAAAAAAAATTGTTGATATTATTGACTTCTTTGTTATCTATCTGATATGTATATGTCGTAAATCATGTTGTTGATAAAGTCTTTAATCAGCTGTGAACTAACTAAATCATATGGAATGGACAAATATTGAAGGGATTTTACTTCAAGGCATCAACAATGGAAGTAGATTTATTTGAGATTCAACCTGATGAACTCAGATTCGTGTTCGAACCCATGAAACAAATCTCGTGCATCCTAAAGATGGTCAATAATCCAATCGTCATATTGCATTTAAAATAACAACGACACATCCTAAGCTCTTTTGTGTAAGACCAAACCAAGGCATCGTCAAACCACACACAACAATTGAAACTACCATCACGAGACTGGCTCAAAATATGATAATGTAATCACCAACGCAAAGTTCTTGGTTGAAAGAACTTTTGTCTCTGAAGACACCTCCAATGAGGACATTGTGCCTATATTCTCTTTTGATCGTAATAAACATAATATTGTAGGTAAGAAACTCAAGGTGTATATAGATGTCATCCCTCGGACTGAGATGGCCATGAAGTCAGAAATCAAAGAACAAGACTTAAAGTTGAAGGAAACTCAAAAGATGATATCGACCATGAAGTCAGAAATTAAAGAACTCGAATTAAGAGTAAAGAAAGCCGAAAGCAATGAGGTATCAGAAGGTAAGATACAGAAGAAAGGCTCATGTATCTTCATCAGGTGTTTCAATGACGTCAAATTGGTCTAACTTCTGTAATTTTTGGTTAGCCATACTTTCTATTTCTAATTTCTCGAAAACTTATTACAAAGTAATATAGTTAATGCTATATTTCTCATTAATATATACAGTGCAATTACTTCAGATACATTTGTGTTAATGTATCTTTTCTTTCTAAAAACATTACTTTCCCTAAATTAAATGAGATTAAAAGAGAAATATAACTAAGACCATATTACAAGTAATCAATATGAAGACCACGCGTACAATAACACCAACAATAAACAATTTGTTCAGACCAAGTCACGAGGGAGATAAGACGTAGATAATCAATACCCTTAGCGCGCCAAGGTTATGGGTATTGTTGTTTCCGGTAATCAACATGAAGACGACGTTAAAAACAAAATCTGACATGTACATATAGGGAACTAAGAAATCGATATCAAATTTTTATTTCAATGTTCCGTGTCGTTTAACTTTCAATTGCTTTCGTCAAGGGATAAATTAAACTCTTTTTTAAGTCCAGGTGTGTTTGCTACTGAAACAAACGCTCTATTTTACGTGATGTGCGATCATTAAGCTAAATGAATATACACATCACATGTTGAGTCCATAGATTGCTAATGAGATAGAGAAAAAATGACAAGAGTGCAATACATAAGAAAAAAAGACATAAAAACTAGAAAACTTTTAACCTTTTTTTTTTGCTTGAATTTTTTATTTTTTTTTTACCAAAAGAGACTTTCAAATCTCTTTGACATTTTGGACCACCTTCTTTCTCCCCATAAGATTAGCTATGGAGGAAGCCATGGAAGAAAATCCTTTTTTCACTTTTCCAAAATTAGCCTTCGTATTCGAATGAGAAGATGATGATGACAGCAACGACGACGGTGATGTGGCTAGATATGGGAGATCATACGGAAGCTCCATAAGATGTTTATCAATAATATAATGAATTGAAACTACTTCAAATGCATCATACAAAGGACTGCCACAATCCCATGATATTGTGCATGAATGTTCTTTTTTCTCTTTTGCCCTTGGAATGCCATCGTCATCGTTCATCTTTTTGTTGCTAGAATGAAAGTGAAGGATCGGTAACTAGCACCTATTTATGCAAGAGAGTAAGGGGATTTATTGCTTAGATGGAATTTTACAATTAATGAATGAAAAAGACTCTGAAGGGTAAATGTATCTTTTTGGTCTTTTGTAGTTAATGTTGTAGATAAAGAAATTTCTATGTTTTTAGTTATCTTCTAGCTAGAAGTAGAAAACATGGACTTTATAAGAAACTATAATATATAAAAAGAATATTCCAAGTTTTTGTCATTAAAGTCTCTACCTTAGTATGTTTACATGTAAAAGAACAAGATTTTGTTTTAAGTTCCACCTATATCTTATAAAAGATGAAATATAAAATTGGGAATTAAGAAATTAAATTATAAATGAGAGATTATAAAATAGAAAAAGTTTCAAGCATATCAAATGATCAATGTTAGCCACTTATTTTTTTATTAAATAGCAAATCCATTTTCACCCTGTCTTTTTCAAAAATTAATATATCTTAAACTGTTAATCATTTTTTTATATTAAATAACAAATCCACTTTCACCCATCTTTTTCCTTTCCTTATTCCTTTTAACAAATGTGTCAATTTTTCAGACCTTACGACCTCTTCTATATGGCTTTGTAGCTCTCTACACGAGTTCACATCATGGTCATGGTCTTCATGGAATTCACAAATACTTGAATGTGTCTCAAGCCTTCGATACCATTTTAAAAGGTTTATCGAACCATTGGCCTACTTTTTCGGACATGATTATATCTTTTGGAGACTTTGTTAGGTTTTGTTAGATGCCATGATTTGGTTCTTTATACAGATTACAGAGTAAACCTTTCTCTTCTATGTTTCCCCTTCTTCGAAGTGTTATCCCATGACCTCCCCTTTTGATTCCTCTCATTGCTATCTATAGCAATAACATGCCTACCTTCTAAGGCAGTCTCTACAGCTTGTAGCCATGTGTAGGTTTTCTCCATGAGTCCATCGTAAGTGTCGGGATGGTCCGTGGAGATGAATTTCACAAAGAACTTGACTTTGACCACATGAACAAATCTTGATATTTTGTGGTCTTCGTTAAGCCTCTTTATTTATGCAGTTTCATGGGTATAGAGTGTTATGAATGCCCGCACACTCTCCCTTTACCTTCTTTTGATGTTATTCATTGCCAAGTGTGTTTTCCTTTGCTTCTTTTATTAATTGAAATGAGTTCAAAACCTCCTCTTTGAGTCTTTGAAACTTGTAACACTTTCTTTTTTGGCAAACCATTCCACCACACTCTCACAAAGTCCTTCAGAGTATAAACAAATATATGGCAAGAGACTGGCATTGACCATTTTTCCATGCGTATTGCCCCTTCGAAATATGTATGAAATTGTCTGGGTCTCCCTTTCCATCATAATGGCCTACGTACTTGGAATCTTTAACCCATCAATAAACTGGAAGTATTTGATCTACCTAACCAATGGTGATGGGCTGAGAGTATCATTCCAATACCCACTTTTTAATATTGTAGACACGGATACCCTAAGTTATGCATTCCCATTGGAGAAATTTGTTATTTGGAGATTTTAAGTTTATTACAGGGCACACCATCTCTGGAGGGTATGTCGTAGTTGGGAGGTTAGTTACATTCGAAGGGTATACAACATTCGAAAGATACAACCCATTCATAGGATTGAACACATTTGGAGGATATGATCCATTCGAAGGATAAGTCCCTTTCGAAGGATGCGGACCACTCAGAGGGTACACCCCATTAGAAAGATACGTCCCCTTCGAAGGATACACACCATTCAAAGGATATATCCCATTTGGATGATATATCTCATGCCCATTGTTAGGTATTATGTAAACAGTTGGTTCCCACTGATAGGGTTCCCGCTGATAGTTATTTTATTCCCGCTGATAAAAAGGTTTCTGCTGATAGTGTGCAGTTTCCTATTGTTGGTTTTATGGATATAAATTAGTAGACGTGAGTTAGGATCGAACTCGAGACCATGGGATCAGCACACTTTACGTATGAGAATTTAAAGTTAATAATTAAATATAAATGTTATATTTATTTATTTATTAAACGAAATAACTAACTGACGTTAAGTAATTAATGTAATGGACTAACGATCGTTAAAGGTATTGGAAAAGGACTTAATTGCAAAGTTTGGAAGATTCCGGAACCCTTGTGGAGGCTTAGAACCGATCGGCTAGGGTAAAGGAAACAAGCCAAACTTGTTCACTAAGTTCTTGGGTATATAAACAAATTTAGGGTCTTGTTTTTGCACCTCTTGTATTCACAAGCTAAACCCTAAATTGTTTGTGTGTGTTTTGCTCTCCAAAACCGGTCGACACCCCTATAGGGTCGATCCAAGTCTTTCCACAAAACCAAGTTATTTGTTTTATAAAACTAGCATTACTTTAATTCGGTTTAATGCGTGACTGAAAGAACATAGTAATAACACACTATTGTTATTATCTTGGATTAAATTACAAAGCAGTGAGGGTAATTCATATAATCCTAACTAAATCAAATTAGGGTTCATCCGTTGCTAGTTTGTGGATTTGATTCTTGTTCGGCTAGAATCAACAAAGTACGATATTCTTTATGTTAATTAATTATTCATTAATACATCCTTAAACGCCCGCAATATTACTTTGATGTTTTGTGATTATTTATTTGAATGTCTTGATATATAATTCCAACAGTGGCATCACGAGTCATTGGTTTTAATGAGTAATTAATTACATAAACGCGTAATAAAACAAATACTTGTATGTTGTTTGCTATGTTAATCTAGGGTTTATGTTTAATTTATGTTTTGGTCGAATTTTTTTATAAATTGGGGCGTACCATTTTTTTAAAAAAATCGACATACACATAAATTTTTTAGGTTTTTAAAAATTGTTTGCTAACCTTATTAAAACCTAGAATTAATATTGATTACGTGATTAATTCATGAATAATTTGTTATGTGTCATGGAATTTTTTATATGCGATCTTGTGTCTTACTTGTATAATTGTTATGATATCCATGATTATACATGCATGTTAGTCATGGATAAGTTGCTTTGATATATTGTTTAATTGTTGAGACATATTTATTTATGATAAATCTTGAATTGGGAAGACTCAATTAATATATTAATGAATCAATTATGTGCAATTTGGTATAATTAATTAAGGGTTTACGTAATCGATTCATCGATGTATGTAGCTCACTTTCTATTCTTTGAGTGAAAACCCTAAATTAATATATACATTAATTTAACCTAGATATTGATTATTAATAGGATTTTATCGAATAAGTTGCATGTAGCTACTTGTTTACACGTATAAATTGTTTATTATGTGCGCATTGTTTTTTAGTAGTTTATTTTTATTTATTACTTGTTTGTTTATTATGTTAGATGCTTTTAAGCAAAGGGTAATTTTGAATAGAAAAATAATCTGGACTAAACAATGGCGAAATTTAATTGTTTTGGAAGAGTTAAGTTGTCGAATAGTTTAATTGATTGGTGACTTTGGTACAATGAGTGAACAGCCACCCATTCGAATGAACTAATAAAAGGGTTTAAAGAAGTGCGCATAGTCACTGAATGGATGTCTTAGGTTGTGCTTTAGCGTGCACAGTCCTCTGCCTACTGTAAGTTCGGTGGAGCTACTTAGTAAGCCATATAAATGTGCAAGCTCATCTTAAGGGCGAATTAGTTTTAATTCCATGCGCCACCGGTGGTAATTATCCCAAACACTAAGTGTTTACACTTATGCAAAAGTACGGTATAATGGATGATAATTAATACTAAATTCCTTGATTGGTGAACCCAATACCTCAATCAAAACTTTGATAATTTGATCTTTATGAATTGGTAATAAAAGTTTTTATTAAATTTATGCTACAAGATGAATGCATGACATCTTTGTACATATTTGATTTGACCACATAAAATCAAAATTAGTACCCTTTTAAAATTAAGAATATGCCATCTAATTAAAAGGAACACTTGAAGTTGCAATTTACGTCATGACGATACTTGGCGAGATTGTAATGGAGAGGTAAATCTCTATGTAAAGTCGGACCTTACATGGACATATTTGCGTTCTTTAAGTTAGACACTTAAGTTGAGTAGGAAGTGAGACACGGACTCAATGGCATAAGATGGGATGAAACATGTTTATATTTGCAATAGCGTTGGAAAATATAAATCCCATAATGATCTAGGAGTTGGAAATTGTTTGCCAATTAATGTTCGACGATTACCTTATTATATCGTTTGTTGCTAGCGGATCAAGCGATGTAATGAACCTATGATAATTTGGATCCTAGTTTTCGAGAAAATTATATGGTTGTATGTTTATATTACCGTTGGGTATATTTATTTTCTTGAAAAGTGTATTATCGAAAATACTAATACTTGAACTTTTTACGTAGAAATGGCTCAAAACACCGATAACACTAACATCGCTCTAAATTCTGCGTTCAAAAGTTTTTTGATCGAGAAAAGTTGATAGCTCTAAGAATTTCAATGATTGGCACCGCTCTTTGAGAATTGTCTGTAGAGTTCTTGACCGTATGAAATATCTTTATGAACCTTGCCTGCTTGAACCAAGCGGTCCCTGAAGCTACTCAAGCTCAAAAGGACGAGTGGAAACCTGAGTATAAGCGTCATAATGATGTGGCTTGTCTTATGTTGGGAACAATGGAATCGCTCTTCAAAAGCGGTTCGAACATTATTTCCCATATAATATGCTCAATGAACTTGAACTATGTTTGAGAAACCACCGTCGAGATTTATGACTTGACCGACGTACACAGTATGTAAGCGGGGAGAGGTAAACCCGTAAGTGCTCATGTGCTGGAAATGAAAGGTTACATGGACCGACTAAAAGCACTTGGCAAAACTTATGAGGATGACATACGTGAATCGATTAATCGATCCCTTAACAAGGATTTTAATGGTTTTGTCGAAATTTCAATATGCATCGCGTGGGAAGGCGATTCATCGACCTACACGCATTGCTCATTGATTATGAGAAAGGGTTGCCTCAAAGGTTCCTACCGCCGTGTACTTGCTATTCGTGGTGGAAGAATTAATAAGCCAAAACCGCAGTGTGCGAACAACAAGAAGGGAAGGGTAAGGAAAGGTTGACAAAGGCAAACGGTGATGGCCTATCAACCTCAACCCAAGAAGAACCCTACTCCTAGGAAGGATAATCCTAAAGGATCAAGCATGCCACCATTGCAAGACAGTTGGGCATTGGAAGAGAAGCGTGTTTCTATCTTGATGAATTGCGGACAAATAAGATGAACGCCGGGTCCTCGGTGCGCCGGTACTTGAGTAATTTATTTGTCATTGAATTATTTACTCTAAATCATAATAATTCTCGGTATATGATACGGTGTGGTATTCACATTTGTAATACAACTGCGGGGTTTAGAGTGGAAAGGAAGCTTGCCTATGGGGAGCAATATCGCACGTGGGAAATGGCGCACATGCATTTGTTGAAGCCATAGGAACGTTTAGTTTAGTATTGCCTTGGCTTAGTCTTGTTATTGAACAATTGTCATTACGCACCTTCTATAATTAGAGGTGTTGTTTCCTTTCGCTTTGTTGGATGATGGTTTTACTCATACTATTTCACATAATGGAATTGATGTTTCTTTAAATGGTGTATTTTATTTTAAAGCAATTATCGTGAATGGTGTGTTTGAAATTGATATGATTGGAAATGTATCTAACAATAATAATAATTCAATGTTTAGCATTAACAAGAAGATAAAGTTAGACTTGAATTCTTCTTATCTTTGGCATTGTAGACTTGCTCATATAGGCAAGGCTCGCATGCATAAGTTGCAACAAGAAGGGCTTTTGCAAAATATCAATGATGAATCATTTGATAAATGCGAGTCATGCATATCTGGAAGATGACTAAGAAACCTTTTCATAGCAATATGGAGAGGCTTCGATCTACTTGGTCTTATTCATCTTGATGTGTGTGGACCACTTAGACATGTGTCAAAGAGAGGTGCTAGCTACTTCAACCTTTTCGATGATTTCACCGTTATGGTTATGCTTATTTACTTAAGCATAAACATGAGGTGTTTGAAACATTTAAGGTTTTCAAAGTCAAGTAGAAGCGCAATTGGGAAAGAAGATTAAAGCTCTTCGATCCGATAGAGGAGGTGAGTATCTAAGCCAAGAGTTTAAAGATTACTTAGTCGAGAATGGAATTGTCCAGAATCTCACTTCTCCATATACTCCACAACAAAATGGTGTATCTCGAGAGAAGAAATCGTACATTGTTGGACATGATACGATCTATGTTTAATCTTACTACTCTACCTTTATCCTTTTGGGATTATGCTTTAGAATCTGCTGTCAGTATTCTAAATATGGTTCCCATAAAGAAGGTTGATAAGACACCATATGAAATATGGCATGGTAAAGCTCTAACCTGTCTTATTTAAAGGTGCGGGGTTGCGAGGCGTATGTTAGGCGTGACTCACAGATAAACTCCAACAAAGATCAGTAAAGTGTATCTTCGTAGGATACCCTAAGGAAACTATGGGTTACTACTTTTACTATCCAAGCGAGAATAAAGTAATTGTTGCTAGGTATGGAGATTTTCTTGAAAAGATCTCGTATCTCAAGAATTCGGTGGGAGAGTTTATGATCCGGAAGATGATCATGAAGATGCATTACCTTACGAAAACACTAACGTTCTTAGGTGAGAACACGATAGTCCGGGTCCTCCACCGGTTGAAGTGATTCCGTCAGAGATCCGTAAGGAATATCGTGCACTGAACGTCTATGTCTTAACGAGAAGTTGAGGAAACTATGTTAGGAGATCTTGGAGAGCCTACTAGTTATAAAGTCGCCATGGCAAGTCCCGACAAGGCTAAATGGCGGGTTGCAATGAATGGGAAATGCAATCCATGAGAGAAAATGAAGTCTGGTAGAGGTTGACTTACCTCCAAACGCCTCGGTGGTTGGGAGTAAGTGGCTCTATAAGATTAAGACCGATATGGATGGCAATGTACACGTCTATAAAGCTCGTCTAGTTGCGCAAGGTTTTACTCAAACTTATGGCATTGATTACGAGGAGACCTTTTCTCTGTGGCGGACATTAGAGCTATTAGAATTCTCATAGCTATAGAAGATACTATGACTATGAGATATGGCAAATGGATGTCAAACCGCTTCTTAAATGGTCGCTAGATGAAGATATCTATATGAAGCAACACGAGGGGTTTGTGAATCCACAATTTCCAAACCGTATGCAAACTTCAAAGGTCCATTTATGGATTGAAGCAAGCATCAAGGCAATGGAATAAAAGATTTGATGAAGAAATCAAAAGGTATGGATTTGTTCAAAATCTTGATGAGCCATGTGTATATCACAAAGTTAGTGGGAGTGATGTAATTTTCCTAATTCTTTATGTCGATGACATATTAATTATGGGAAAAGACATTCAAGCATGCAAAATGTTAAGGCATATCTTGGGAAGTGTTTTTCCATGAAAGATTTAGAGAAGTCGCATACATTCGGGAATTAAGATCTACCGAGATAGGTCAAAGCGGTTAATTGGTTTAAGTCAAAGCGCTTACATTGATAAAATATTGAAGAGATTCAATATGCAAAATTCCAAGAAAGGATATTTGCGATGGAAGTAAAGCATGGCTTATGTAGCGATATGTGCTTCAACACTGCCGAGGTGGCACGCATGCGAAAGTTCCTTATGCTTGGTGTAGGATCTATTATGTATCTTTGTGAGATGCACAAGGCCGGATGTGGCGTTCGCTCAAAACATGACCGATCGATATCAACAGAATCCGGGTGAACTTCATCGATTGTGTTAAGCATATTCTCAAGTATCTCGAAATACTAAAGATATGTTTTTAGTGTATGGTGGAAATCCGGACACGAGCTTGGTGTTCTGAGTTCTTGTGATGCGTCCGGCAATGTGATAAAGATGATACGAAGTCTCAGACGGGTTATGTCTTTGTCATCAATGGAGGAGCGATTGGTTGGAATAGCAAGAAGCGTAGCACGATGCGATGTCTGATGATGGACGAATACATAGCTGCTTGAAAGTCGCGATGGAGGTCGTTTGGATTAGGAAATTCATTTCGTGGCTTGGTGTTATGCCTTCAATTGAATTGCCTATTGATATGTATTGTGACAATTCTGCGCAATCATATTTGCCAATGAACCCGAGTCATGAAGGGCACCGGACATTTTCTCTAAGTATCACTATGTTCGGGAACAAGTCCGGAAGGTGAAATAAATCTACTTAAAGTTCACTGAGATGATAACTTAGGCGATCCGTTCACTAAGGCTTTAGCTAAAGACAAGCTTGTAGGACTTGCCAATGGAATTGGACTTCGTTTAGCTAATAGTTTCATGCATAAGCGTGATTAGTATTTGGATAAAGGATATTGTAAAACATTTATTATTTTCAATGAAATAAAGTTTGGATTATGTTTATTTTCATTTATAATATTGTTGTCCTATATTTGCATGTTTAATCCGTAAATAACTAAGTTATTTTAAATGTCCGTTGTCGATTAATGATATGGGAGTATCATTAAACTAAAACAAATCGAGAGATGTGGTAGAATATACTTGAAAGTATATTGATGAGAATGCATACCAATTTCGGATGATATTCAATGAATTGAATATAGGACTTATCCCAACTACATAATTTACTTTGTGGATATTGTTATAAGTAAATTATGAATAGTTATCCTCGGACTTGAGATACCGGATAAGTGTCATGAATGTAGTGCATTTACGTAGAGCAACTTAACGCTATACGTGAATCGGTAGTCATAAGGGTTGTTTCGAAATGTTACAAAGTTTGTGGGTTATTCTTGTAGTCAAAATAGAATTTGTTCCTTCAAATTTATTTGGAGTTTAATCTTCTTTGGGCCCTCGTAGGGTTGACAAGATGTTTGTGCGGCCGCACCCAAATCTCCCTAAATATGTTTAGATGATTAGGTAATCTTGGTCAATCACTTATAAACGAGAAATGAATAGTTATATAAAGAATGACTTAATTCCATATCTTTATTTAACGTGGTATTAGAAACAAAAGGATAATAATAATGAGAAATCATTAAAAGGTTTTCCGGGAGCCTTGCTCGAGTTGTACTAGAGGCATCGAAGTGTTGCTAGACGCCAACCGAATGTGATCACTCTATTAAGATATATCTAAGTGGGAGTTGTTGGTTTTATGGATATAAATTAGTAGCGTGAGTTAGGATCGAACTCGAGACTATGGGATTGCACACTTTACGTATGAGAATTTAAAGTTAATAATTAAATATAAATGTTATATTTATTTATTTATTAAACGAAATAACTAACGGACGTTAAGTAATTAATGTAATGGACTAACGGTCGTTAAAGGTATTTGGAAAAGGACTTAATTGCAAAGTTTGGAAGATTAGGAACCCCTTGTGGAGGCTTAGAACCGATCGGCTAGGGTAAAAGGAAACAAGCCAAAACTTGTTCACTAAGTTTGCTTGGGTATATAAACAAGGCTAGGGTCTTGTTTTTGCACCTCTTGTATTCAAGCTAAACCCTAAATTGTTTGTGTGTGTTTTTGCTCTCCAAAACCGGTCGACACCCCTATAGGGTCGATCCAAGTCTTTTCCACAAAACCAAGTTATTTGTTTTATAAAAACTAGCATTACTTTAATTCGGTTTAGTACGTGTGTACAAGAACATAGTAATAACACACTATTGTTATTATCTTGGATTGAATTACAAAACGGTAAGGGGTAATTCATATAATCCTAACTAAATCAAATTAGGGTTCATCCGTTGCTAGTTTGTGGATTTGATTCTTGTTCGGCTAGAATCAACAAAGGTACGCATATTCTTTATGTTAATTAATTATTCATTAATACATCCTTAAACGCTTCCGCAATATTACTTTGATGTTTTGTGATTATTTATTTGAATGTCTTGATATATAATTCCAACACCTATGATAGTTAATATGTTTCTACGGATATGTAGTTTCCGTTTTCTTAGTTTATTAGTTGTGATATGCTTGAGTTAAAATAGGAATAGATAGAGCATATCTTTTGAGTGCTTAGCAAGCTGCATTAGGGTTTCTTGTGCTATAAAAGAAACATGTGGCTAGGGTTTTACGTACGTTTTGAAAAACATTAATAGTGAATTAATATAGATCCATAGAGGATCAAGTTATTGTGTTTATTGTCTTCTTTAGTCTTGTATCTATTTTCCGCGTGAGTACAATTCTTGCAAAGGTTCTCCTTAGTTGTTTTGTGATTACACGGATGCCTATAATCTTTCTAGGCTCATAAGATCTATCCGGGATTTGAACCCAACAAGTGGTATCGAGCCTTGTGAGAATCTTTCTAAGAAGATGTCTTTTCTTCTCAAAACCATAACATGACATCACCAAAACATTACGATGTTGAAAGTGATGATCAGTCCGAGTCATCAAACAAGCAGTCTAACACCCAGTCTTCCATTCAGCAAGTGGTCACCATGTCCAACAATAATTCTAAATTCCCTTACCTTAAAAAGGATGAATATGAGATATGGGCCATGAAGATGGAAAACTATATCTCAAACATGGATGTCAATCTCGACAAATCATTCTTAAAGGGTAACAGAAGAAGGCTCTTGGAAGAGATCTTGAAGGTAATCTTATAATTCTTCCACCCACAACAAGCTTGAGCAGTTGGGTCAAAGGAAACCAAGGCAAGAACTACTTTGCTACAAGCTCTTCCAGATGAACACATGAGTGATTTCTATCATCCGGATGATGCAAAACAGTTGGAGAGGTATAAAAGCAAGGTTTGGTGGAAACGATGAATCCAAGAAAATGAGAAGTCCATGCTCAAACAAAGCTTTGGAGTTCTCTATCTACGAAGAAGAGGTGTCCATAAGGGCTATGACGGTTTCAAAAGATCCTCACCATTAAATCGCTTAAAATCTAAACGATCTTTGAGGAATGTAATCTCAAGTTCCTTCGTGCTCTACCTCCTTCTTGGAATCGGTGTCCCTTACTCTCAAGGCAAAAGGGGGTCTTGACTACATAAGCTTTGATGACTGTACAACAAGCTGAAGTCTCTTGAGCTTGACATCAAGGGTCACTCAACTTTCTCTCAAGCTCCATCACACTCTGCCTTTGTTGGTGCTACTAGCGGAAACACAATGATAACATATGCTGATATCCCCACTTCTTCATCAGCAGCATCAAGGACACACAAATCTTCTTCAAGAAAGTCAAAGTCTAATTCTGTGATAGAAGATGTGCTCTACTCATTTGTTGCTGAATCTGAAGATCAACAGCAGTTGTCCTATGAAGACTTTGAACAAGTGGATAAATGGGATATGGAGGAAATGGATCTTAAATGGCAGATAGCCATGCTTGCTGTGAAAGTCAAAAGGTTTGAAGAGGGATCTGGGAGGAAGTTTGGCTACAAAGGAAGAGAATCAGCTAGGTTTGACAGGAAGAAGGTCAGATGCTTTGAATGCAATCAAATTGGTCACTTTGCCAGAGAATGTCCTAACAGGAAGGGAGGTGATCGAAGAAAATATAATGCATATAAGCTCAAGGAAGCTGAGGAGGTGAAGCCTACAGCCATGCTATCATTGGAGAACAGAGTTGACTGGGATGATCATGTGAATGATGGTGAGGATGAAGAGCCTCAAGTTGGACTGGTTGCAGACACTGCTGGAGAAATTGCTATGATGGGCATCACTTCTCAGGTACACAGTTGTATATTTGGTTGTAGTACACAATATGATGCTCTTAAATGTGAGTTTGATGATGTTAATGATAAATATAAAGAGCTTTTTATACAAGTCCAGGCCTATAAGAAAACAGTTAAAGCATTAGAAAAACAAAAGGCCTGGTATGATCAAAACCAAATGGCTCTTGAGGAGAAAATAAATGTTTTGCAAAGAGATTTAGATAACACATCTAATAAATTAAAATTTAATAAGAAAGAATATGTAAAGGTTGTTTCTGAAAAAGAAGGTCTTAAAAATGATCTAGATACAAAGGTGGCTAGGCATAAACAATGGCAAGAACAGGCTAACAACTTAGATAAACTGTGGAATAGCTCTATGTCTGTTAAAACTAAAATGAGGTTAGGTTTCAAGGACTATATCAGTCCTGATGAGGTGTATGACCCCAATGCATACAATGTTTTTAATCCAGTCACAGATGAAGAAGAAGAAAAATATAAAAGACATGTTACATTTCTAAAACAAGGTGAAATGCATAAGGTTCCTTCTTCTATAAATGGTATTGTTAAGCCACCTAATCCAGACTCTGACTCAGATGAATCACATATGTCTTATGGTCAAAAGTCTAATGACTTATCAGACAATGGCAGTGAATCTAACACATTTGTCTCTTGTTCTTCCAGGACTGCAGAGACTCAAACTAAAGAACATGCCAGCTGTGATTCAAATGAAGAGTCCTTAAAGTCTGCCTCTCCTAAGCCTTTACATGTTCCTCAAGCCCCAAGAGTTGCTGTTAAAGAATCTTTTTCAAAGACAGCTTTTTCTAGAAACATTTCTTGTTCTATTGATTTTGTTAAAAACAATTCTGATTTTGGTTGTGGTTTGAATAATTTTGTTTGTGATAAGACTATTCCTATTTTGAACACGCAATTTAAGAAGAAATCATGTTTTGTTTGTGGGAGTGTTTTTCATCTTATTAAAGATTGTGATTATTATGAGAAACAGATGAATATGTGCACTAATCAACAGAGATATAAAAATGTTTGGACTGATGTAGCTAACATACCTTCATTTTTTCCCACTGGAACATATATGAGGACTAGCAGAATCAATTACCTTTGGTAGATCGATTCTTCATTGGTAACCCGATTCTTCACGACGAGCCATCTTCTTTTCATTGGAGAAGAAATGTTAATAGAATTATGAATAGACCTACAAGCACTTATTTTCAAAATGATTCTAGGTCTGTTAAACCTGACTTTTTACATCAAAGGGGGCATGGAGGGACACTGCTGTTAAGACCTCAGCAGGTTGTTCTTGGAGACCAATAAGACCATTGAATATGCAAAGGTCCAAGAACAATAGTGGATCTCATCAATCTACAGGTTTTTCAAATAAGATCCACAAGGCAGGTCCAAGTCAGTGATGATTTGGATCTCCATGTATACTAATGTTGTTGTATTTTTCTTTTTGTGTAGGATGATCCTCTTTCCAATAAAGATTTAGGTATTGTTGATAGTGGTTGTTCTAGTAGTATGACAGGAAATAGAGACAGGCTTCATGATTTTGTAGGTATTCAAGGAGGTACTGTTACCTTTGGAGGAGGAGATGGCAAAATCACAGGGAAGGGTACTATTAGAACTGCTCAATTGGACTTTGAGAATGTATATTTTGTGGAGGCATTGAGAAACTTCAACTTATTTTATGTGTCTCAAATTTGTGACAAGAAAAACTTTGTGCTCTTCACTGATAATGAATGTTTAGTTCTCTTTAAAGATTTCCAACCACCTCCAGACAGCCAAGTTGTTCTGAAGGTACCAAGGAAAAACAATCTCTACAAATTCAATCTCAATGATGTCCAGCCTGCTGGTGATTTAGCTTGTTTAGTAGCAAAAGCATCCTTGGATGAATCTAATAAATGACATAGAAGGATGGCTCATGTAAACTTCAAAACAATTAACAAGCTTGCAAAATTTGGGTTAGTTAATGGACTGCCTTCCAAATTCTTTACTAATGAGCATAACTGTGCGGCATGCAACAAGGGAAAGCAACACAAGGCTTCATATAAGGCCATCACTGCAGTCAGCAATATCTCTGAGCCTTTGCAGCTTCTACACATGGATCTTTTTGGTCCTACATCTATCAGAAGCATTGATCATAAATACTATTGTTTGGTGGTGACTGATGATTATAGTCGATATTGTTGGGCATTCTTCTTGGGAACTAAAGATGAAACATTCCTGCTTCTTCAAGACTTTATTGCCCTGGTGGAGAATCAGTTGAACAAGAAGGTTAAAGTAATTAGGTGTGATAATGGGACAGAGTTCAAGAATGCTAAATTGATTGACCTCTGTGCTAAAAAGGGGATTAAAAGGGACTATAGCACTGCCAGGACTCCACAACAAAATGGAGTTGCTGAAAGGAAGAACAGAACCCTAATTGAAGCAGCAAGATCCATGCTTGCTGATTCAAAATTGCCTACCATGTTTTGGACTGAAGCAGTGAGCACTGCTTATGCCTTGAACAGGGTCTCCATAACAAATCCTCATAAACGGACACCTTATGAACTTCTGTCTGGCAAGATTCCTACCATTAGTCATCTTAAGCCTTTTGGTTGTCATGTTACCATTCTCAATACTAGTGATCAGTTGGGCAAGTTTGATGGGAAAGCTGATGAAGGATATGTAGTAGGCTATTCAGCTCATAGTAGAGCTTACAGAGTCTATAATCTCTCCACAAAAAGGGTTGAAGAGACTCTGAATCTCAGATTTATGGAGGACAAGCTCAATGTTCAAGGTGCAGGTCAAGAATGGTACTTTGATTTGGATTATCTAACTGATCATTTGGGTTATACTCGTTATAAATCTAACATTTCTACAGACATACCAGAAGTTTCCACTAACATTGCAGGGTCTTCAGATGATGAGTCAGTTTCAGAAATAGATGAACAAGTTATACTTGTTCCTTCTTTTCCCTCTAACCTCTTTTCAGGTACCAAGAACTCAGCTGCTCATGATGTGTCTTCTAGTGATATGGGGTATGCAGAGGAACTTGTAAAGCTCCAACGCCAAGAACATGCAGCTACAGAAGATGCTGAAAAGTTTGGTTATGAGTTCTCTAAGGAAACAGTGGAACTTTTAAAACAGGCAACTGATGAGGCTCGCAGGAACTTTGATGCCGTTGGCAATGTATCTGTTTCCCCTGGTACTTCACCTGCTCCCGCTGATAATGGACATGATCTTTCTTGATGCGAGTTCATTGAGACTTCCACAGTTGCAAGTCCATCTGATTTAGCCAATTCACCACACTCTACCTCAGAATTGGATGGCATTCATCATCAATCAAAAACTGGCATTTTTGACTCTTCCTCTTATGATGATGACTTTGGAACAACACTTAATAATCTGGACACAACTGTAGTTGTTAGTCCTCAAGTCACAAAGAGGATTAATACAATACATCCTCAATCCTTTATTATGGGTGATCCTACTTCCACTGTTCAAACTAGAAGCAGGGTTAAAAAGACATCATATGGTGAATCTGCTTTTCTCAGTTACATAAGGGTTCAACATAGGAACAATCATATAGACTACCAACATTGTCTATTTGCTTGTTTCTTATCTCAGATCGAACCTACCAGTATTTCACAAGCATTAGGTGATGAGGATTGGGTAGCTGCTATGCAGGAGGAAATGCAATAATTTTTTAATCAAAATGTATGAAAACTTGTTGATTTGCCTCCTGGTAAATATGCTATTGGAACTAAGTGGATTCTTAAATGTAAAAGGGATGCTAGGGGTATTGTGGTCAGGAACAAGGCTAGGTTAGTTGCTCAGGGTCACAGACAAGAGGAGGGTATTGATTATGATGAGGTTTTTGCTCCTGTTGCTAGAGTAGAGGCCATAAGACTTTTCTTGGCCTTTGCCTCCTACATGGGTTTTATGGTCTATCAGATGGATGTGAAGAGTGCATTTTTGTATGGTGAGATTGAGGAAGAAGTTTATGTCACTCAGCCTAAAGGATTTGTGGACCCTCATCATCCAGATATGGTCTACAAGGTGGTTAAGGCTCTATATGGTTTACATCAGGCCCCTAGGGCTTGGTATGCTAGGCTTTCTTCATTCCTGCTGAAACATGGTTATAGAAGAGGTGCTATTGATAAGACTCTCTTTCTCAAGAAGAGCACCAAGGATATCATTCTGGTGCAAGTATATGTGGATGATATTATCTTTGGTTCTACCAAAGAAGCCTGGTGCAGAGAATTTGAAGATTTGATGAAAAGTGAGTTTGAGATGAGTGCCATGGGTGAGCTTACTTTCTTTTTGGGCTTCTAAGTGCATCAGAAATCATATGGTATTTTCATTCATCAAGAGAAGTATGTGCATGATATCCTCAAGAAGTTTGATATGGAACTTGTTAGGACTGTTACTACACCTTATGAGGCTCCTAAGGCTAAGTCAAACAATTATCCAGATCCAACTATTAATGTGCATCTCTGAGATCCATGATTAGATCTCTCATGTATTTGATCGCCTCTAGGCACGACATCATGTTTGCGATCGGTTGCTTGTTCCGAGCATCAAGTCACACTTTGACTTCTCATTTATTCTTTGTCGAAAAGATTTTCAAGTATCTCAAGGCCAACCAAAATTGGGTCTTTGGTATCCTCGAGAATCTCCATTTGAGTTGGAAGCTTATAATGACGGTGACTATCTTTGGTGCAAACTTTGATCGAAAGTCTACAAGCGGGGTTGTCGGTTCTTGGGAGGAGATTGATTTCTTGGCAATGTAAAAGCGAGACCATAGTGGCTACATCTTCATCGGTGAATATGTTCTTCTTTGCTAGTTGTTGTGGTCGGTACTTTGGATTCAAAACCAATTATTGGATTATGGGTTCAATTTATGAACACTAAAATCTTTATAGATAATCAAAGTACTATCGGTATTGTCAAAAATCCTGTTTTTCATCAAAGAACTATACATATTGCAATTCAACACCACTTTATCAGAGATGCTAATGAAAAACACCTTATTCAAGTGGTTAAAATACATACTGATGAAAATGTTGCTGATTTATTAACAAAAGCTTTTGAGGGACCCAGATTTCAATATTTGATTGTCAATATAGGCATGATCAACCCCTGATTGTTGTGTTTGAGGGGAGGATTGTGGCCTAAGGGGAGGATTGTGGATTAAGGGAGGTCTCTTTGATATATAGTATTTGTATATTTCTGTATATTATGTTTGTTTTGATGTACATCTTTTTGATTTTATGTATATATCTGTATATTTTGTTTTGCATTCTTTGTGCTCTTCTAACCTTTTTGCAGATCAAAGTTCAAACACACAATCATGGGAATCAGATGTCTAAGTCAGAAGGAACAAACATTTATTCATTTAAACAAACTGTATTCACAGATGCAGGGACATCATCACAGACATTGATCATAACAGACAAGACCTAGACACTACATTCCTTTATCCCTTGAACTCCAGATCAAAGCTTCTCTCTTCAAGGCCTCCTCTCTGGCCTTATGTTTCCACACTGTGGCATCCTGTGATGCTCTCTTCCCCTCCTATCCATCCATTCCCACAATGGGCGTGCAGCAAGACCCATGACTGTGGTCCTTCTGGAGGGATTGGATGTGGAGGGTTGGGGGTCTGGAATTGGTGTACTTGGTGGTAGCACAGCAAGAGAAGCAACTGTCATGGATCTGAGATTGCGGGGTCTGTAAGTTGGATTATTCACTTCATCATCAGAGTCTTCATGCATATCTCTGAGCTCAGCACTTGACACCTCAACCTCATTTTGAGGAGGGTGTGGAACTTCTTCCTCTGAAGAAGTATCGTAAAAGGGGGATTGGTAAGGAGATGGTCTCGAGATGTAGGTAATACTGTTGGAAGCTCCAGGAGGAAAGTAGTTCAACCAGTGTGGCTCACTTTCTGATGAAGAGAGTTCAATTGGGTGATTGGGAGAAGTGCTCATGTTTTGGTTCTTGTGTTTAGAGTTATGAGTTGTGTGTATATGGTTATGGTTAAAGGTGTTGGTTTTATAGGAGGTTTTGGAATCTTTGGTTAGTAAAAGATATGGTAAATATTGATGGTTGGAATTTGGATTGCTAAAATTTCTGTATGGAGACAATTTCGGCACTGTTATAGGTCAAAGATTTGATTTGATTCTCTTCTTATTGCCACTGAGATTGTTCAGGATTCCTCTGATGTGCTGTGGATTCTGCGGATAGCTTTGATTTGTTACTACGGACAAAAGTTAATTGGTTTCCTCCGATTGACTGCTTGGTTTCCGCTATTTGACTTTTTATTGCTTCTGATTTCAATATAATTTGGGGATTTATGTAAACAGTTGGTTCCCACTGATAGGGTTCCCGCTGATAGTTATTTTATTCCCGCTGATAAAAAGGTTTCTGCTGATAGTGTGCAGTTTCCTATGATAGTTAATATGTTTCTACGGATATGTAGTTTCCGTTTTCTTAGTTTATTAGTTGTGATATGCTTGAGTTAAAATAGGAATAGATAGAGCATATCTTTTGAGTGCTTAGCAAGCTGCATTAGGGTTTCTTGTGCTATAAAAGAAACATGTGGCTAGGGTTTTATGTACGTCTTGAAAAACATTAATAATGAATTAATATAGATCCATAGAGGATCAAGTTATTGTGTTTATTGTCTTCTTTAGTCTTGTATCTATTTTCCGCGTGAGTACAATTCTTGCAAATGTTCTCCTTAGTTGTTTTGTGATTACACAGGACAGCTATAATCTTTCTAGGCTCATAAGATCTATCGGGATGAACCCCAACAAGTGGTATCGAGCCTTGAGAATCTTTCAAGAAGACAATCTTTTTCTTCTCAAAACCATAACATGACATCACCAAAACATTCGATGTTGAAAGTGATGATCGATCGAGTCATCAAACAAGCGATCTAACACCCGCCTTCCATTCAAAGAAGTGGTCACCATGTCCAACAATAATGCTAAATTCCCTTACCTTAAA